>JAEAOA010002177.1:0-357500 GCA_016746295.1 Potamilus streckersoni | reverse complement strand
ACACACAAAGTTGGCTCCATTTCAAAAGTCAAGGTCGCGATTTCAAGGGCAATGAAGCTTCACATTCGCTGCTAAAAATATCCGTGAACGATATTTGCAACACGAATTATCTCTGAACTTCATTTATGACCGAATTTATAACAATGCATGAAAACAAATAATAAAACGTTTATTACTTTAAGCAAAATAAAATTATCGATTCATAAATCCTTATAAACGGCACTATTTATAATATTTTTTGTATAAAACATTTAGAACTAAACAGCTTAAATTCAAAATCAAAAAGATTAGGATTTTTGTGACAAGAGCAGGGGATGTAGCTCTTGTGACCTTCAACTAAAGGTAGGTAACTCTTACACGACTGTTGATCTTTTTTTTTCTATAATCATTATACATCACCATCAGCCATCATTTTTGTCTACAAAGTATATAGGCAACTGTAAATTGCATTATAGTAAAATGAAGTACTGGGTTCTTCTGTTTCGTTATTCAAGGACTCTGACATGCTTTTGCCGATAATAATATGTGCAGACGAAATTTCGTTTACCTGATGTAAACCGATGGCTTGTTAGCCATCAAGTGATGAAAACGATTACAGTCTGCGCGTCTCAGATTATAACGAAAAAGCGGCTGTGTCCTAGAATAAAAGAACAAAACTTTTATTAATGAAAGTAAATTTCAGGCTACACATAGATGGCGTATGATATTTCTACAAAGGAGGTTGGGTTTTTAGTGGAGGATCATGATATTTTTGAGAACATGGCAGCTATTAAAGGTTAAACGACCATTTTGAAATTGAATACTTGATATACATTTAACTCGATGAACATCTAACTGGCATTCTACACATATGAATACAACAGACAAGCAAATGTAACATTTGAATATCAGCTGAATTCATTATGCACACTTTCATATGTTTAATTTGTATTGGACTTATTAAACAAAGCGACCTTCCAAGACCATGGCATTTCGTCACCACCCCCACTTGTTCGCAAATGAAATGATCAATTCTTGTCAAAGAACAATTTTCTGTTCAGCTTCAGAATGGTTGGATGTTATAAACAGGTATTAGAGCATAGAAATATATTATTTGTCATAACGTAGGTTACCTTGACCTTTGACCTTTAATAAATCCGGGAAAAGCACTTTAAACTTAAGCTTAACAATAATTTATGTACACTTTAAGTTAAAACCTTTCTAATGATACATATTGTCCTTTGCTCAACCTTTGATACTTATATAGCATCGAGACTGTGATGAAGGAGTATATATTCATTTACCGTAAAATTTTGTGATTCCTGCTAAAAATGGAATTATCTGCAGCCACTCGTTGGCAATGGTGTTAGGTTACAGTACAGGCTCATGCAACAAAGAAGCTCTTACAATGATAGGATTATGCGGTGTTAGGTCTAACATAAATCAATGAGGGCATGTTTTCCTTAAGAGTCAAACATTCAATGACTAATTGTTATGAAATGTGAAGCTCTCTTAGTGTGTGTGTGTGTGTGTGTGTGTATATATATATATATATATATATATATATATATATATATATATATATATATATATATATATATATATATATATATATATACATACATACATACATACATACATACATACATACATACATACATACATACATACATACATACATACATATACGACCCAGGGGGTACTAGTCAAACAAATGATAACTTACAAATCCATGATAAATGAACAAAACTCAAACATGATTATAGATAATATGCGGAGATATGAATGCTTACAATGACTTGTGGGGAGGAGTTGTTAGACATAAAAGAGAAAAAAAATATTTAAAAAATAGGCCACCTTAAATAACTTAGTCATACTAAATGGGGAGGGTGAAATCTTTATGCGGGAAATGGAACATTATCGTCCATTAATTTACCAATTTCTTCACCAAAAAATAGCAGAATTAACCGAATGGAAAGTTGATAAAACCAGAAAACTTGGGAGTGACCATTTCTTTGCTATAATTCCTATCAATATGGCAAATCCAAATAAGATAAGATAAAATAAGAATTCTTTATTTCAGACTGCATAGTCCATACATCTAAATTAAAATACTGATCTAGAGTAACACATTGTAAACATAAACGAACATATATACATATATATACATACATACAAATATATATATATATATATATGTGTATATATATATATATATGTATATATATATGTATATATATATGTATATATATATATATATATATATATATATATATATATATATATATATATATATATATATATATATATATATATACCCATAAACATATACATACATATACATATACATATATATACATATACACACACAAACATATACACATACACACATACATACATATATATACACATACATACACACATACACATACATACATATATACATACACATATACATATATATATATATATATATATATACACATACACATACATACATACATATACACTAAAACATATATACATATCATATGTACAAGTATTCAGATACATTTACAACAATTATTTGCGCCATGCATTGTTAAAAAATGAAATTGAAGTGACACATTTAAATAATAATTGGTTCCATCTACTAACAATGTGAGAATTTAAATTAATGTCATATTTCCAAAGTGATTTCAATATACAGTTCTCACTATTAGAAAGTCTTGTTATCATTGAATATACATACTTTCTCATTACTTCCTCAAAACTTAATACATTATAATTAACATTCATGTTGGAGGCACTGTTCCATCTAGGAAGACCTGATAGAAAGCGAAGACTATTTTTATAACCAATTACTAGTTTTCTTTTCACATTTTCACTAAAGTTTGTCCACAGTGGAGCACAATACATAGTGCAGCAATAAGATTTGAATAATCTAATTTTGATACTCAATGAACAAGGCTTAAATTTGCGTAGCAGCATGTTTGTTCGAGTACACAAATATCGATAATGTCTCATCATATCTTCATTATCTGACTGATTGGATTTCAAAATATGGCCCAAATACACATAACTGTCGACATACGTAAGAGCGTTGCCGTTAAGATGTACAGAGGGAGGTGATGATAATTTAAAAGAAGTTGGCTGAAAGACCATGCATACAGATTTTTGTGTATTATAGATGATATCATTCTCTAATGCATATTGTTCACATATCTTCAATAATTTTCTTAAAAGTCCTAACACTAACTTCTTAATGCTGAGCGCTAGCTGCCTCGCTTGGCGCTCAGCATTAAGAGGTTAGTGTTAGGACTGGTCGGCCTGGTGTCAGGATAATGTGACTGGGTGGGGCATTATGCTACATGTCTGCGGCATGATGCCCCAGTGCTAGACATCATTATAAACTTACGCACTGCAGACATAGTAGCGATATGACTGAAAATTTTTTAAAGTTACGTTAAAAATCACAATCACATCACATCACCAAATAAAAGTAACAATAAAAGTTTACCCAAATAGATATTTGATAGAGCGGATTGTATCACCTTGGCGGAAAGAAGAATTTAAGCAAGCCGTTAAGGATACGAAAAAACCTTATTAAATTTAGACATACATAGCTTGCTTCGGATTTCAGAATATACAAGGATAAGGAACAAATAAAAAATCTACCATACTAAACACTCAAAAGAAATAATGGAATGAATTCCGTTCACCCCTTAATAACAAAGGCAAAGCAAAACAGGTATGGGCCAAAAATAAGGCAATCAGAGGAAAACTCAATACCAATATTGCCAAGATAACAGGAGCTGCTACCAAACTCAATACCAATATTGCCAAGATAACAGGAGCTGCTACCAATAAAGATAAAGCCAACCAACTGGCAATGCATTTTGCAGGAATGAATAGCAACAAAAACCATTTGGAAAGATAAGAAAACATAGAACCTATTTTAAGGCAAAGTATCCGAAACTTGCTATCGACCAAGTACGTGATACAAACCAACTTAATATAGAATTTAGCGTATACGAATGGCGTATGACAATAGACTCTAAATATAGGCCTGCACCTCTCGAGAAGAAGACACTCTAAGATTTGAGATATACCAAAACCTTTTTCCTAATATAGAACTGGTGATATTAAAATTGATCAATGCAATATGTAAAACAGGTCAAATAACTGGAAACAGACAATAGTAATACCAATACCTAAGCCCGGCAAAGACCCAACGATTCCAATAGACCGATATTATTAACAAACAACTTATGAAAAATTAATATCCCAAAACCAAGGTGGATTCCGTAACAAAAGATCCACAACTGATGAATTAATGAGACTGGAATCACATATTAAACTGACCTTTAATGCAAAACGCAAGTGCAATAGACACGTAATAGCTATATTTTTGGATTTGGAAAAAGCATATGAATTAAGTTGGCATAAGGATTTAATTGCATGAACTGAATCATTACGGAATATTAGGCCGAATGCATCAATGGATAACAAACTTTCTCACTGATTGTTAAAATGCAAGTTAGAATAGGAAATGAACATTCTGAAATATTCCAATTAGAAAATGGAACCTCACAAATTGGTGTATTTAGCCCAACATTTTTTAATATAATAATTAACGACCTCCATCAATCAATCGATCAAAATCAAATAAAATTATTTCAGTTTGCCGATGATACTATTGTTTGGAAAGCAGACAATCCATCCAGTAACACTGTTATTACTGAACTACAAAGTAACTTGAATGAAATTAGAAATTTGACTGATAATAGGGGTTTCAAATTATCACCATATAAAACAATAGGAGTAGTCTTCTCCCTAAAGTCAAGATAAAAAAGGATCTCACCCGTTTTATACCTTAATAAGACTGAAATTCGTTTTGAGCGAGTGTCCAAATTCTTGGGCATATACCTTGATGAAAACCTTAGATGGAAGCAACATATTGAAGACTTAACAAAAGGTGCAGTTGTGACATGACCCTCCTCAAAAAATAAAACAGGAATAACATGGGGAGAAAACCAAGACACACTACTCACACTTTTTCGATCTTTACTTAGATTGAAGTTAGGTTATGACTGTCACGTGTATGCTTCAGCAAGCCCAAATCTACTTAAGAAACTTGATAGCTTGCAACATAAAGCACTAAAACTGTGCAATGGAACTCTTAATAATACATCACTAGAAGAACTACAAATCATTGCAGGAGAGGTTCCATTATAGTTAAGTAGAGAGTAAACTATATTAGGTTACGGAACGAGAATCTCTACCCAAGGAAAATCACATCCGACAATGAAACTTATTGAGAAATGCAATGTACCATTCAGTAGGCGCCATGTACCACTACACCCAGGAGGAAAGAAAATACATGAGTTAGCAAAGTCAACAAAAGAACTGGAACGACCTAAATTCCAGACAGAAGAAATTAAGTACATTGACCCAACCCCATGGGTATGTAAGATTCCAATAATCAATCTTGAGGCTTTAACCATTAACCTTTGGGAACAAAGCACTCGAAGTATTGAAATAGAGAGCAAATATATAGATCACACTAAAATTTTTCTAGATGGGTCCAAATTCATTGAAATAAACAGAACAGCATGAGCAGTCTATCTACAAGGAACAAATAGGAAATATATTACTAAACCACTGTTCAATATACACTTGACGAATTTTTGGCACTTATCGAAGCCCTCAAATGGATAATTCGCAACAAAATCCAAAAAGCAGTTATATTGAGAGACTTATTCAGGGTTTTAATAACCGCAGGGTCAGGTAAATTACAAGGTAGATCAAATTTCCTAAACGAAACCGATCTACTACTTAAAAAATTAAATCAAAGTCAACAAGTAGTGGAATTCATGTGGATTCCATACCACATAGACATACCTTGGAACAAACGAGCTGACAAGGAAGCAAAATTATAATTACAAGAACTATAGCATACAAGAAATATACATCCAAATCAAGAGAAAAATTTACAAAAAATGACAAACCATGTGGAATAAAACCACAAAAGGACGAACTTTATACCATATTCAAATACAATCATGTACAAACATCTCCATCTCAAAATAAAAGACACGATTGATCTGAAGATAATCAATATGATCAAGACTTGTAAAACCCTCCAAGCTGGAAGCTATGGTAAACACTTACCAATCAATAGTTTAAGGGGAAATTACTGCCCCCGATGCCCCAAAGTAGAAGACTTACATCATGTCTTCAATTTATGTACTCATGCAAAATAGAGGAAAATATTCCAGAAAAGCCAAGAAAAGAAATGGCTCCCAAGGTAATATTCGGAAATGTTTCATGTCGAATGTCATTAACGAAAGATCAAATTACCAAATTAATATCGGTTCTTCTGAAATATAGGAAAAACAAGTAAAATATAAGCATTGACCTAATCACCTTATACCCCATAGCCATCATTTTACAACAACCAAACCTTAGAAAAAAACTAATTAACACAGTAAAGCCAATATATACTTTCGATTACCTTACAACAGGCAAATAAAATTAAGTCTAAGGTGATAATGCAGTAGCAGACAATTACCTACAGGAAAACTGAAAATTATAACTGTGAATACACTTAAACCCCACACCTGATTCATACATTACCTCAGAAAATGGGCGGGGCAATGTTGAATCCATAGCTTTAATAGAGGGGCAGGGGAAACGAAACAATTGATGTAGGACGCAAAATATCCAATCGAATAGGGGCCGGTTCTGCCGGTGCCCAGACTCAGACCCAACATCGATTGTAAAAGGACAATTGCGTCTCGTACGTCTGTTGTATGGGCTTCCGCCTAAGACGCAATGAGAAGAAACAAAGATAGTATTATAAGGAAGGATATAAATATCAACTGATAGGAAATGATAGGTGCATTCTAATTATTCAGTACTATGGTTAATTGTTTTTGTATGATTTTATTTTTTTAAATAAAAAAGTATTTTAAAAAATTTATGTCAATGACTTAAAACACAAAAAAACAAAAGAGCCGTGGACCGTTGTTGGGTTGAGTAAAATAATAATAAACAAAGAATAATAATAACTAAGATGATGTATAAACAATGAGTATATTATAAATATATGGTTCCAGATTAATGAAATATCAGGTGGTTAACAGTCCAAACCATAAGGTCCACCGTACAAGGCGGACTAAAATAGAATAAGTAAAAATAGATATGAATAAGAAGGTAGATAGGGCCCCAAATTAATAAAATATAACGTGGTTAAGAGCCCAGACTATCATTCCTACCGCACAAGGCGAACTAATATAGAATAAGTAAAATATATATCAATGATAAAGTAAATATGGTCCCACATTAATGAAATATAAGAAGGTTAACAGCCCAAACCTTCCGGCACATCGCACAAGTAGGACTAAAATAGAATAAGTAAAATTAAATATGAATAACTAGGTAGATAGGGTCCCAAATTAATGAAATATAAGGTGGTTAGAAATCCAAACCACTGGCACACCACACAAGGTGGACCAAAATAGAATGAGTAAAAATAGACATGAAAAATAAGGAAGATAGGGTCCCAAATAAAGGAAATATTAGGAGGTTAACAGCCCAAACTATCAGGCACACCGCACAAGGTGGACTCAAATATAATAAGTAAAAATAAATATGAATAATAAGGTAAATAGGGTATCCTATAAATGAAATATAAAGTGGATAAAAGTCCAAAACATCAGGCCCAACGCACTGGTATGACTAAAATAGAATAAGTAAAAATAGACATGAAAAATAAAGTAGAGAGGGTCCCACATTAATGAAATATAAGGTGGTTAACAGCCCAAACCATCAGGTCCAATGCACAAGGCTGACTAAAATAGAATAATTAAAAATAGACATGAATAATAAGGTAGATAGGATCCCAAATTACTGAAATATAAAGTGGTTAGAAACCCAAACCATCAGGTCCACCACACAAGGCGGACTAAAATAGAATAATTAAATATATATATGAATAATAAGGTAGATGCCAAATTGATGAAATATACGGTGGTTAACAAAACACACAATCAGGTCCATCGCACAAGGCGGACTAAAAAAGAGTAGGTAAAAATAGATAAGAATGATAAGGTAGATAGGATCCCAAATTACTGAAATATAAGGTGGTTAACAGCCCAAACTATTATGACCACCGCACAAGTCTGACTAATCTATGACAAGTAAAAAGAGATATGAATAATGATGTAGATAGGGTCCCATTTTAGTGAAATGTAACGAGCTTAACAATACAAATCATCAGGCCCAGTCGGACTAAAATAGAATAAGTAAAATTAGATACGAATAATAAGGTAGATAGGGTCCAACATTAATGAAATATAAGGTGGTTAGAAACACAAACCATCAGGCAAACTGCTCAGGGAGGATAAAATAGAATAAGTAATATTAGATGTGAATAATAAGGTAGACAGGGACCCAAATTAATAAAATATAAGGAGGTTAACAGCCCAAACCATCAGGACACCGCACAAGGTGGATTGAAATAAAATAAGTAAAAATAAATATGAATAATATGGTAGATAGGATATCCTATAAATGAAATATAAAGTGTTTAACAGGCCAACACCCTCAGACCCACCACACAAGTCGGACTAAAATAGAATAATTAGAAATAGATATGAATAATAAAGTAGATACCAAATTACTGAAATAGAAGGTGGTTAAAAGCCCAAAGTCGTCAGACCCACCACACAAGTCGGACTAAAATAGAATAATTAAAAATACATATTAATAGAAAGGTAGATATAGTCCCAAATTAACGAAATATAAGGTGGTTAATAGCCCAAACCAACATGTCCAATGCACAAGGCGTATTAATATAGAATAAGTAATATTAGATGTGAATAAAATGTTAGATACGGTCGCCTATAACTCAAATATAAGGTGGTTAACAGCCCAACCACAAGGCGAACTAAAATAGTATCAGTAAAAATAGACATTGATAATAAGGTAGATAGGATCCCAAATTACTGAAATATCAGGTGGATAACAGCCCAAACTATTAGGACCACCGCACAAGTAGGACTAATATATAACAGGTAAAAATAGATAAGAATGATAAGGTAGATAGGGTCACAAATTAATTAAATGTAAGGAGGTTAACAGCCCAAACCATCAGGCACACCGCACAAGATCGACTGAAATAAAATAAGTAAAAATAAATATGAATAATAAGGTAGATAGGGTACTAAGGAAGGAAGGAGAGCCTTATACTCTTCGCTAAATTCCTTTATTACTTTTCTTCCGGTATTTTAAATCCTCATCTTCCGGTATTTCTTTTAGTCGGACACTGTCTACTTTGGAAATCCAATAGGGTGGATCTGAATCTGTCGTGAGAATCATGGGTCTGGCTTCTGAGAGACAGACTTTTTCCTGACTCTCAGTTTCTTGAATTATGGCATTACGTCTATCGCAAGGCCTTACATCAGTAGTGAAGGGGGGCGATATAGCGACAATGGGAGTTATTATTAAAATATGGCCTGCGGCACTTTGGCGACAAGATTTTTGTCGACAAATGGCACAGCCGTGCCTTTATAGCGACAATGGGAATTTTGTATTAGCACAACCTGGGTTTGTATAGCGACAAGAGAAATGGCCCAGGTGGCATGACGTCACGGTACTGAACACTTGTGAACAGTGTAGCAATGTGTAAGTACTGTGACGTCAAGCATTTGTCAAGTACTGTGACATCAAGCGTTCGTCGTGTTAGTGAATGTAGTGAAATGTATGTTTTATAACTTATACAGGCAATTTGTTATTGAAAAGTATAATCTTTTCGAGGCATGGAAAGTGGCCCTGAAAAGGGCCTTTGTTTTCATCTTCTTCTTTTTATTGTCTGCATTTCTTCCACCATTGTCTAAATTTCTCTAAAATTCCTCTCTTTTTCTTTTTTTACTTCTTCTTCGTATGGCATCCAGTCTGAATGTCCCATATCTCTAAACTTTTTTTGTATCTTCATCCAATTTTCATTCAGTTTTTCAAAGTCTTTTTTCTTCTTTTGGTTTTCTTTCTCTTTTCTTTCTTTTGCCCAAGTTTCCTTAATTTTCTTGACCTCTTCTTCCAGTATTTGTTTGATATTGTTTTCGCCTTTCTTCATGTGATCTGCACCTTTTTTCACAAAATCCCATTATGTTAAATGGAAGATGTCTTCCATATAGCATCTCACTTGGATAACATCATCCAGAATTTGTTTCAAGGTTCCCACTTTAAAGTATTTTGAATTGACGATTCCTCGTATTTTGTCTGCTTCTTCTATGGTTATCAATTGTAACTGATAACTGGTTACTCTTAGTTTGTTTATCAAGTCCTCAGTAATTGTTAACTTCCATTCTTGGTTAAGTTTGTCCAGTTCGTGCACTCCATCCACGAACCAATACCAAGTATCTCTTAACTGAGTAAATAGCTCTAGACTTCCAGTCATTTTGTATTCTGTGTAGAATGGCACGAATGTTGAACACTAGGGTTTTATATACGTAAAGCACGGACGTGAATGAAAACATACCTTAAACTCACTTCACATATGATATTCCATCTCATCAACGAAAGAGAAGCACAAAAACACACCCTATACCATCTCATCTACGAAAGAGAAGCATAAAACCCAAAATATACCATCTCAACAAAGAAAGAGAAGCACAAAAACACACCCTATACCATCTCATCAACGAAAGAGAAGCATAAAACCGACAATATACCATCTCATCAACGAACGAGAAGCATAAAAACCAAAATATACCATCTCATCAACGAAAGAGAAGCATAAAACCCAAAATAGACCATCTCATCAACGAAAAGAGAAGTACAAAAGCACACCCTGTACCATCTCATCAACGAAAGAGAAGCATAAAACCCAAAATATACCATCTCATCAACGAAACGAGCAGCACAAATCATACCTTACACCATCTCATCAACGAACGCGAATATAAACACACACACACACACACATTTTTATTGAAGTGAGTGTTTATAGTTACACTTCACTATATTTACACAAGTTGGCAAAATGGTAAATAGAAAAGTATTTCTTTTCTAGAGATTTGGTTAGCCCTGAAAAGGGCTGTTTTATTGAACTCCAATGACATCTGGCTAATGCTGACATCTTCCAGGACGAGCACCGCACACACATCGTCGGCTCCAGTCATTCTCCCAATTTATTGCTCTGACCTGCAGAGCAAACGGAGCTTGAGTGGCTTCACTATCCCACTCCTCCGTTTGTGGAATAGTGAAGACCTGCTGAACCTCTTGTCTTCGTGGCCAGAGTCGGGGATGAATAACTGGTTTTTGCGGTGTAACTGCTGCTGCTGCTGCTGGAGGTGTCCTCACCTCAGGTAGCACCTCACACACGAGTTTTACCATGGGGTGCAGCAAGATTCCTCGCTGGTTCTCTATCTCCTCCACTTCTTTCTGTCTGGCTTCTTCTTTGTAAGCCTCCATAGTCAGTTCGTCCAGGAGACGTCTGACACACTCCAGGTGTCTTTGGAGTTCAATAAGTTTGGAAATTCTTTCGCTCATCTTTAATGTGAACAGGTTCACAATGGGAGCTAGACTGACGCGTGTTCGCGTTTATATCCTTGGAGAACGGACGTGATGGAAAACATCCCCTATCTTTTTATTATGATATGAAACACGCGGACTTAAAAGAAGTTCTCACGTTAACTTTTTTTGACTTACCAACACAGTCAGATTTTTTTGTATGTTGTTGGACAAGACAGAGAGAAAAGGGTGGGTTTTGTTTTGTGTTTTTTACTGATACCCCTAAAAAATTGAAGTTGAAGTGTTTATAGTCACACTTCTAAAATTTTAAATTTTAATTTTTTTTGGCAGATGAAAGAAGTATATCTTTTCGAGAGTCTTGGGTAGCCCTAAAATGGGCTGATTGTTTTGTTTTTTTTTTTGTTTTTTGTTGTTTTTTTTTGACGAAGAGTAAAGGCAATCTTTGTTGAATTTTACTGTCTAAGATTGCAACCCCGTCTGGCAGCAGGTTTTCCTACACGATAAGGTCTGCTTCTGCGAAAAGAGAAAGAGAAGTCTTTGGTGTCTATTCGACAGTCCACAAATCCTTTGTCTGGTTCTTGTTGTTGATATTGTTGTTGTTGCTGCTGTTGCTGCTCTTCTCTTTGCCTCTTCTGAATTCTGTATTTCTCAGTCCATTCTTCTTTTTCTTTCTCAATTTCCTCTCTAAAGATATTCTCTATGAGATCTTGGGCTATAGAGAGCATTCTGACATTCTCTATCTCTTCAGGCTTCTGTATCAGGTTTAGCCTGACACGATGTAATTGAACGTAAGCTTCGTTGAGTTTAGCTAGTCTGGAAGGCATCTTCGTAGGATGACGAGTCAACAGTGAATGGTCAGACTGGAGACCCGTTCGCTTTATATGGTACAAGCGCGGACGGGATAGAAAACATCCCTACTGAGTTTTAGTTATTGAAACGTGAGGATAGCTCATGTCATGAGGAGGGATAGAAAGAAAGTCAAAGAGCATATATTCAAACTGTGGGTTTTTTTATAACTAAACAAACGACAGACACGTTTTTTTCTTCAAAATACAACATTTTTTATTTAACTAACAATGAATAGAATTAAAAAGGAACAAGGAACAAACAACATTTCAATTTAAAATACAAATTATTTTTGACAAGGTTGACAACGTTGTGAAATCATGTGAGATTTCCATTGATTCATATCATGAGGCCATTGATTTACACTACGTTTTCTAGCTAAAGACAAAAGATAACCATAACGGTCACAAAACCATCGATCTACTTTTTCATCATTTCTAGAAGAGTCACGATCAAAAAAAAAGTGACTAAATGTTCTAAAGAATGTCCCAGACTGCGATGATGAAGAAAATACACACAATATTGTCCACACACTATGGAATCGTTGCTTTGTAACTTCACATTATTGAATCGTGTCGTCTGGGCATTTCTTCTCATAAAGTCAAAGGTATCGTTTTCCAAAGGTGGTAATCTATACGAATCAAAATACTCCACACAATTGACTTGAGGAAAGTACACGGCTACCCAGTGAGTTTCTGGAAGATGACTGTCGTCTGTGTTGATGACATAAGCTTGGTGGTCATGAGTTTTGCGATGTGGGAGTTCATCTTTAGCACACACCACAGGATTCCAAGAAGCAGTATACGAACTGTTATTCAAAAGGTAATAAAGTTCCCAGGTATCCATATTTTCTGCTTGTTTTGTTTCTCTTGATTGTTTTCTTCACAGGTGATGATAAGTCATCAATTCAATTCTGTCTTTTTGCTTGAAAAGTTCTGACAAGTAACCGTTTCTTCGCCTGGTTTCCCAACTCTGGGCTAAGAGTTCGATGTGATAGATATCTCGAGTAGTCAGTGGAGGACAGGAATGATCACACAAGCCTTTATACCACTCATGCAACACGATTTCTTCTGCGATGAGACTCCAAGCTTCGTCCAGATACTCGTCCAATTTTTCTTCTTGACTCATCATGAGACATTTATCGTGTTGAATTTGACTGGGATGATCGTTTTGACATCCATAGCAATCTTTCTTGACCAATTCTGCAATTTTATCTGCCAAGTGTTTAGCAAAATAGGAGACTAAATGTTGTTCTTGTTCTGGCCATCTTGACTTCACGACCTCGTTTTCTTTGTCTTCGTCTTTGAAATTGGTTTTCACGGTATCCTCCCATTCCATGGATTCTTCCACTTTCAAAGAAGGATAAGTGTCCTCCATAGTGACTAATAGTCTAGAATAACTTCTCTCAAACTGTTGATTTCTATGGTATTATCGAATTCAGCATACAGGATGACGTTCGTTGTGTGGGGTAGAGGATCTGCAAACTGAAGTTCCACTCGCAGTTGACCGGATTTTATAGGGTGGAAATGTCCCTCGTCACTGCCTTGGTCTGGAGTGAAATCAAAGGCCCACAAAGTGTATCCTCCAGCATAATCGTCGTACGAAATGCCGTGACTGGTGTTGGTTCCTAGTTGACCGGTAGCTTCGTACAGGGACAAGTACGATCTCAAGTAATTCTTCTGGTCAAAGTTAGGTTCAAAGGGTCTGGTACACAGAGTCTTGCCATCGCGACTGACTTCAATTTTGGACACTTTGTAGTGGTTAAACTCAAAAGGATTCTCATTGTTGGCTCCGTTGAAGGCTGCATTGCTAACGATGCCAACGATTAAACGTTTGGGTAACTGGCCTTGGAATAGATGATCTTCATCTTGGATCGGAGTCCAGTAGCAATAGTGAATGTTTTCACTTCTACACGTCGTATCGGATACTTGGCAGTGGTTCTGCTCAAGGTGTGACTGATGTCGTTTCCCGCTTTAGGTAACACTTCTACGCGACGCACGTAAAGTCTGGCTTCTTGAATTTTGGTTTTGTAGTGGACATTTTCTTCAGCCATCAAGTGGAAGGCCGTACTGCTACGATTCAATCTCAGACGAATATCTACTTCGTTCAGCAAATACTTCTCCTGCAACCACATGTCCAAATGCAAACGATCCATCAGTTCTAAATTATGGGCTCCCACGATTTTCTTTTGACGAGCAACAAATCCTTTATTATCTTCATCTAGTTCGTCGAACTTTTCTGGTGTGTCAGGTTTCCAAATCACGCAAGCATCCAGATGAGTGTTCTTGGCCTTCTTTCCGTATGTCAAGAGATTTTCTAGGTACGCTTGGTAAGGGTAAGTATCCATGCTACTGCTGATCAGTTTGTTATTCAAGTACAAATCCACTTCGCTAAACAAGGAATGCATGAAATTGTTGACGGGAGCTACTTTGGCATCATCTGCTAGATTGGTACCGTCGGATTTTTGCACTTTGACTTTCAGATACAAGTAACTGCTATTCAGATCGATGTAATCTTCCGGTTGTCCTTTGATTTCAAACTCGATGGGAGCGGAATCCGTCAAAGAGGAAACAGGATGAAATTCGACCCATTGGGATTCTTGCATGGTCATCATAGTGGGAGGCATGGCAAACAGATCCAATTCTGACTTGGAACAGGCACAAGACTCTCGGTGCATCATTTTCTGTTGTTTTTTGTTTACAATTTAATAATCAAAAACGTCTAAGTCTCGAACAGTTTTTCTTTTCTTAGTCTTTCTAGCTTTGAGAGTATGAAGTCCTTTGAAAGGGTGTTTTCGTCGTCTTTTTCTGCCTTGTCCTTGTTGGAACCTCAGAGAAGCAGGAATGTCTGACTCAGCAGCAAACGTGGCATTTATAGGATTTTCTCGTCGACCCAAAATATCTTTGCCTGTTTGAAGCAAAACATTTTTGCCTGCTCGTAAGAAAGTTTCTTTGGGGTTTTGTTTGTCCAATGATGACATCGTGGAGAAATTTTTTACCGTGTGTCATCGCAGCATCTTTCAGGGCGTGCAATCCCCGTGTCACCATTGGTTTTAACACGGGAACCACAGTACGAAAGACCGATTTGAGCATATCCCCTAAACCATGCCCTCGTTGTCGAGTGACTCCTTGGTACACAGGATACATGACTGACAAAAAAAAAGTTTTTTTTAGAGTACTCTTTTTCGAAAATGGAGTTTCACAGTGACTTTCCCTTGGGTGAATGGAATATTTTGTCCCAGATCTCCTTTTATAGTTATGTTGACAGTGTCAAAATACGACTTACTGACAGGTAAATAGTGAGGATGTACAAATTCACGGTGAACGTGATAGGTGTTTCCACCTTCTTCGTCAGCAGCCGTGGCAGAATCCACTTTGAAAGGAATGACACGCAGTAACGGTACAGAGGTGTGACCTACTACGTTGTACTCCACTACATCGGAGTACATAAAAATCAAATTCAGTCCTTGGTTCATTACTACAGGGAAATGAAAATGTTTGGCAAAATCCAAATTGTTACCTATGGGTGGCATTTTGGTTGGATGATTCTTGACCATTTCGGGGTTTCCACCTAAAATGTGATACAATTCAGGACAAAATGTAATGGCCAAGACTTTGTCATGTGAAAATTTCATCAGGAGTCGACGAGCTATTTTGTGGTATTCAATCTTGACACTTTTTTTAGTTTTCTCCAAGGCTTTTTCAAACATGATATTGAACTTGTCAGCAAGGGTGTTCACCAAATGTTGACCGCTAAAATAATAACCTGAATGAATTTTCATCATGTAAGTGGTTCGATTAGTGGCAGGATTCTTTGTTTTCGGAAAGTCAACTTTATCAGTGCGTTCATCCATGACTTGTTGCACTTGTTTATCTTCAACTTCTACGGATACAGTGTTTTGAGTTTCAACGATGTTTCTAATTTGTGTTGGGTGAATCATTTCTACCAAAGCCACTTCCCAATAGGCTTCGTCATCAAATTGAATGGCCTGAGGTAATTTGGCCGTGTAACAGCACAAAGTGTTTTTGGGAAACACCTCCATGGAACTGTCACTGGGTAAGGTTAAGTAAAATTGGTTGTTCATAATTCCACAGTTGTAGTGTCCGAGGAGTCACTGGAGACCAGAGGAGTGTCTAAAAGAGAATGGTTAGGATGAATGTTGGAACTGACGTTGGACACCAGACTCCCGTTGTTGTTGTTTCCGTTAGAGGAATATTTTAGGGACGGGTTGGGAAGAAGGTAACTAATGCAACTGCTGAGTAAAATGGTCCACAATTGTTTGTCTCCTTGTTGTAAACTTAGATTGGCAATGGCTGCACCGATGACACAATACACCACAAAGATTTGGCAGAAAAAGACGATTTGCGTTTTAGGCACACGTTCTCCACACCACACCCACAAGGGTTGCTTTTGTAGATCTTGCAGAGAAGAACTGGGGGAAGAAGCGTTCACAGTAGGAACTGAGGCTGTGTTGAAGACCATGATGGTCACTTCTTTTTATAGTCAATGATTTGAGAAGCGTTAATCCAAGAGTCAAAACTTGACGGATATCCTTTCCAATGTACTTTGACTTCTTTGACACGCCGCTTTCCCACTTTTCGTGTTCTTCGATCGAGAATGCTTTCGATTTCGTACACGTCGTCTTCTTTTTTGGTCACACATTGTAACTCGGGTAAGTAAAACGTTCCTTTTAACACTTCTCCGTTCATGTCTTCCAATTTATAGACGGGAGGATAACGACCACGCACTCGTTCAGTGACACGAAACAATTCGGTGGTCCAGTTGGGCAAGTAACCTTTGTCGAAAGTACGTTTGGTTTTGCCAATGCGTACCCAATCTCCTGTGGCTAACTGTCTACCTTTCTTGGAACTAGTGACTGACGGGGACGTACCAAACAGACGCTCGGAGACGGTCACTTCGTTGTCGGGAGTCACTTCTTGAGGGGCACGTCCAATGCTTCGATGGTAAGATTGGTTGTACGATTGAACGAGGTGTGGCAAGATGTCGATGTACTTGAGAGTGTGTTGATGAGTAAAATATTTTCACATGCGTTCTTTCAAAGTGCGTTGAAAACGTTCCACGATACTGGCTTTAGTTTCGGGATTCTCGGTGGTAAAAAAATGAATGTCACGTTTCTTCAATTCTTTTTGGAAAGCTTGGTTTAGAAATTCGGTACCTTTGTCGGTTTGCCATCGAAGAGGGTGGCGACCACTTTGTTTCAACACCAGTTTCAAGGCACGCACTAATTCACTGCTCGATTTGGAAGTCAAAGGCACGACCCAAGCAAATTTGGAAAAGACGTCGATGACACAAAACAAATATTTGTAGCCACGATTGTAGGTGGCCAAATGAGAGACATCGGCTAAATCCGCCTGCCATTGATGATCGATACCTTCCACTTTGGTGCGACTTCTTAAAAATTTTCGTCGAATAGGTTTGTGTAAGGTGTACGTAGCTTGTTCTTGTAACCATCGTTGCACTTGAGGTAAACGGACACTTTTCAGTTTTGTTTTGGCAGCACGATACAATTTTTGAACACCTTCGTAGCCAGCTGGATGAGATGGATCGTAGTAAATGCTAGCTAAGACCTTCTCCATTTTTTCTTTTTTCTTTTTTGTTTTTTTTTTTAATAAGTGATCCAATCTTCGCTGATGCTTTTCGCTATGGAGCGAGAGGGTGGTTTGGAAACGGCTTTACGTGTTCGATGTGCCACAGGAGTCGAAGTGGAAGGTAGTTTTGGTAATGGTGTTGGAGGTGGTAGTGGTGGTAAGAGAATTTCTTTGGTTTTCTTGTCTTTTTTTACTTCTGGTTTCCCTTCTTTCTTTGTTACTTCTTTCGAAGAAGGAGTGGACATCCTCTTTTTAACCCAAGCTTTAAGTTCTTCTCGTTGAGGTGTAGGGGAAGGGGTCAACAAGGACGTTGCAATTTTACTAGGAAGAGGAGCTGCTGGTGGTGTTTGAAAGACTTCTCGTACTTCTTCTTCAGATATCCGTGGGGTTGCTTCTGTCTTAACCGCTGAGGTAAGTGGTGGTGGTGGTGGTGATGGACTTTTCATCAGGGCTTTCAAATCTTTCAAAGAAGGAACAGCTGTTCCGTCTAATGCTTTTTGGTGAAAGAGTTGCAGTCGTTGCAACAATTGACCGTACCGTTGAGATTTTTCCGTTTCGGACAAATCGCTACGATCCATCAACGATTGCAATTCGTGTTGTAACTGTGACATTTCGGTCAAATGAGGATTGGGAGGTAATTGTGGGGCCCGTTGTTCTTGCCAAGGATGGTATTCCATCCATCGTTTATAAGGGACTAAAGTCAGTTTTCGTCCTTCCATTAGATTTCAAGAATCACGTCTGGGATCTTTTGACTCCGGTGTTCTCCTTTTATCTTCGTCCTCCCAGGATAGTTCCAAGTGATCCCATTACTCCTTGCAACAAGGATTGTGCTATGTTTCCCAGCAACGGTGCTAACATGGGTGCTAACATGGGTAAAATAGCAATTCCTCCGCGTTGCACCAACATCTTTTTCTTTTGACGAATAGGAATTTTCTTTTGGACCATTTGGCGAAGAACGTGTCGATGTTTGGCTAAGCATTTTTTCTGATGTGCAGACAAAGGAATCGTGCCTTTCAAAACATTCAGACAACATTCGCACACGGTTTCAATGACGTCCTTCGAGGCGGTTTGAATGAGTTTTTTTCGCATGGGTGAAGGAGCTTTGGACAGGACAGACAACATGTCCTAATGTTTGACTAAACGAGGAGGTAGTCCTTTACTTTTCTTTCCTTTAGGAGTAGAAGAGGAATGGGTTTTGGAGGGTGACATTTTTTGTGAATTGTTTCCAGGGCAGACACCAAAAAGTACACTAACGTCAATCACTTGGGTACATGACCTTTTATCCTTTTTTAGCACAATGAAACTGTCTTGTTTCCTTTTGGAACAGGAGAACGATACATCTTTGGGTACACGACAGCCACTTAACTTCATAGTTCGTCCTTGTTAGCCCTTATCCATATGGTCTTTGTCCCTGATCAATTTTTTTGTTGTCTCTCTTTTAGAAATTGCTCAACCTTTCCCAACATGTTGTCAATATGTCTGTAAACAAAAAAGGACTGAAGAAACCGCCTCTTTGGTGACTCCTTTTTTTCTTGGAACGACTGTGTCTTTTCTGTAGGTGTCGTCAATGCTGAACTAAACGTTTCTTAGGATGACGTGACTGACGTTTTCGTTTTCCTTTTCCTTTTTGCACAGAAGAACGACGATGGTGATGGTGTACACTTCTTGGTGGTGCCATCTTGAGGTGATTAGCAGCACAAAAAAACACTGATGTTAAAATGGACCTCGGGTCTTTTTATACTGGAATGCGTCGCCACTGATTGTCTTTACGTCGTATCAATTTGATGACAGGCAACACACGTCGTGGAGGAGTTCGCAAAGGGCTAAATCATGCCAATTCTTGGTTGGACAAATCCAGTAAACTTTGTAACACACCTGTTCTCTCTTGGACTTTGATTTTGGGGGCAGGTACTTTGTGAGCAGCAGCCGCTGCTGCTAAAGAGGAAGTGGGTACTACTGATGGAGAAGACATTTTTGGAGACGCTCTTTTGTAGGTTGAAACTGTTTTCGGTGGACTTTTCTTTTTCGTTTTCTGAGGTGGTGACTTGGTTTTGGTACCGTGACTCTTTTTCGTTTTCTGAGATGGTGACTTGGTTTTACTACCGTGGCTCTTTTTCTTTTTCTTCTGGGTACGTTTGGGAGTAACTTGTTTCTTGGGGACAAGTTTGGGTGCATTGGGATCCCATTTTAGGAGGGAACGAATGATGACACCTCCTAGTGAACCACTACCTCCAGGTTTCAAAATGATTTGCTTTTTGGTTTGAGTGTCAATGCGAGGATCAGCTAGTTGCGTCAAGGCTACTTTGTTTCTGTCAAAAAAAAACGTTTGGTTTGATGTGGAATCTGAATGATGCCTTGCAGTAATTGACGTGCTGTCACCGTAAACCATCGTAAGACTTCTTTGAGACTGGCTTCTAAGACACGAGCACGTATTTGTGGATTTTTCTCGCGACTAATGCCATACAAGGCACGAATCAATTTAACGGAAAGATGAGACTGAAGGGACGTCATGTTGACAATGTGTGAGACAGAATCCAAGTAACCAAGGTTTTTATACTATTTTTGTCTTTGCTGGTCATGGTTAAGTCGACGACGGGGATGAGTACACGACAGGTCCACCGTCTTGAAACCAGTGGTGAAACAGATGGGTACGAAATCGCAAATAATCGGGGGTAGTGGGTTTCAAATCCACGAGTAAATAGGCGTGTGGAGTTTGAGTGGCATCTTCGTACGCATGAGTTAGCCAAGGTGTTCCTAACTGTTTGGCTAAGACTTGCACTTGCGATTTATCTCTAGGACTTTTAAACAAGACCACGTAATGAGCATTGAGACTGATGGTACGATGGGCTTTACTTTGTTGAAACAAATTTTGAGTAATGTAAATGACACTGGCATTACGATGATGCCCTTTGCGTGTAAACCACAGCTTAATTTCTTCTTCGTCTTTTAACATGTCATCAAAAATAACCAAATAAGTTTGACTGGGGTCAGACACGATACCGTCGTCTTCGACCGGAATGCCTTCCACAAACACAATGGATTCACCCTGACTTTCTCGTAGAAGGTTGTACGCGGATTGCCACTCTTTGTAACACCACACGATACGTTGAGGTGGACGATCGATCAAATGATGTTTATGCTCGATCAAACGTTTGACAAATTCGGTTTTGCCTGAACCGCTAGGTCCAGCAATGAGCATGTTAAAGGGATGTCGAAGATACAAGGCATCCCAACTAGCACGGTCTAAATGTTCGTCAATGACTTTGAAAGTGGAGGAAGAGGGAGCAGGGACAATAGTATCGTCAGGAATGTCACCTTTCGTGTAACACGATGACAAACAAGACAAGAGTTTTTATACTTTTTCAGGACACGTTTATTGCAAACTTTAAAATGAAATAACACGAAAGACATAAATACATAATAGCCAAATGGTTAAGTACATGAATAAAAGACACATCAACACATCTATCGTGGAATATAAACAAATTTCTACTTTACAACATTTTTTGTCATTCAAATGTAGTGTCCTAGGGTTAATGCGTAATGTTCTAAACGTTTGTACATGGTTTGGTACTGTCACACAAAGGTTCTCCTGGAATGGTCTTTCGGAAAGGTCAAGGACCGTCCTGTCCTGAAGAGAATGGTTTTCCTCCGTGACAGACTGTTCTTCTTCTTCTGTTATTGTCACTAACACAGAATGAAAAGTGACTTTTTTCACGGAACGTTTTAATGTTTCAGGATTACAAATCTCGGGCATAGTTAGCCACATCTTTAGTCCAAGCCTCAAAACCCACACTTTTCCAGTCACGTACATCTGTCCAGTTAGGGTGTAAGTCACGAGCTACACACACATCCTCATACACCTCTTCGGTACCTAAAAGTTGACGAATCTTGTTTCCCCGTAAAGGTTTAGAAGTTTCCAAATGAAAGCGCAAAGCTTTCAGGAGAATGAGTTTCTCGTGAGCATTTAAAGGCATCACTTTCATATTTTTGTTTTTGAAGTGGTACGTACTGTTCGTAAAGTGTCCATAAATCATCGGACGGTAAACGAAATCCCAGAAAGCAAGTCACTAAGACACACACGATACGTCGTCCCCAATTTAATGGACACGGTTCTCGTAAAAGACAATGGTAATCCTCCACTGTTTGAATATGGTCATGGATCTCCTTCCACGGAATCTGTTGAATCACTAATGATAAAGGTTTTGGCATGGTAGAATGATTTTATAGTCACTTTTTTTCGACAGCTATAACCGTACTTTCTGCACAAACATAGTCGTTTTATTTAATTCTCGAATCTAAATTCTCTAGTCACTAACTGAAATGTGACTAGTCGATCAGAAGTTTCCTCTTCCACTAAGTATACATTTTGTACAAAATTGTGGTAACTCTCTAACTCGTCTTCTGGAATTCGATTCAGTAAGTGTAACTGGTAGTACATATAATCTCTACTAACAATACACTTTTCTCCCACTTGTTGTTCATCAATGTCTGACCACTTGAACACTTTCTTCAGAATCAATCCTTTTATAGCATTGAGGTACCAGTGGTTCAAACATCGGTGACGTAACAGATGCAATAGTTCTTTGCGTTTGACTTGTATTTTGACCAACTCTCGATAAATGCGTTCTCTCAATTCCACAGGTAAACCACGAATATTCTCTAGTAAAGGATCCATAACCATGTCTTAAACACTTCTCTTAGAGCGAAAGTATTGAACGTAGTGAGTTATTTCATTCCACTGCCATTCAGGATAACGGTCCAGAATGTTAATAAAATCTTCCGTTGTAAATGGTCTAAAGCGAAAACAAAGAATGAACACAACTTTGATCCAGAGACATCGAACTTGTTGGTTGACTTCTTTCACTTTCCTCCTGTGAATTTCTCGACATAAACGTTCTACAGTCACCAATTGAGATTTGGCACTAGCAAGACTCTGCCAAATGTCCTTGTAGATCTTCTCTTGCAATTCGAGCGGTAATGTTTGAAGATTGATGTTGATGTCGGGTTTAAATACTTGACTAGGGGTGACCCGACCTTGGACTCCTAACCCTGTGGCTACTTTCTTACTTGACATCGTTGAATTTGAATAAAGGACGAGGTCCCACTAAACGTACGTAATGACAATCCGGAGACCAACGAACATGTTCCAGGTAAGCAGAATCTTTCTGTTCCCACTCGTGAAGTGACACGCCACAACTAAAGCACTTGACTTTATCCCCTTCACCCAAGTAGAAAAATCCAGCTCTGGCTAATTCTTCGGGGGTAGGTCCTCCCAGATATTTTGGCCATTTACCTCGAAAGGTTTGGATCCGACTTTCATAATCAGAGTATTCTGGCAGACGCACAGGAAACGAATATTCGTATTGTGCAGATTCACCTCGATGAGGGTAAGGTGAGATATGCAAAAGTTTGCTCAGTTTTACGTGACATCCGTATGGTGGTAACCGAAGCGTTTGTTGTGGAGGATAACATCCACAGATAATGTGAAAAGGTGTACGATGACGCGCGGCATCACTTTCGCATCCGTCAGGATTGACACGTATACCATCATTATCACTCGTTTCCAGGATAGGTTTGGTCGTCTTTGCAAAGTTCCCATGACGATAATGTGGTACTGAATCGCTAAGGTCACAGCGTACAGCATCTACGTCATCGCAAGGTACAGCATCGCATTCAAGTTTACTCTTGCTGGATATTTGCTGGGTAAAAGGATTCATCTTTTTCTCTTGGTCTTGGTAGTCCAAATGAACTATTAGTCTTGAACGTTGTCCCTTTTTATATGCTGAGCAATATCAGCGTGTCCGTACGGTAAAGTGAAGTGGTTAGGAAGCCGTACTCGCTTCTGATACACGATTTGATAGACTTTTTCCAAAGGTCGACTGACGATTTGATGTGTGGGTAAACGCACAATCCTGTTAGGTTGGTAAGTAGTAACTTTAAAGTTTCCATCCTGGCCAGACTGCAAGGCTTCTTTGCGTACGCCAAAGTTCACCACTTGACTGGTGCGATAATTGAGAGTCAATCCTTTCACTTTACACTCCGGGTACACTTCTCCTTGAGGGTTAAGGTAATCGTAACCGTAATTTTTTGGACCGCCACTGGCAAAACTTAGAATCTTGTCCTCGGGATGCTCGTCTGTCCAGGCTCCTAAACGGTCTCCTTCGATTTTAGGTTGCTCTTGACCCAAACGACTAATGTAGATGCAATTGTCCGTGTCACACACAACACACGATCTCCTAACAGTTCTAAAGCTTAGCATAGTTTTAAGCGAGCATGAGCTCTCACGTAAGCCGCAATGATGACATTTCCAAATTCGTTGGCTTCTACAAAGTCCAGTTCTTCTTCGTAAATAACTAAGAGCAAGTCCTCACGAACGACGTCCGCGTGTTTTATGAATTTGGTTTTGTCGTGAATCATCTGGAAGTAACGAAAAAGTTGTGACAAATACTCCGTTTTGGGTAAACACGGACGTTGTGCCATTTTGCCCCACAAACAATTTAACATCACTTTGGCAAACGATCGCCTTCCTTCGTTTTTTTTCCCACTTGGTCTAAAGTGATGCCTTCCTGTTCCCAGTATTTCTCTTTGAATTTCTTTTGACTTTCGGGAGTGTGACACCAGGAAGGATAGCCACTGGCTTCTTGCTTCAGTTTCAAAAAAGCATTTACGTACTCTGAGAAAATGCCTTTTTGAGTCTCGTCACCCTTGTGGTACTTTTCTGTCTTGGGAAAGTGGTAAATGTCGTACACTTCTAACAGTAGGTATCCCAGATCCAGAGCTTTAAACAATTCTACACTAACCCATGTTCCCGTCAAGGCACGTTCTTCCTGTGTGTGCTGACAAGGGTGGTTTTGGTTGCACGTTTCAGCACAAGTGCGACACAAAGGAAACATCAGTTTTCCTTGGCAATGATGGGGTAACACGGGATGGTACAAATTCGTGGGAGGCAAGACTTTGCACTTGATCAATCCTTCGTATTGTCGAATATTGTCCACGTCAATGTGTTCGGTCAGCAATTGTGGGTGACCTACGGGAAAGTGACAATACTTGCACACGTATGGGTACAGAGAACACACGTCAAAGTATTTGATTTCTTCTCCTTTCTCCTCGTCAGCTTGGTACAGCAAACAGGTGGCATTCGTCCGTCCTCCGTACAAACTCTCCCTTGGGTTTAAAGGGTCCGCCAGCTTGTAACTTTCCACGATACGCTTAAACTCGGGATCGGTTTTCAATCGCTGGTCGTATTCGTGTTCCCACATTTCTATCACTTGATATCCTTGTTCTTCTAACTTCAAGCGACGTTGACAAGTGGCCTGGTACAAGTCTTCCATGGTTTGTTGTAAAAACTGATTTTTAGTGTCACGTTGAGGATAACAGATAGGACATCCATGAAATAAGCAACCGTTAAACTCGTACACGATCTGAGGGTTTTCTAAGTTCCAACCATCTACCGAATACCTTCCGATGGTCTTTTCACCTCCTCCGTTGCGGGCATGTTGAATCCATTTGTCTTCCTTGTCACACAAGTAATGTAACCAGCGTAGTGCTTTGACCGAGTATTGTCGTTTGACAAAATGGGTCGTTTGAGTGGTGATAACAGCTAGGGTGTTTTCGGGCATGAATCGTTGACGGTACACTAAGGAACACGCTTTAGCAAGGGTGCAGGCTTCTTTCAAAGGATCGATTCCTCCGTGTTCCATGAATAATTCTCGAAATTTGCCACAGCAACGCCGTAAAATGTCCACGTCGGAACGACAATATTTTAACATTTCTTCCTGAAAGTCGAAAGGGTCCGAAGCGTGAGTCTGGTACCATGCGAAGAAAGCTTCTCGTTGTTCGGTACGCATGTTGTCAGGGTCGTAGTAATGAACCTCAGGCAAATGAGGTAGAACAGCATGTTGATTGGCTTCGGTATTGAAAAGTGAGGAGAATAGCCTTTGGCCATTTCTGTCATGCCAAACGTTTTAGGCATGCGACTCAAAGGCATGGCCAAATAACTCCTCGAATCTTTAAACTGCACTTGTCCCACTTGCATGGAAATGATTTTGGCTCCGTTCAAAGTCACTTTAGGACGTTCGGTACTTTGTTCCGTATAGTATCTCAGCAAAAACTGTCCATCGTATCCCGAGAAATTGTGAGCCCTGACTGTGGCAAAACGATGACAATCTCCGTAACGTTCGATATCTTCTTGGCTCCACGTCTCGTCGATAGGGTCTAAGACCCATTGGGCAAAATTGGTCAATGTGTTCGGTCCCTTAAAGAGTTTTTCACGTCCTCCAGGAATCTTGATACAGTGAGGGCAATGAGTCAAGATAGGCTCTTGGATGCATTTTTCGCACTCTCTGTGAGCCACGCAGAAATTAGGAATGTGAGTGCCAGTCTCTTGCATGCATTCGAAATCGAAAAAGATGAAATTGCCTTTCTTTTTCTGGGCCTCTTCTTTTTCTTTTTCTTCATGTTTAGAATGGTATTTTTGAATGTAGCATTGGTGTTCCAAGTCCACGATTTGGTGACAAATGTGACATCTTTTCTTTCCTGAACAGACGTGTGCCTTGGCATTATTGGTACGTATGCCTTGTCCACAAGTAGGGCACAATCTCAGGAGTTGACATGCACTTTTTCGCTGTGAACCTTGCGTCTTCAAATGTTGTTGGTAACAGGCAGGACTGACAAACGTACGCTGACAAGCAGAGCAATGCACTCGTTCTTGTCCTTCGTCCAAACAGGGTTTAGAGACTAAACATCCCTCACATTTTGATCCACAATGCTTATGTTGCCCTCGATTGTTATAACCGTAGTCACATTTCTCACAGTAATAACTGTAGGACAGGAATGCAGTGATACTGGTAATGGCATCAAAATGTTGATCGTGATAATAGATGTGAATGTATTTTCCGTCTTGGAAATTTTTGCCTCGAAACAACAGTGGTCCGCGCACTTCTCGTGGGTGCACTTTCAAGGTGTAACGTGGAGCCAAGACGTCTTGAAACTTTTGCATTTCAGGAATGCCACAGGGTGTGTCTTTAGCTAGTCCCGCTTGCTGTAACAGGAGTTCTGCCTCTCTTTGTTGTTTGGCTCGGTCCGATCGTTGAATAGTTTTCCATGCTCTTTTCCATTCTGTCGTGTAGTTCTTGTCGGCATACGTTCGTCCCACCACGATGGCACGGGCTAAACACATCTTGTCTTGAGGGTTGTTAATTTGGACGAGGCTCTTTTTGGTTCTACGAAGGTTGTCTACCAAGAACACCTTTTTGCGCTGTCCTGTCCCTTGGGGAAGAGAAACGTGGGTCATAAACAATGTCGCTTTTCCTTCGGTGATGTGAAACTTGTCGTTGGATTGCTGCACGTGTTGAATCTTGTCGATGATTTTGGAAGGTGTCAATTCTGATGGACTGCTAAACTCGATCCAAACGGGGGACTTCAAACTGTCGTGATGAATGGAAAGTCTCAAGCGATCGTCTTCTTTGGCTTCACATTGCTGTTTCAGTGTGGTTAACAAGGAATCCCACACATCGGTGATGAACTCTTCCGCTATCTCTATCGGTACGTCGGACTTGAAATCTTTAAACTTCACGGTGTACTTGTGGGCTGTAGTTCTAAATTTTCTAGAGGATCGTTTGTCCGTCTCTTGAATGTGATAGTAATTTTTAGGGTTTACTGTTGGTACTTTATTTTGTTTTGCTGTAGTCTCCCTGGGTTTAGATTCTGGTTCACTCATCTCATCTTCAAAATCACTGGCATGAATTTGAGCCAAGACTTCGGCTACTGTGCGAGGCGATAAATCACGTTTCTGCCTCTTACTTTCTTTTTCTCTCTCACTGAAATCGTGCGATCGTTTCATCTTGATTGCAAAAAGTGAAATGACTACATTTGAAATGCCGTGGGTCCTATATATTCATGTCAAATCAGTGCATATATACAGGGCTAGTGCCTTCTCTCTCACTATTCATATTGCTCTCAAGCTGATCAGTACAATGGAAGAACCCCCGCAAATCGAACTTCTCATTAGAGCTTTACGAGGTGTCATTCGAAAGTTTTCGCCAGACAATCCAACGGACTATTCTTCCACTTTTCGAGACAAAAGTCATGATACTTGCTATATCTGTAAGAATAAAGGACATTGGGCTACAGAATGTCCAGACCGTCAAAAAACCAGTGTCAAAAAAAGACAAGAGTCGAGATACCTGTTATCATTGTAAAGAGAGAGGACATTGGTCTACAGAGTGCCCTAAGAAACAACAACAGGAGCAGGAGAAGGAGGAAGAAGAGGAAAAGGAAGAACCCCGAGACAGGAAGAGAAGAAGGAAACTGTGAAAGTGAAGAAATTCAAAAAAAAACAGGCACAGAAGAAGTCTATGAACTTTTTTAAACAATTGTTGCGTTCTGTTGTGAATTGAATTGTAAAGAATTGTACCAGAATAGACCAGATTGAAAAAACGTAAGTGTCTCCTGGTTTTAATTTTTTAGAATAAGAGTCTACATTCACGCACACACACACACACACACACACACATAAATGCATACATACATACTAAAGGGTGATACAAGGATTTTAAGTTTTCATTGATTTTTTTGGCAAAATGAATAGTATTTCTTTTCGAAAGTAATGAGTGGTCCTGAAAATGACCGTTGGGTCTTTTGTTTCCTGAGAACACACTCAAGAACGAGAAGCAATTCGCTTTAATTGCCTTATGCCTTTGCTACGGCCAAGGCCAACTTGTGGACTTGCTCTTGTCAGTGATTGAGTAGAAATTACTAATGGTGGAATCTCTGGTGTAGTCACAATGTTAGTCTGCTTGGCTCGGGAAGGTCTTTTTCTCTTCGGTCGTAATAAAGAAGTCTGATACATTTCTTTCAGATTTCTTAACTCCGCTAAAATATCCAAGAGTATCGTGACCGTTTGACTTTCACTGTTTTCCTTCTCTCCTGGACTTGCTTTCTTTTCTACTGCTTCTTCTTATTCTTGTCGTTTCCTTCTCGTCTCTTCTTCTTCTCGCTGTTGCTGTTCAAGCAGAAATGCTTCTTCTGCTTCTTTCTGCTGCTGTAAAAATTTCTCTAATTCTTCTTTTTGTCTTTGTTTAAAATCGTCGATGCGTGGTAAAGAAGGAGAAATTGGTGAAGGTACTGGTGCCGGTACAAATTCTTGCGAAGAGAGAAAATCAACTAAATCCCAGTTGAAATCAACCTCTTCGGTCAGTGACACTGTGTTCACTTTAGTAGCTGAAGCTATACCATTGCTTTTCGTCTCCGCAGCTGGTGCACCCCAATTCATTGTCTTCTTAAGTTCCGTCATGTTTGACTCAACAATGCCGCATCTATTCACTTCGCACGAACGCTAGTGAACGTATATATGCATTGTGACGTCACAGGGAACTCTCTTCGGATTGGAAGACAGGCTCCGCGAAGTGACCGAATTTTGTAACGCGTATTGGGATTGGTCAACCATTTCAATCTGTTTCGATCCAGTCTTTCCCTATAAATACAAACAGTTCACTTCATTGCCTTCACCTGTTCTCATCACACACAAAGAAGATGTTGATCACTGCTAAATCCTCTAGTTGGTTATCGTCATTGTTTTTTGATCCAGAAAAACCCGTGTATGCGAAAACAAAATGGACTGTCATCCGGATTAAAGGTGCCACTGTTTGGAAAAGAAGATGTTATGTGGAAAGACAAGGCTGTTTGAAGCGGACTCTCATCTTCAGACAAGAAGGGAGATGCAGTTTAAGACAAGCTTTGAGAAAGAAAAAAGCAATGCGATGTCCTGTATGTTAACGGCATGATGTTAACATCATAAACAACGGCCCTTTTCAGGGCCACTTTCCATGCCTCGAAAAGATTATACTTTTCCATAACAAATTGCCTGTATAAGTTATAAAACATACATTTCACTACATTCACTAACACGACGAATGCTTGATGTCACAGTACTTGACAAATGCTTGACGTCACAGTACTTACACATTGCTACACTGTTCACAAGTGTTCAGTACCGTGACGTCATGCCACCTGGGCCATTTCTCTTGTCGCTATAAAAACCCAGATTGTGCTAATACAAAATTCCCATTGTCGCTATAAAGGCACGGCTGTGCCATTTGTCGCCAAAAATCTTGTCGCCAAAGTGCCGCAGGCCATATTTTAATGATAACTCCCATTGTCGCTATATCGCCCCCCTTCACTACTTACAGCCATTCTTTCCTTAAAGTAGAAGGACGCTTTGAACCAATTTTAATTACCAGTCCACCTATTGCTTGTTAAGTTTTATTCTTTCTAACGTTTTTGTTTTTGGGTATTTCCTCTTTTGAGTAATCTTTCTGAAACTTTTATTTATTCCGCTGAATCCTTTCCAAATCTTTTTCAGCAATTCTAGTCTGGCTTTGGATGATTTCATTTCCTCTTCCATCTTCTGGAGTGATTCCTCTGTTTCGTTTTCTTCTCGTCTATATTTTTTCAGTTCAACCTTCCTAGCTTCTCCTTTTCGCACAGATACCACTCGTCTCATTATCTCCGCTTTCTGGAGATGGTGGTGCTAACTCCTCCAGCTATAGTTGCTGCTGTGGTTGAATTGATTTAAGCGTGTCCAGCAACTGATTTTGCTTGACATCTTTGTCAGGAGTGGTTTGAACAATTGTCCAGCCATATCACGTCGAAACGTCTTCTGGTCTACTTTGTTTTCGAGGACTCGCTGACGTAAGTCCGCCCGTTACTCGATAAACATTTTGAGATATTCTCACGCTGACAACGACTGTTGAACGTTTCGAACGTCTTGTCTGTATTTTTCAGGAAGGTAAGATTCGTCAAATCGTTTTCGGTACGGTTCTGGGATTGTCTCCGCATTGAGATGAAAGGTCAGAAAATCGTATTTGGAGCACAACGTCCCTTCGGCACAACAGTCTTTGAATTGTTTCACGGTGATGACACTGCAGTGGTCTCTTGAGATCGGTCGATGTCTCGGTTATCGAATCCTGAAAACAATACAAATCATCCTGTGTTCCATCTAATGTTTTTTAGGCACATCATAATGCGACTGAGTCAGATAAAAGATGTTACAGTGCTTGTGTCAGGAATACGAAAACTCGCATATTTTATTCATGTTCTCTCGGTCAGTTTTAATGTCGTCAAACACGATGATCTTGTGCGTGTCCGAATCGTGTTCTTCTACGTGTTGTATGTTGTCTAGATCTGCTATGGTGAATACATCTCCAGAAACATCGTTTCCTGGAACGGTATTTCCAAACTCGTGCAGCGTGTCGTATTTATATTTATGAAGATTAAGTGTGTACAAGATGACACGATCATACTTCAACATGTTATTCATTAGCATATTCATGAGACTATAGCTTTTACCTCGACCAGTAGGACCCACGATCATGTAATCGCAATCCGGCATTAAAAAATTATGCGGATTCAATATTGTTTCTCCTTCGTGTCGAATGTCAAGATGTTCCTTTTCACACTTTGATGTCTTAACACATCTTTAGTACACTAATTGTTGTTGTTGTTGGGCTTAACGCCATTTTTCAGCACATGATAGGCTATTCATGGCAGACAGTATTAATGGTGGAGGAAGAAACCTGGAAATCACCGGAAAGAACCAGCGACACAAGAGAAACTACTGGCAAGCTTTCTCACATATCCACATTCGCCGAATCTTAGACTCGAAGCCACGCAGACAGAGGTGAGATGGCAGTGATCCGTAACGGACAGCGCTTTAGACTACTCGGCCACTCGGGGCCCCAGTACACTAATTGAGTTGGGTAGGGAAGTAGCTCTTCTGAGATTAACTAGGATTAGAAAATCAGTCGCTCTGTGGATTCGATGCAGGGTAATCTCAACATGAGTGGTCACAGTCTCACCAATCTTGAAGATCTGAGTTATCCACCCCCAGATTTCAATGTTGCACGATGGTCTTACGTGAATCTGTTTGCGCAGACCAAATTATCGTTGGCGGGTAGAATAATGACGGGAAATTTCAACATGGGTCGAATGAGTTTATACGGACTTCCATATATGTGTGGATTATAGCCAAGTCGCTCATCGTGTATCGCAATGAGAATTTCAGTCACATTGTCGATGTCCCCTGGTCGTTTATCCAGCGTCGCATTGAAGGTCATCAAGAGTCAGGATCGACATGGATCTTTGCAGGAGTCATTTCTATCTCGCTTCATATTTAAAATTTCACACCACTCTGTTGTATCTCTACCCAAGCACATCATAGCTACCAAAGCATGCATCAATGTAAAAAACAAGGATGATTGGTCTGTACTCGCTAAATTAGATCCAGCCGACGACAATACCGATCGTGTCTTTAAGTTCAAGCTGAATATTGATATACTCCACACCTGGGGAAAAACCTTCCAGCAATATTCAAGGACGTTCCAAAACTAGAAGTACTCAAGGAAGGACTCTCCATCAACGTATTTGGATTTGATGACAAGAAAACTGGTGATAAGAAGTTCGTGGTCTATCCCATGTTGATATTCCTACAGCCTCATAACGCAGCATCAGTTTACTGTATTACCAACACCATTTCATGTTCATCAAAGACTTCAGCAGGTTATGTCGATCTCAGTACACGCACCATAAAAATCATGGCTATTTCAGCTATCGTTGCATGCGAGGACTGCATTCCAAAGTTCTTTGAGCAACTCGTCGCTGAATGGAAACTCATACAAGCCATACGAAAAATTTCATCCACGTGTATTCCACTTACACCATCGAAACTGCCAGAGCACAAAGCAGCACAGCTATGCCACATCTGAGAAGAGTAAATTCAACCCCATGATAAAAAAGATACCATTGCCATGTCACAGGACGTTATCAAGGAGAAGCTCGTGATCACTATAATCTATACTTCAAAGATCCAGACTTCCTTCCGGTGATTGAGTATAATCTACGAGGATACGATGGATATTTTATCGTGGCAGAACTCATTTATCCGCGAGTCAAACAACTTCTCGTCGTAGTTGGAACTCACATAAAATTCATCCCAAACAATTTTGAAAAGAACATGTCGTTCTCCACTGGGCCTTTCCAATTCATCGATTTGTTTCATTTCATGTCGGCATCGCTAGAAGAACTCGCTAAACTGTCATCAGTTTACTCATCTCGAAAAATAATTTGGTAGGAAAGCAGACTTATTCAAGAAAAAAAGGAGTTTATCCCTACGAGTACATAGATGCGTGGTCGAGATTCGATGAAACCCCGTTGCTATCTGTTGACACCTTCTATTATCACTTATATCTCTCCAGCACCACCAACGAAGAATATGAGTAAGCGAACAAGATATAAAACGATCTCGGCTGCCAAACTCTTGTAGATTAGCGTGACCTATACTTGAAAGCGGACGTTCTCCTAGTCACGGACGTGTTTGAAAATTTCAGAGACATGTGTCTAAGCTATTATAAACTCCATCCACTCTGATATTTCTCCTGACCAGGACTCTCCTGGGATGTACTCCTCAAGCAATCCGAATGACACTAGAACTCTTCATTGATACAGACATGTTCATGTTCACCGAGCAGATTGTACGAGGAGGCATCTCTGTCATCAGCAAACAATATGCTGACGCCAACCACAAATGCATGAAGCGTTACGATTCTACCCAACGAATCCACATACAGCCTATACCTGCATCCAAGCAATCTCTTTGAATGGGCCATGTCAAAACCGCTTCCCATTGAAGATTTTTACTGGATCACCGGAGAACAGTTCGTCGACGAAATACCTGCTGGATACCACGACTACTTAATATATTTTGTCGAAGCCGATGTTGAGTATTCATCGCATATCCACGACGATTATCACTTCTGCGCTAAACGAATTAGTGATCAAAATCGATGCTCTCTCCGCAACTACAACATAAACTTCAAATTCGGACTTGGAGATACCAATATAAAAAAACTGGTGCCCAATTTCAATCATAAAACCAAATACAAAATGCACCATCGACTGCTCGAACAAGCTCTACAATACAAACTCGTTCTTTAGCAAATTCACAGAGCACCCAAGTTTAAACAATCGTCTTGGATAAAACCCAACATCGACTTCAACAAGACATAACCAACACCACCTTTGACAAATACATCTTCAAACTCATGAACAATAGCATCTTCTGAAAAGCCATGAAAGACATTCATCATCGAAAGAAAATCGAAATGGTCAATGAAGTTCGACGCCAAGATAAGCTCAGAGCCAACCCATTTCTCCAGATAAAATCTTTGACGAATTTCTCGTCGCCATCGAATCTAGAAAAATCAGTCTCAAACTTTACAAACCCATCTTCGTCTGGGCCGCTGTTATCGACAAACCCATCTTTGTCTGGACCGCTGCTATCGACAAACCCATTTTCGTCCGGGCCGCTGTTATCGACAAACCCATCTTCGTCTGGGCCGCTGTTATCGACAAACCCATCTTCGTCTGGGCCGCTGTTATCGAGCTCTCTAAGATGCTATTGCTCCAGCTTCACTATGACTTCATCAAACACCAGTACGTAGATAAAGTCACATTACTCATGACCGATACCGACTCACTCGTCTGTGAAATTCACACCGATGTGAGGATCTGTATCAACACTGACACCTCTTCAATCTTAGTGATTATCCACAACACAGACCATTCCACTGTAACGACAACAAAAATGTACTAGAAAAGTTCATAGATAAAACTCATGGTATACTCATCGGACTTCGAACTAAAATGTACTTCACCACTCTTGACGATGGCACCGTCACGAAAAAAAAAAAACAAGAGTTTTAAAATATTCGTCACTGACAAAACAGTCACCCACCAATATTTTACACAAGTACTGCATGGACACATGCATTACTACTCCATAAGAACGTTTCGATCACAGCAATATCATACCTCTATCATACTCACTAACATAAAATACTCTGTCCCATTGATGATAAACGATACTCCACTGATTGAATTTACACACTCATTCATGGACAGATAGACTCAAACAAAAAAGTAGCTATAAACCACACAACCAAGTTCCAGGGCTCACGCAGTGAGCCAAAACTCCCATGATGGAAAGCTTCTCGTCTAGTTCGTAGAGCTGGGTGAGCAAGAAGTTCCATTTTGTGTACTACTACTGACCTATCTCAAAAATCGGAATTTTATTTCAAAGATAGGACAAAAATGAAAGCATATATATATATATATATATATATATATATATATATATATATATATATATATATATATATATATATATATATATATATATATATATATAATCCATTTTTATTGGCATTGACATAGGCAGCTTATTAATGACCTTTACAGCGATATGTCCCAAATCATGTTTGATAACTATATGTACCGTCGGACCTTGTGAGAGGGGCGGCGTTAATTTTTTTTTTTAAGTAGTAAAGTAAGTAGTTTAGGGAGTCAGCATGTAGAACTAGAGCCATTAGGGTTAAATTAATTGTGGGGAAGAAAAACCCTCTCATATATGACTAATTCCCCTTAACACGGTTATATCAGATTAAGTGCTACAACATTAGCCATACAACGACGTGCAGATTTTGGGTACATGTACCTGGGTTACTGATAAGTATAGCGGTCAAAAAACGGGCACTGAATTCACATAATGTGCCTGCTTGTCGATCCAAAACAGAAAACATACCGGTACTGTCCGTGTAGTCTAGACAATTTTGATATTAAGATCTAACTACTCAATGTATTAATATGGGACAAATTTGTTGCTACTAAACTTCACATTTACCGTAAAAACTTTGAAAAATTATTGTTTAGAAGAATACTATACTTTTAAGATTTGGTATATTCCAAACTCATAACTCTGGGGCCCCCGAGTGGCCGAGTGGTCTAAAGCGCTGACCGTTAATGATCACTGACATCTCACCTCTGTCTGCGTGGGTTCGAGTCTAGGATTCGGCGAATGTAGATATGTAAGAAAGCTTGCCAGTAGCTTCTCGTGGGTCGGTGGTTCTTTCCAGTGATTTCCCGGTTTCTTCCTCCACCATTAATACTGGCCGCCATGAATAGCCTATCGTGTGCTGAAAAATGGCGTTAAGCCCAAAAACAACAACAACAACCAAACTCATCACCAAAAACATGTTCTGTAATACGCGTGAAAGTTCAGAATATGGTTTAGCGTGATTGATGCTCAAACCGCGCAGTATGCTTGACAGGTATTTTGTGCATACCCTCTATTGTAAGGAGGGTTTGTATATGAGACAATGGAAACCACGCAATCTGCAAAATCGGCAATGGATAGGTATTTAACAAGTGGCCAAAACCGGTTTGGGCTGGTTATGCAATCACAAGGTACCGTCTACAGCTATTTTAAATAGGCGTTTTATCAACCTTCTATTTACACACCGTACATGTGATATTACGCTATCTCAGTAAAAAGAAAAAACTTCAAGGCCAGTGAATTTGGAATAATTTCATTTCTAAAAAGAAAACTAATGGGTATATATTCATCGAGGGCTAGAAAAGCAAAACAAAAGAAAATAAGGAAGTTGATGCATCGTATTGGAGGAAAAGTGACCGACGAAGCCATTCAGGAATGGCGCGAAACATACAAGAGTCATTTAAAATCTGGTTCGTCAGCGATGACTAGAGACGATTTTCACAGGGTATTTACGCAGTATTATAACGGCGACACCAGGACGTTTTCTGACCATATTTTTCGGTCTTTTGACGTCAATCTGGACGGATACGTTGATTTCAAAGAGTTTTTAGTTGGGCTGTACGTATCCGGATGCAAAGACCCCAGAAAGAAACTGGGTTGGGCATTCCGAGTTTATGACGTTGATGGAAATGGAAAAATTAGCAAAGTGGAGATGACCAGTGTAATCAATGTAAGTACTGAATCTCTCTCTCTCTCTCTCTCTCTCTCTCTCTCTCTCTCTCTCTCTCTCTCTCTCTCTCTCTCTCTCTCTCTCTCTCTCTCTCTCTCTCTCACACACACACACACATAAAAAAAATCCCACACAAGTCATGTGAAGATTTTTGTGGATATGTTTCTTGGCTTACAAAGACTGGAGATATCACGACTCTACTCCACTCGAAATCCCTAAAAGTATTAAATTTGGGTTGATGATCAATCCTTGTGCGAATGCTTACTGGTTAGGATAGAGCATTCAAAGAGGAAAATGAGTTCCTTATATTAAATGTTCATTAAAATATTTGGCTTCCATGAGTAATCTCCCACTCTGGTTTTATTTTATCTAAATATTATTTATTCATATATTTTCCAAATACTCCTAGCACATTGCAATAAACCCCAATATTATTTCTAAAAATAGCACCTATTCACTATTTTCAGAACTAAACTGTTAGTATCTAAAAATAGCATATATTCACTATTCCAAAAATATGGTTATCAGCGGTTTTCTTTTCAGCAAAAAGTCAATGTCAGAAACAACAAAATGTATTTCAAATTAAGAAAATTTATATGATATTGAGACTTTTTGAAAGTGTGAAATTTAGAAAAGAATGGGGAAGAAAAACATTCGGCGAATATGTATATGTGAGAAAGCTTGCCAGTAGCTTCTCGTGGGTCGGTGGTTCTTTCGGTGATTTCCCGGTTTCTTTCTCCACCATTAATAATGGCCGCCATGAATAGCCTATCGTGTGCTGAAAAATGGCGTTAAGCCCAACAACAACAACAATTGCCCAAAATAGCACAAGGATTACTTTCTAAACTTTTCTGGTCGCAATGGCATTCATCAAAATCACAAATGAAGTACCTTAAAAGTTATTGACTAATTATATTTGCTGTTATTTCCATGGAAACAATCTGGCAACTTAAGCATTGTGAAATAGTAATGTTTGTCTATTTGGGCCTGAAACGTGAGCGACTGTTTTCCTTTCCGCCAGTGACATACGCCGTAAGCAGCCATGTTGGTATTGTGTTTTCTGGCTTAGATAACAATAACCCACTCACTTAATTCAAAACTAAGTATCAGGCAAAGCGCGTGAGTTAGAATTATGCAAAGGTTCAGATGTTACTTTTTCAAAGCAAATCGATGTGTTGACTGTTATTAGATTAAGGATATCAAATGTAACTTTTAACACTTCGTCCATACTTTACTCACCTCAAAATGCTCTAGAACAAGACCAGATACGCAATAGTTGACGTTTTCGCTTTTGCATTTATTTCATGCAAGAAGTGCTAATATCACTATAAACAATGCTTCATAAAAGACATTGGAAGCCTGGCCAGTTGTTTTTAGGTGTTATTCCTTCATTGTTGAGTGTAGCTACACATTGTTGATATTTTCATATTGAAGTTGGGCTAATCTAAATGTTGGTAATGAAAGCCCACATCAAGCATCAAAGTTATTGTTGGACGAGATAGTTTTCTCAAATATTTAAAAATGTTATCACATTCCTACTTTTTTTGTGCTAAATCCAAAATTGAAAGCACCCGTATGAAAAGCACCTTGAACCGTTAGAATTTTTAATCCAGGCATTCTTAATTCACCATCTAGGGTAGTATTTTCTGCGAGTCTGTATGAGAGCACAGCAATTTACAGAAAAATTATGAATATTTTTATGCCTGAAATTTTTTAAGAGAAAGAAATTTTAATCTATTCGGACCACCTCAGCAGTTTCTGAATGGCTGGAGGATTGACTAAGTTACAATTTAAAAATAGCTCAAACCATTTTCATCTTCTGGATCAATCGTTCTTTCGTAAATAACCGAGGTCGTCCAAAGGCATCTGCATACATTCACATGTGATATGCAAAAGTGACTTACAAGTTGCGAAAGGGGAGGCATTAGTCATCATTGGACTTTTTCTTAAAGTAGAGAGGAAAATAAAACGTGTAATTTGTTGGCAATGTGAACTATATCCTAAACTACTTTCGTTAACAGTGAACAAGATGGAAGAAGAAGACAGATATTATCGGAACACCCTCTGCCTTTTCTGTCGTAATATGTGGCTCATTACGCCAGAAGCGAACTTTTGAACATTTTAAATTGATGTTTATTCATACAACTACTTCCTAGGTTATTTTCACGACCTGGGGAATTGGCAGAGCCATGTTCAGATCTGGCTAGAGCTTTCATTTTGTCACGTAATCGTATTAAAAACGACAGCGTTATAGACCTATGTACTATACATGTCATGGGGCCCAGTGTTTACGCTGACCGTTACGGATCACAGCCATCTCACCTCAGTCTGCATGAGTTCGAGTCCAGACTCGGCTAACGTGGATAGGTGAGAAAGCCTACGAGCAGCATCTCGTGGTACCGTGGTTCTTCCCATGGGTTTTCCAGAGTTCTTCCTCCACCATTAATACTGGCCGCCATGTATAGCCTATATTGTGCTGAAAATGACGATAAATCCTATAACAACAACAATACAAGTCTATTAGTATTTTGAATATAATATTTTCTGTTTTTGAAACTGTTGCCAGTGGAAATATTTCACCCATAACACTTAATGTAGTTATGAATGTACAGATGAAATAACAAAAATCTGAATGTTAAAAGTAGCTTTTTATAATGATGTATATCATTAAGACGCTTACATCAGACTATATGCTATATGGTTGTAACTGATCGTGTGACACCTTTTTACACAATGAACAAGAAAGTGTGTGAATAGAGATCACATCCTCGGTTCTATCCAACGGCACGGGAATGACGTACGTCATCGATTAAGGACAGTTTTCATACGGGTGCCGTTTTAGTATGGGATTTTGCTGTTAAAAAAGGTTGGGTTTTGGGGGAGGGGCACTTTTAACAGGTTATTGGCTGTGTCACGCAAAGGAAATGAAACTTCAGTGCCTTTCTCAATGACGCATCAAATCAATCCGGGCGTGCCTGGGTGGATATGGAGTCCACCACGACCATTGGATAAATGCCAGGCTCTCGATTAACTGGGCTATGGCGGCATCCCCGGCCTTGAAAATTAGGTGTTTTATTAAATGTCTCATGCAACAATAATTGTAATTTTCTTGATAGACTTTCATGCAAACGTTAAACGTAGTGCAGATGTTAAACAGATCAGACGCACACATTTTTCCCGAATGCACTTTTCAGTCTCTACAAATGTATATCAGCTGCGATGGACAGTATAAACCCTATTAAAAAATAAAAACGCTTTGTCGAAATACTGAAGGGATTTCATTATAAGCAGTGTTAGATAGTTGGACAGTGTTTAGCTTCAAATATTTAACACGGTATGGGAAAGGTCAGAGAAAATCCTAGTCAAGATTGATGCCTCAAACTTTGTATAGTCTTTTATCTCCCGATTTGCATAAAATGTTGAAGTCTAGATGACAATGATACAAAATAAGAAAGAAAGAAACATAATAAAAGCGTTTTCTTTTACATACGCTATATCGAATATTAGTACTACTTTATAGAAGATGGAAGTACGTTCTCCATAAATTATGGATGCGAAAATCGCTGGTCTCGTCCCAATGGTTATAATCCTAAAAAAAAAGTATGTCTCAGAAAGTTTCTCTAAGAAGTAGTCTACGCTTTCGTATGATCTTGACCACGTGCCTGGTGCTTAATCAACATCATTAAATGTAACTGCATTACTTCTTAGTAAGCATGCCATTAAACGACGTTAATTTCAACGATCAAACATTTGACTACTAATCTTGGCATCCATAGTGACAATGCACATGAACACTCCATCACCTGTGGCAAATTTCCTGTTTTGCACGAGTTCGAAAAACAGAAATACATCAACAATATAATAATATGACAATCTCCAACGTAGAAATAAAGTGGATTTTTATCGGTCATATTTGAATGGGAAACCGTAGTTCGTTCAAAATACGTGACAGGTCAGATGACATTTTCTTCGCGTTTACAGTATATGGTTTAAACAGGTTTATAACATCGTATCGGGATGTCTCAAGTTAGGTTTGGTGACATGAGTACAGTTTCTATTATGCTGTTTACTATACGACTGACCACTGTTTCGACCTGCGTGTGAATAGAGACCACACCCTCGGTTCGATCCAATGACACGGGACTGACATATTGTGCCGCACTAAACCAAGAACGTAGATGTGATAATGCGCCTAAAGCTAAGTTTGTAAAACTGGGTGATTTAATGTTGGCATCAAACAAAGGGTTTGTAATGGAAACTGACAATATGGCATGAATTATTCAACCATAATTAGTGTTTGTTGCACTGTGCCTAAAGAGTCAGTTTCAACCCTAAATTATTACAACAGAAACAAAATTTGTGTGAGGCACAAAACAGTACAGTTAGATAAAATATAGCAGATAAACTTATTGGACGGCCTCATGTCCGTTCATAAGTACAAATTTTGGGACATTGAGTTGCATAGTGGTCCAAAGCGCTTCCGTAACGGATCACGGCCATCTTACCTCTGCGTGGCTTCGAGTCTCGGGTTCGGCCAATGTGGTTATGTGAGAAACCTCGCCTGTTGCTCGCGGGTCTGTGGTTCTTTCCTGGGCTTTTCTCAGGTTCCTCCACCATCTATACTTACAATGTGCTGAAAAATGACGTTAAACCCTATAACAAGAAAGTACACATTTTTATCGTTACTCGTCCTAAACTGCTTGAAGGATTGCCATGAATCTTTACACGCACATTTATTCTATAATCGTTTTGGACCTAAACGAAAGTAGTGTCTCTCAGACATCCAATATGGTCGCCACTGCGACCAGCTTGAAAATATTAATCTCGCTACTTCTATGAAATGGATGGTCACATCAGCATGGAGTTCTTAAATTGTCTATATCTTAAATTGTTTAGTTGGTTCTAAATGAAAATGATGCCGATCTGACGTTCAATATGACCACCATCTTGAAATTCGATAATTCTTTTCTGAATGCAGTCATATTCACGAGCGGAGAGCTAAATGGTACCAAAATACTTTTAATGAGGTCTACTTGGTCCCAGACAAAACGGTGCCATCTTACATCAGTTTTGACCTCCACAAACTCAAATTTTGCTATTGGTTAAAATGTATCAAAGCTGATATCAAGACTATGTAGATAAAAAGAAGAAATGGTCATATAGCGAATCCAGTTATTCCTTTTGGTCAGTACTGGACTCTTGCTATATATTTTTCAAAGCTGATATCAAGACTATGTAGATAAAAAGAAGAAATGGTCATATAGTGAATCCAGTTATTCCTTTTGGTCAGTACTGGACTCTTGCTATATATTTTTCAGACTGAGTTTTTCCCATTGTTTTATTTTCAAGCCACGGGAATGAATGATTGGATTAGATGCTTTGATTTTGAAATAAATAGCAAACTCATTTTTGAAAGTCATTTACACGTAGCTTACTTTTACTCGTCTGTCAGATTTAGTTTATATTTTTCAACTGATGTGTTGGGTGGCGAAATAGACGAATTTTCAAGATACAAATTGATCATTTCTCCATGTAGGATTTCTGATTCTTTTTAGTTGCAGTCATACCATGAGTCAACAAAATTGTACCTAGTGTTCACACAAGCGTGAAAAGATTGTTTCTCTCAACTTTTGAAGTATTTTATATTTGTTATTTTGTTGTTTTTGTTGGGTTTTTTTTGTTTTGTTTTGTTTTTTATTTTGCACAGGCCATCCTTAGACTGACATCCCAAAGATATATCAGGGTGAACCCTGCAAAGCTCGTGGACGAATTCTTCTCAGAAGCAGACAAAAGCCATGTTGGTGTCTTGGATCTAGAAAAATTCATACATGCCTGCCAGAAGATGCCTGTAATGGTCGACATCTTGCAGTGTGATCCATCTGCACATGCCGTCAAAAGAACTTTTTTTTCAAGGACTCATTCTTAGTATATAGCATGTTCTAGTCGTGTATTGTAAACATGATGCACTCAGATTTAGTGTATTTTATTTTTGTGAAGACAAAAAAACAAGTACAGAGTACAATTCTAATGCAGTCTTATATAATGTTTTTGTAGCCATGCATTCAATTTTTGTCGCATGCTGTACCAAAATTTCCAGTTATAATGAGCTTGGTTTATTTTAGAGGACCTTAAATTGAATTATAAAACAATCTTGAAAGTTTATCCACATGCATTAGCTTCTACCAAGACGCGTTTAACGAAAATGAACCCCGAATTAAGGTGTATTAGAGGATTATTGATGGTGATACGTATTGAAATGTAAAAACAAAAAATTGTTCAAACGTTCGTCCGCCAAAAGATTTTCAGTTGGAGAAGGATCACTACAAAATACTTCTTAATTGAAGTTATTCGGCTTGCATGGGAAAGAGACTAGGATATTACATATGTATGTTTGAAAATAGCAATAACAGTAAATTTATGTTAGCCGTTTATAGGGTAAATCATACTATTTCGTAGCTGATGTTAAATTTCATCTTGGATAGAACCAATAATACTCGAGTAGTTACCACCTTCATCCCCAAAGGAGAAATGGCTCCAGTGTAGTGTTCCTCAAGGAAGAAAGTATCATTGACCCAGGGAGAAAGGCTGTGCCAGGGAAAAACGGTTATTTAACATCATTCGAACTAAAATGTGCATATTCAGTCATTCACTTTTGTGCTTCCATGGGTTGAATGCTTGCATAAGAAGAATGATACGACATATTTATTTATAAAGAAGCTTGAATGTAAAGATAAACATTTGGTAAATTATTGCAGTGTACTCCAAAGTGATCGCATGTCGTAAGGATGACTCCATAACGTTCATGTTATATAGGAGTGGGCACCTCGTATAATGTGCTATCATAATTGAATGTGTTAAATTATATTTAGGTTTTTATGTTCACTGAAGTTTATTTAAAAAAAAAAAACAACTGTGATAACAGTTACTCAGGAAAGGGACACTTTGTGTTGACAATTATTGCACAAGTCGATTGAAATATTTAGGGGTACGATTGCATTCCATTTGTTATTTATGGGCTGTTGTTTTCTAATATCAGTTTTTAGTTTATTGTATTATTGATACCTGTACAAATGTCAATGTCAAAAACTAGTCACTATGTAAAATAATTGTTGACTCATTTTTTCATCAATGCAATTTTTAGTTTTACAATAAATTATTTATAATATGTGTCTAATGATCTACACAGATCTGTCTCTTTTCCTACATATATATACATTTCCCTGGCGTCAAGGCCCTCACGCAACATGCAGAAACAAGTCCCATATGTGTTTGAAACACTGAAGGCTCGTATAAATATAAATATAAATCTCAATCTAAGTTTCTGTCGTTTAACACAATTTTTTACAGCCGCACATTTTGTGAAAATTGGTACAAGTCACAAAGTCTTTTTTTAGGTTTCTTTGAAGAGTATTTTACGTTTACTAAAAATTAAGAAAAAAGACGCAGTTGTACTTTTTGTGAAGTCAAAATTAGTAGAAGAAAATATGAGTAAAGAATTTAAGTAGAACTAGAGGAGTCCATCTCCACTATAAAGGAGTTCATATAAAATTATGTAGAGATTTGGCACTTTGTTTTGCATATTTAACACCACAAGAGTCTCCGATATATGATTAGGTTGAAACTGAAGAGAATGGGATAGAATTATTTGATGAAAGAGGTTTGTTAAAAATAGTAACTTCCTGTCCAGATACTTACCTTTTTTATGGCTGGAAACAGCAGAACTGGTAACCTTAAATATTATTTTGAAAATTATATTGCTGATTTTATGTCAGGAAAAATTTCTGCACCAGAAGAGTTTTATATTGACAGAAAATCTAAAGAACAAAAGGAAAATTTCACTTTTATGACTAATGATAGGGCTAGTGAAGTCAACTATACGGTTACTTTAACCGGCCATATTTAATATATTATTTAGATTTAAAAATTGGCTTTGTGAGTGAATCTCTTCACTTCCCTATCATATCAGTTATATATATATATATATATATATATATATATATATATATATATATATATATATATATAGAGAGAGAGAGAGAGAGAGAGAGAGAGAGAGAGAGAGAGAGAGATAGATGCAATAAACTGACGACGAACAGTGCGAAACTAGTAACTTACTAGCCTGAGCGCTCTCGACTCTTAATGAGTCTTTTTCAAAGGCAAATACAAAACATATAAGACAAATAAATACAAAAACGTGTTTGTAAACCTCTACATGGCTGTCTCCACATGAGGTAAAACTGTAAATACAACCAGCTTGTATAGACTTGTTGCGGATACTGAAAACTATAATTCCCTACAAGTCTACAAGCCAAAGCGACATCTATTTTTACATTTTTGTACATTTATGTAACGCAGATTATATCCCGGATATTTGATTCTATACCGGTTATTCTTAGAATAAAAAATAGAAGGATACTAAGAAGAATTTTAAAAAAGTTCAATTCTACTTGTGCATAGTTTTCTTTTTCTAGTCTTGGTTTAGACCGCTTGGTTTCAATGTTCTAAGGCGGCGTATCCAGTATGATTCCTTTTCCTTCCTGGTTTCGGAACTCCAGCTGTGGTTGTTAGCAATAGCGATAGTGTTATATCACTGAAAGTGTGGCCAGGGGAGAAGTGTTCTGCGACCGGGCTTCTATGAAGGTTTATCCTTTTGTGTAGCTTTTCAATTTCTCCGACGTACTGAAGGCCACAGATCTTACATGTGATGAGAAATCACATTCTCTGTTTTGCACGTTTTGTTTGGACCATGTATGTTTAGTTTTTCTTTAGTCACTGTGCTAGTGAATGTCCTGGTCTCTATCATATGTTGACAGGTTTTGCATCTTTTATCGCCACAGGGTCCAATATCTATCTCCTCCCAACCAGCTGTCATCCAAAACACTGCATTAGGAACATTCCATATAGCCAGGCATTGAGGATACGCAGAATTTGCTCCGACGATGAAATATTCCTAGAAAGGTCTGAAGAGCTGTCTAAGCATTTAATTTACCGAGGCTACGACAAAGACCTGATTGTGGAGGCAATCCAAAGGGCCAAACAAACATACCGTGATGACCTACTCAAATATGGACAGAAAGAAAATGCTGATAGGATACCATTTATTCTGACCTATCACTCAGACAATCCCAAAGTAGGTAAAATCATCGTAAAACACTGGCCCACCGAGCAATCGTCGGACATTCTAAACCTAATACTTCCGAACAAACCTGTAGTAGCCTACCGGAGACCAAAAACCTTAAAGGACATCCTAGTCAGGGCAAAGCTAACGCCAGTCGCTAGTTAAAACCAACCTAGTCAATCTGTTTTTGTGTTTATTTACTTGTCTTATATGTTTTGTATTTGCCTTTGAAAAAGGCTCATTAAGATCGAAGGCGCTCAGGCTAGTTCGTTACTAGTTTCGCACTGTTCGTCGTCAGTTTATTGCATCTATTTTAATCAATCCCTGACAAACGTGATCTCTTGGCGGATCCAGTGGGCTTGAAAGGTTTGTTATTCGCCATATGGTTTGTATTATATATTATATATAAGAGATAGAGATACATATGCGTGTGTTTATATATATATATATATATATATATATATATATATATATATATATATATATATATATATATATATATATATATATATAGAGAGAGAGAGAGAGAGAGAGAGAGAGAGAGAGAGAGAGAAACGTATACTAGTCAAAACTTTAACATGTACAAAATGGAACAAAATAAAGACTAACAAATTAATGCATTCCATGTCAGCCAGTATAACAGGTGGAGGAAGAACCCTGGAAACCCCCAGAAAGAACCACCGACCCACGAAAACCTAATGGCAAAACTTTCGCAAGTACCCACGATAGCCGAGCCTTAGACTCGAACTCATACAGACAGAGGTGAGACGGCAGCGATCCGGAACAGTGAACTCTTTAGACCACTCGGCCACTCAGGGCTCCAATCCGATCTCTAAAAAAGGCAAGATAGATAATTATCTCCTTAAATTTAGAATGAATAGTTCTATTAAACATATGACAGATTTTAAAATAAGCAGAAACAAGTTTAAAATTGTGATTCCCATGAATTTAATTTTAAGCTTGAAAAGAAAAAGGAACGAATAAAATTAATGTCAGATGTCTCTGAAGCTTTGGAGAAGTTTTGGAAGCTTTACAAACAACCGAAAATAAAATTGTTTCTATTATTTTAACCAACGCCTCGTTCAGTGGTGCAAAGATAATAACGAAATTGAAGCTCAAGCGGGACTTTTCAATGGCTACTCAACATTAGATAATATATTTTTCGCTTCAAACAATGGTTCACAAATATTTTAGTACAAATGGAAGTTATTTTTGTCTTTTGCAGTCTTTTTTAAAGCTTTCAACTTTTATTTATCATGTAAAATTACATGTTTAATCAAGAAAAGTATTAATAGTAAACTGTTTAAAGTTCTTGACTCAATTTACACAAATCTACATTCTTGTAAGCACAAAAGAGGACAGTATACAGAATTATTCACCGGTAAAATTGGCGCCAGACGAGGTTGAATATTAAGCCCTCTTCTGCGATTAATGCAACGATCCATTTGAAGAAATATATTTTACTCAATTTAATACTAAACCTTATTCTCTGATTAAAGAAGAATGTATATCCAGATTAAATCTAAGCATGAAGTTGGTAGCGAATTCATCTTTTCGTCATAATAACCACATACAAATGAATATACATTCTTTAAAACGATCAAACATTCCATTATTATACGATATAAAATAAAAGAGGACTCAACAGAATATTTCAAAACTGAAGTTTACCGTAGAAGTCTATAGCATTAAAAGTATTTATTCTTTAAATAAATATACAAACACAAATGATTCTTACCTGTAAGAATGACAGACGAAGCACTTCTGACTCTCGGACAAACTCATTTAACAGGGGGGGGGCCGAGTGGCCTAGTGGTGTAAAGCGCTATCCGTTACGGATCACTGCCATCTCACCTCTGTCTGCGTATGTTCGAGTCTAGGATTCGGTGAATGTGGATATGTGAGAAAGCTTGCCAGTAGCTTTTCGTGGGTCGGTGGTTCTTTCCGGTGATTTCCCGGTTTCTTCCTCCACCATTAATACTGGCCGCCATGAATAGCCTATCGTGTGCTGAAAATGGCGTTAAGCCCAACAACTACAACTACTACAAAATCATTTAACACTGGCTGAGCTGGCTATTTATAGATATTTGGACATGCTGCTGGCCAAATATGTTAAGGTATTTGAGCCTGAGTGTATCCGTCCCGAGTAAGAAAGAGGCTTTATCTATTCTTAACGTAAGCGAATGTTTGCTTACGTCAGAATTCGCCACATCAGCATTTATTCATCCCATGGAAACTGCTGAATCATATCTACCCAGTCAGAAAAAATATTAATAATCCAGCCACGAATGACTGTTTTGCTGACTTGGCATTTCGAAAATGATGTATAATGCGAGAGGGAGATTTGTACTAGTTTGTAAAGGCTCAGATCATATATAGTCGCTATATGAAATAAAGTTAATCTCAATATATTTTAGTGGATATTACTTCCAATATAATTTAATTAAGATTAATCCAATGAAAAATTAGTTTTCATACAATTTAAAGATGATTATCAATGTTATTATTTTTACTGAAAAGTTTTGTCCTATTTTATTCAGAAACTGGATTTCTGACGAGTAACGAAAATTGATATTGGATGGGCAAACTGTATCTGGGTATAAATACATGATATTATATTTGAGCCCTAAACTTGTCTGGACTAAAGCAAACAAGTCTCTACATAAAGCGAGTGTTATTTTTTTTTAAAAAAAAAAGTTAAGAAAATATTCTATGACAGACGAGTTCAAATTTTTTGTATGATATGACTAACGTGTATAAACATATGCTGCTGAAATATGGGGTATGGGTATTCACCTACAATTGAAAAAGTACGTGATAGGTTCTGCACTATATTTCTAAACCTTCCGAAATATGCATACTCCCTTCTACCACGAGGAGAATGTGGAAGACTACCTGTATGTTTAAATCATTGTCAATGTATTAATTCTTGGATTAGGTCGTTAAGAGAATGGAAGGCTACCTCTGTTTTAATTGTTGTAAATGTTCCAAAAATTACTAGTTGATGGAAATGTGGTAAATAATATAAATTCTGCACTGCTAAGTACGGACAACATATAAACACCAGCGACTTTCGAGGTGTGGTTTATTTTCTGGTGTCCATATGCAAGATTCCGATGCAACTGTATACGCAATGTTTTGGGGTTTTTTTTATTTGATTGTGAGAAATTTTAATCATACTCGTTATTGAACAATATCTGGAATTCTACTGGGTTTTATTGTTGAGTTTTGTGTTAATATCGGCTAGTTTTAAGTCAACGGTTGGTGGAGATCCAAAAAATTAGTAGCTCTGTTCATTTTTCTGCGAAAATTAAAAAACGTGCCCACGTGATTAGCAAAATCACTTTTGAGTGTGATTATTTCATTGTTGATTGGAACGTCCTTATCATCGACGTATTTTGTCGTAGCAGCATCAAAATAAGATTCTGGTGTTGTGAGATTATTAATGCCATTATTATTCATGTTGGGAAATGCAAGCATTATACCACCGTTGGCTAATACCTACTTGGATTTTTTATCATCGACGTATTTTCTCGTTGCAGCATCATTATCTGTGGTTGGATTTCCAAGACCTGCAATTTTGTTTTTATTCTTTATAATATGTCCGATAATGAATCGCCCGCCTTCCTAATAAAATCGTTAACTGACTTACCGGAATCTTGTATTTTACTCTGATAAGTAAAAGTAACAATAATATCAGTAACGGCAGAAGGAATTCATATAAGAATGTCTGGCAGTTGTAAATTACTTGTCTTTAATCATCCTTGTTTATCCTGAAAAAAAAAAAACGACTTCATTTTTACCCACACTTGTAATATTTTATAAATCATCAATCTCATTTCTGAGTTGATCGTTGGTTGGATATTTAGATAAATCACCTTGATGCTGAGCTTTACCACGAGCAGATCTTCCGTAAATATGTACCATTATATATCAATGTCTGTTTAAATGTAACAATGTGGTATATTCATGCACGACTTTATGAGGTGGTTTTGTTGATTTTGATATAGTATCAAGTACATTAAGTACTTCACAACCACATATTGGCGGATCAGTTAATGTTTGTGTAGGTAACGTTGAATACCAGACTGGAGTACTTTGCATGTTGTTAGCATAGTCTAAAAATTCCTTTGTAAACTCTAATCTATATGAATCAAAATAGATAATTCCACGTGGATCAATGGCATAAGCGACCCAATGCGTGTCAGGTCCAGAGTTTTTAATCGAGATTAATAATACATGATTAAGTATTGTTTGGTATTTTTGATCTCGCATAAAACACTTATGAAGTTTTATTTATAGTTTTTTTTTAGCAGCATCAAGTAAATCAAAATTAGACATAGGCGATATCAGTAAACTGTCCCGGAAAGTCAGATTCTTTTCCTACCGTGAATGTGGGGTCCCTCGCAATCTGAGACCTCTTACCTTTTTTTGGATGTTCTCTTTATTCCCTGTCCTGTTACTTTCTTTAATGCCATTCCAGCAACAGTTTCAACAGCGCCTAATTCAGCCGCTTTTGCAACAGCTGGGGCTGTAGCGGCTAATGCTGGTATAGCTGCGAGAAGGGGAAATATACCACCCGTTTTACAAGTATTTTTGATAGCATCTGCAGAAAGATTAAGTTTGATACATTTATTTGATTTTTTTTTTTTTTTTGCTTCATTGAAGTTTTTGAATTGACGATCGGTCAACAATAATTTATTTGCACTGTTCATCTGTTAATTCTTTAGCGATACTTTTATTCCAGTTATTGTTTGATGCTGATTGCAGTCTTTTGATCTGACCAGGAGACAGGGTAACATTTACTTGATTATACGGCATTTTAATGTTCATAAACGATCTAATTACGTGTTACATATTTTCTACTGGAGCATCAACGACTCTCATTCGTCCACTAGCATCTTAAAGGAGCATTGATTTATCGCTAAGTATAACAGCGATTGCTCTGTAATTAGCAATAGCTTCTATCGTTATACTAGCTCAAAAATGTATATCGACTACTGATTGTCTGGTCAAATCTAAATGTTCGAATAAATGTCAATAAAATTTGAATTGTTTTTGCGAGCTTGATAATTTTTATAGCGTATACGATATATACATTTATACAAATTATCCTCACATACGTGATCATCAGCGAATTCGAATTTTAAAAATAGTTTTTGATCACGATAATTACTTGCAATATCAATTAAGTTTAGATCGTCTATTTTTTTTTTTTTTGTAATAAGATTAATAACGTCTTCAGTAAACTTATCAACCAGATTAACTCTGGTTCCTGTTTCTGATTCCTTTTCTGGTTACCATATACGATCTTTTATATCACCTATTTCAGCACGAGCTTGGTCAATACCTTCAAATATTTCTTGCATTGGTTGAGCAGCAGCTATTTCGGCAGGATGTTCTCCAAAAATCTTTTTTTTTTTTTGTTTTCTTGCATCTTTCTGCTATTTTTTCAGTTGCTTCAGCGGTTATCTCTAACGCAGGTAGAATTGGTTTGGTGGTGTCAGTGATAGGTTTAAATAATTGTTTTTGTGTGCTCTTCAAATTCAACTTGAGATTCCTGGCGTGATTGTAGTTGTTGTTTAACAATATCATCAACAGGTAAATATTTTTCAATTGCCTCTAATCGTTCTCGTGCTAATCTAGCTAAGTGTTGTTCTGCAATTTGGCGTATCATATTAATAATATTTATAATAGATGTTTGATTGAATTGAGTGCCGGTTTGCAAGTAAAAGAAATCGCGAAAATAATGCTTTTATATTCTCTGACAAATCAAAGATAAAATAAATATTTATTAGCTACCATCTCTATCTGCACATTTATTAAAAGATTATATATTTATCTCAAAACGCCAATAAAAATTACTTATTTTCATCAATGGCATTATAATATGTAATGAAGTGCGATAACTCTGCTCTGCCTCTCTGTTAAGTAATAGACGCAGGTTTACTTGGGTGTACATAATCCATTATTGTCAAGAATGAATTTCAAACACAAATCAAGATGGCAATATAGAGGGGAGACGTTATATAATTTGTACATACTTTTGTAGAATGATGCCTGAGTAAATTTTGCAATAATATGACTTTTGACCTTGACCTTGAAATTTGACTTTTACAGTATAATATAATCTGACCATGACTTTTTACCTTTTGCCTATATGTGGAGACGCTGTATGTATGTATGTATGTATGTATGTATGTATGTATGTATGTATGTATGTATGTATGTATGTATGTATGTATGTATGTATGTATGTATGTATGTATGTATGTATGTATGTATGTATGTATGTATGTATGTATGTATGTATGTATGTATGTATGTATGTATGTATGTATGTATGTATGTATGTCAGATAACAAACATTATTAGTCATTAATAATGCATAAAGCAAAATGGATCATTAGAATTCCCTTATCATCATCTGGGCCACAATGCCGCACTACATCAATCAACATCTTAAAGAAACTGAACAATAAAATGGAATGCATTCTGTGTTCAACTTACATCATTTTGCTATTTTTTTTACATGCAATGGTAAATATACCTGGGTAAAGTATATTTTACCCCTCTGATCAGTATTTCATTCTCTGACAGCATATGATGTCTAGAGAACTTGAACAGGTTCTAGTTTAAAGTCTTCATCTCTGTCCTCTCACTAAATACCCTATAACTATGTTAACAAACAATTACTGATAGCTATTCAAGCAGATATGTGTTACTCAGGAAGTCACCCCATCATAAACACATAAATTAACTGTTTGGACACCAAATAAATAGTTTCAATGACCTAAAGGTACAAAGCAAAATTGAATTTTGACTTCATGTATTCCAAATGTGGGTCTCATTTTGACTAACAAAAATATTTTCTCTGACAAAATTTGATAAATATCTATCATTTGAGCTTATATATGGTGTAGGAGTATATATATATATATATATATATATATATATATATATATATATATATATATATATATATATATATATATATATATATATATATATATGCTGATATCATTTGATATCATTCCCAATAAATATTATATATGTGTATACTTGGTGGAAAAATTTTATTTTTTGTTTTTTAAATTTCATTTAAATTTTTAAAATTAGATTATATTTTATATTTAATTTCATTTTTATATTTTGAAAGTCAATATACATAACATATTAAAATTTCATGTGTATATCATTTATAATAAAGATTTTATATCAGTTTAAAGTTTACTCACATGCTTTACTGACAGACCATAGAACACAATTTTACTATATTCTCTCTACATTTGTTTCTCAGTACTGAACTTTCCACTGTGTGGCAATCAATACAAATCTTATGTTAATCTAAAACACCTTCAAAGATGACTTTACGGTTTAGTTCTTGTCAAGGGTTGACCTGCATTTTTTTTTTTTTGAGAGGCTGAATTGTAAACAAAACACCAAGCAACAGAACACAGATTTCACTTCCGGATCATCACCATGACCTTATTACTCAATGTGCACTGTCGCCGAAATACACACAGACAACCACGCCATAAGCTCACATTTTAAAGAATAAACAATTGCCTTTAATCCTTACCAAGAATGCCAAAATCTAACTCTAGTATTATAACCACCAATTTCAGACAGGAAAAAGTGATCTAAAAATAGACTGGGACTACATTCGTGGGGTACTGAACCTGATTTTATTAATTGTGTACTGATTCTATATATATATGTGTATATATATATATATATATATATATATATATATATATATATATATATATATATATATATATATATATATATATATATATATACACACACATAGATGGAGCAAAATGAATTTGAAAGCATCCCATCATTAAAACTTATGAAGCATCTCGTTATGGTCTAATAAAAAAATTGAAGATTAAAGAAATAAGTCGGTACTGTTGATAATGCTGGTTATTTTAGATTTACTGTTGGAAAAACGTATCATTCGCATAGGTTTACATTTGGGTGTTTTCATGGGGTCATCGTAGAAGGACTTGTAAATGATCACATTAATTCAGACTCAAAAGATAATTCTTTAGAAAATTTACGAATTGTTGCACCAAGTCAGTGTTTAAAATAAATTCGGAAGAGTTGGTTATAATGATGCTTCTTCTTGGTCGGTTATATCTACAAATACAGCGACTGTCGAAGGAAAGATTTTTAATTCTGCATGTGCGGCTGGTAAATCTTTTGGTATTTGCTGTCCTTCAATATATTGTGTTGCACATAATACTACTTAACCAGCATATGCAGTTAAATACGGTCAAAAATACATTCCGGTATGGATAATAAAGCGAGAAAAATTCATCATCACTGATAGAGTAATCAATCAGTTGTCTCCGTTTTTTAATGCCTATACAATGATAAGAATGTCAGTAATTGAGCAGCTATGATACTGCAGTCTAATCGTAATGCTTAAATATGTCTACAGTCAAACATTTCAATGTTGTGGAAATATTAATTGCAGAAAATATATCCTCAAAGAAACAAAAACCTCATCCATGATATTATCTTACAGGCCGATATTGTACACATATAGATCGTAGCAGACGACACAATACTAAATTAATGTATGCAATTCTGCAGTCAAGCTGTACAAGTTTAATATACCATTTAGCTGAACCGGGATCATATCGCTGTATATTTGTGTTACAGGTAGTCTCTGCCAAATATTACATGATTAAATGCTGAAATTTATTCTATTACATTTTTTCACATCATCGCTGTAATACTGTATAAATAATTTGATTTTTAAGGTAGCAATTTTTTTTATATTAAATTCAACTTGAATATGTTCCAGTTCATAAGTTTTAAGATGAAATTCAAAATCAGGTGGATATATAAAATCAGGTAAATTCTTAAAATCAAGTATTCTTGCGTGATTCCACTATCGCATATTTTGGGATTCTGCAGTCCTAATTACATTTATTAAATTTCATGAGTTATCTCCCTTAGTATATAATGCCAACTAACCAATCGCATAATGCATTGTGCATCGACCGAAAAGGGGGGGGGGACAATTGACATCGAAAGTGTGTCTATGTACCAAATAGAAGCCATTACATGTGTATTTGTACAAACATGGGCTGGCACTGGAAAATTTCTTATTTATCACGCCATTTGAGTTGTGTGCTCCTCTTGTCTTGAAAATGTAGAAATTGTTCAAATTTTAAATAACTTAATTTGGATTTGATGCGGTGGTTTGCCGCCACAGCAAATAAAATTAAGAGACCCGAAGCACATAAATTTCTTCTCGATACGCCAAGGTGTAGATAGGTTTAAAATACCTGAACATTGTCTAGCGAAGATGCTGGGTTTGATGCTGGAACGGATTAACCGCAAACCAATTGAGGCTGAACAAAGTATTTCAATACATAACTCGCTGAAATATTTTTAGTATTGGGTTTGTTTGTAAGATCTCTATCTGTCTGTCTGACTCTTTCTCTAGCGATAGACTTACAATATAATGTTGTCCACTCCTTCTGACTTCTTCTTTTTCAACGATCTCACTTCTGCTTCTGCTTCTTCACGTACGATAGACTGGTTGTCGTTGTTAGTTGCTAGAGGGACGTTCAGTACTTCTGGCTCTATTTGGGACCAACAATTCAATTTTTGGAGGAGGGGATGTGTTTTTATCTAAATTTCCGGCTCTCAAGTAGCTCGTAAGATAACTTGCACTGATTTATAGCAAAATAACACCATATTATTAGGAAAAATAATTATCTTGAGACAAAGGAAAATAAATATATCTTGGCTGGAAAAGGATTCGCTCCCTTCACTAATTAAATGGCTAGTTCCTTATATTAGACGAATTTGCTCTGTGTATGGTATATGTTGTATGCAGTGTCATCTAAAAACTATTGTGCTGACACCACACAGGAAGAACTGACACTGAAATATATAATTTACTTGCAACGTTTTTGAAATAATGAGCAGGGAAACAGTAGGATTTCGAAACACGGGCAAGATGTTTATCTGAGAGGGTCAGTAAACATACAACACAATAACTTGATAAATATATTAAGGACTAGAGAAATTACGTAAAATCCAAGCAGAAAACAACTATTCTCATGAAAATCTTAGTATGATTGTTGGTCTTAAAACTGAATATTTTCTTAACATATTAATATACACTAGTAAATAGCTAAAAAATATATATTTTCTTTTTTTTATCTGAAAATTTGTCCCAAAGTTGCGTTTGGTCCAAATATATTTCACTACATCCCATTCTGCCACCATATTTGTATACATGACACTTGCCAATGTGAGGATTAATGATTAATTAATATAATTACATTTTTGTAATATTTGAAATTAATTTATTACAAAAACAATTATTTTGAACAAAAAGTAATAATTTATATCAGGCCTCTCTTGGAAAATGCCCATGTAGTCAGGGACGGTTGCTCCTTGATCAATTCAGAAAAATTGGAGGCAAGGAAACCTACAGATTGAAGAGGCAAGAATAGTTACAAGACTTGAAGGCAATCTCCCTATTTCAAAATGGTAGAAAAGTCTGCAATTGGTAAGAAAATAAAAAATTGTTAACACTACAATATTAACACGAGCCATAGTCCAGGCTATCTCATTGACTTACTCTATCCCCTGTATCTGAAAAATTTATAACTTTCTATGTTCAAATAATATGGTCATTTGCAATTTCATGCTACATCATTCAAATCATTTTTTATAACCTCAACATAATTTTTGTGGAACACTCTCGAACAGCATGCTCAGTGTAATATGTCTTACAGTGCTTTGAAAAAGTGTTAATGTCCAACTATATCATATCTAGTATAATACCAAGTTTTATTAATCAAACCCTGGATACTGTCCATACTAGATTACCAGATAACGCAAGTTTGTTAAAAGCTGATCTCTATCTTGTTCAGCTTGATGACACCCATTTTTCTTCATGTGGCGGGATCGAAACCATCTCGCATTTGTTCACGTCTGTCCCAAGTACAGTAGACAACAAACTGAGCTGATGAGAAAATTACTCTCAATGTCATGATGTAATTTTGTTACTTAGTGACACAGTAACACTAAGATTGTATGCTGGTTATTTTAGAAATTTAGCAATATTCTTTTGTACATGTATGTTTTCATTGTTTTTTAATGTTTAATACCATTTTTTACCTGTGTCTAAACTTTCGCATCAGTGCTACTAGTGTTACATTTTCCAATTTCTTCATCACAAAGTTCAAATATTTAACGTCCAGTTTTCAAGAAAATCCTCAAACTGTAAATTTTAATGCTTTTTGTAGAACATTGATTATCTTATGAATCGTTCTCTAGTAAATTTTGCTCGGTGAACTCCCAAAATGTAGTGACAAAATTAGGGAAACAGACTGTCCAAATTTGCTGACTGCATTACCTCCCTTGACTAAGGATCGGCTTGCTGCTGTTTGTGACACCATTATAGAATGAGCCAACCAGTCACTTCAGTATTGATCATATAAAGCGCAAATGAGAACATTTTTGCAGCATATATTCATAAATTGTGATCAAAAACAAAACTGGATTTTTGCATTTACTAGATCTTTAAATTAAAAACATAATGCCAAAAGTGGGGATAAGTTGATTATACTCATGTTGAGCAAAGAATGCCAAAATTCTGATTGTGATATTTTTTTCTTTTAGTATGTTACAAGCGAACAAATCACAACTCTTTTGAAATGTTGAATAAAAAACTATATTTCGTTTAGGCAATCATTGAAGGAATACAACAGAAACAGACAGACAGAAAAAGAGAGGGAATTCAAATTTAATTCATCCCATCATAGGGTAAAAAATTTAAACCTCAGACCCATACCTTAATTCAAATTTCGTTTTGTACATTTATGATGGATAAATATGGCTAGCAAATGCCAAAGTAGAATGGGATTGCTTTACATAATTGTTGAGTCATCCACGTACATTTTCAAAGTTTAACTTTTGTGATAGTTATGATTGATAATTTTGATTTTAAATATTAGGATCTAACCTATTTTTCCCCCATGTGGCTTATAAAATATAAACATTTGGATGTCTGTTGTGATCATTCTTCTGTTTCTTTAAAGTACATTAGTTTTGCAGTTTTTTCCAGTAAATGTCACAACTTCAAGTTTGTTTTTGATCTGTTGATGACCACACAGACTACAGGAGTAGTGTAGATGCCCCGACTTTGGTCGGTTCCTAATTTTCAGTGCAATTATTAGTAACTGACACAACTGAAGTTTATTAAAACAACAAATATATTTTTTTCTTGCATGAAAGAGTACAAAAAAAAGTTAAAACTGAAACCTCCATAATTAAATTTTAACAGTTACCAAATTATTTGCTTACACATACACATCTCATTAGAAGCATAAACAATGACAAAGTGTAAAAGCAAAATCACAGTGCAATTACAGTATGTACTACTCATACATGAGCAGATCTTTACAACACAAGTATGTTTAATTCAGTGTTAAATAAACCTGAATATTAAAGCTAGAAATATCTTTATCCAAAGATGCACCCTCAATTCTAGTTTTGGCAGAAACGGGATGTAGTAGTGTCAAATTAATTCAGGAATATAGGTCACAACACCCACTCCTATCCTAATAAATACTACTAACATAAGGCACCAAATTCACTCAGTTCAAAATCTAACACCTTGTCAATTCTTTGATATTTTTCTTGTACCTTCAGCATTGGAGCCACTCGTAACATGTACTGCTGTAGAGAATATAGATCATTTAATGGACATCTCTACTCAAACTTTATCTTTATGCTAATTGTCTTGTCTGATTAGATGAGGTTTGGAGGCATGGCACACATGAATATGCTGCAATGAGTTCTGATTGGTTATTAGCATATGTTCCAGCCCATAACTGATAATAACCATGGAAAAATTGAATCTAGTCTAAATGAGATAAAAGTCTGAGCAAATACATACAGACATGAGACACATTAAACAAATACAGAAAGACAACTATTGAAAAAGTTGTATTCATATTTTATTTAGGATTTTAAGCTTTCTTGATAAGGTATCAACAAATCTTACAATAATTAACAAATTATGTATATATGTAATCAGATATAACACAAGCTAAAATGACAGTTTTTACACTAATGTTATATATAGGAAACATGCTCTCATTTCTTTTTAATTTTCCAACACAAAATGATAAACATATCATAACGGGTAACTTAGTTGTGTCATAGTTAGAGAACATACAAAGGATAGATTTAAGTCACAGTTTTGAGAATATTAATTACTTAGTGGGTTGAACAGATACTAATTCATATATATGATCATTTGTTTAAAAAAAACTTGATGATTCTTTACACTATCATGAACATACTGTTCTAAATTGTCTTTATAATAGGTTCTATTTTTTTTTCTTTATATATCAAAAGGGAATTTACACTAGCTTCTGAAATGTTTTTAAGGAATTACTGGATTATTGTGCTCATTTCATTTCAAAAGCATGATCTAAATTTTTTTCCAGGACAAACAGTACTAATGGTATGGAAAAATGGGAACCAGCACAGATATGGGTGAACATTAAGTACAGTATATACGAGTTTGGGTGGCCAGGGTTGGTTAATAATGTAAGTTATGTTTAAGAAAAAAGAATCTTTTGTAAACTTATCATAGTTGTAAGTGAAAAAAAATACAGACATGGTTTTATTGATGGAATTTCAGTCCTTGAACAGTCTTGAGTTTGGAACACTCATTACTAAAATTAACACCTGACTATTTGGTGCGGAATTGAAAGCACATGTTTCAAACACATGCTGGTCCATAAAATGCTGCAGCTCATATCCTCTACACAGTAGCTAACATCCAGGTTTCTTCTATACCGCTAAATACAGATTTGATCATAGGGACTCAAAAATTTTATGTTATTGACTTTTTAATATCATGGTGTTTGCATAGCTTTAACAAAGTACTGCCATCACTGGAAAACATCCACAGGAGGTAACTATTGTCAGGACTGATCGTTACCTCTTTGAGTTACCTCCCTTGATATAAAAAAAAAACTCGTGCCATTGGCTCTATATTTTATTACTAATTTAAGACTTAAAAACGTTTGTTACTATTATTATCAATAAATATTTGGTACAAGAGAATGGACACTATTACACAAGCATGACAAAAACTGAAATTCTCCCAATCACTTTCTGAATTCTTCCAAGCCAGAATTAAAATATAATTTTCTGGAAGATCTCTCATTTCTTCATTTGTATCTTATGTTTTACATTAATGTTGATTTCATGGAAGTTATCCAAATGGTTTCAAATTAATTGAAGGCTTAAACCGGTATGTAGAGAATCTGACAGGAGTAATCCATCCAAAAGACATTTATGAAACAAGATGAATTATGTTAATTTCTTGCAAGCAAAATCAAGAAATTACTTAATGAATTTCATAAGTTTTATTTGAAATGAACACAAATGAATGATATTTTTAATAATCTGATTTTAATCAATACAGCTGCAAAATAGTAAAATTAATGACACTGGATTTAGATAAATTGGGCATTTTGCATTTGTATTATCTGGAAATCATAAAGCCAATTTTAGGATTATGAGGTATTGTAATATGAATAACACAAGTTTATTAACCAAAAAATAGCACATATCAATTAATAAACAAATTATTGTGGCAATCACTTTGACTCAATTAATTTTTTTTTAAAGCAGAAAATTTACAACTATTATTTAAAAACATCCTTCAATTGAAAATATTTTGTGAATGGCTGAATGCTAAAATTCCTGTCAGTTTAATTCAAGATGGCACCATTGTGACCAGGACTGTTGTGTTCACCAAAAATTGGAAACATTTACACATCTTTAATGAAAGGAAATGAAATATTACATTTTTGACAGAAGAGCATAATGAAGCTGGCCATCTCTAACAGTAAAGTAAAAATGAAAATTAGTTTTGTTACTATTAATGTTAAATAAATAATGGCTGTTGGGAGCATGCACATGTTTGAAGTTTTTATACAAAAATAAAGAGTGAATAAGTTTGTTATGTTGCACCCATAACTTTTAAATGCACTGGCAGCATGTAGACTGATCTAAACAATTGTAGCTGAATATACTAGGCCAGTTTTCAGATGACAACTTGGTAACTGCCAATTAGGCACCTCATCAATGTAATTATCTTGGTAACTGGACTAAATTTTCTTTTATCCTAAACAAATTGCTACTCTAGATTTTAAAGTTATTACTCTGTTGGCATGTATATAAAAACCACATGATGTATAGATTAATCTGAGAATATCATGAATCATGTTGCTTGTATGTTGGGTCCAAGAGCAAACAATAAAGACCTTCATTGGCCTTCACATAATGTGTGAGTAGTTCTGTGTTATTACTTTTTCTATTTATCAATGGCAAATCTGGATATAAAAGGTGGTAATTTGACCTGATTTGCAAGCAAGCATATCCAACAGTGAATACAAGAGCATTATTGTGATGCTGCGAGTTCTAAGTTTACACACACCATGGCTTGCTTCTTTTTAGTGTACTTTTGCTATTTCACCTTCAACATTTAAGTATGAAAGTTTTGAAAGTTGTATTTGGTTGCTAACTCAGGATTTTTCTTGAACTACTTACACTGAAGGGATTTACGTTTGTGCTTCATCTGATCCCAAATCTACCAATACTACAACCAGAGTAAACATGTTTCATTACACATGGAATATATTTCACCTGTTTTCCACTTTTTCTTCCTCTGTAAACACTTTTAAAACTGGAGTTTGTCAGTCATTTTGATTGTACTGGCATTTCATTTTCTTTAATGTAATAGGTGACATGCATTATCCATTTAAATGGAATATTGATTTTGTATATGTTTACATAACAAACATGAAACAATCTAATTTACAGGTGTAAACATGACAGCCTTAACTGTGACATCATGATGCTCCTTATAACTCTGTTCCATAGAAGAAAACAGGTTTGGCTATTTTTGGACATGTTTGGCTAATTGTTACATGTTTATACTACAGCAGCCTTAAATATACTCTGCTTACATACATGTATATCAGAAATGATACTATTGCAAATGTTTACTGACTCAGCTTAAAAACAAAATCTGGGACAGCATAACCACCCATATACTACAGCTGCTCTGAAAAGAGTACATTTATCCATTGAAAAGAACCATTTTCTGGAGCATACAAAGAGTATTTTCAAATAGCATAAAGATTTTTTATTTTTAAATCCCTTTGCCATCACATTGATGGATAGGAAGACAAAAAAGGATCCAACTTTCAGGCCTGAGAACGTCTAATACAGCATTCTTTCTATTAAAAACACTAGTTTTCAACAATAACAATGAATATATTAATCACATCATCTTAAGTTATCTATACAGTTTTGAAATTTAATGTTTAATTTACATTATTTACAAATATAGAAAATGAAAGCCCATGATAGATATTAATACATAAAAAACAAATCAAAATAATATGGATAATCAACGTACCAAAACATATAAATTATGACTTAAATTAATTAAGGACAACATAAGGCATCACAACACAAACTCTGTATATTGGCAGCGATTAAAAATCAGTCTTCCATCAGCATCATTGAGGAAATTAATCATATATAAGCTACAAAAAAGGAGTGCTGAGGATTGCTAATCTAGGATTGATGCAGTCTGGCACCCTTTTAACTTAGCCAAAAAAAAATATAAAGAAAAGCAACTAAAATAAACATTAACAAGGATCAAGAAACATGATAGAAACCAGTCAATAAAGTTACTGAAGATGTATAATTGACTACACAAAATTTGTATCACAAATTACTTAACCTTCTGCCTGAATCCCCATGGAAAATTAAGGTTACTCCAAATAAAGCATATTATAAGCTTGATACAGCTCTGTTCTTCCTTGACATGTATCATTTTTTTTTCTTACAAATTTTAAAAGATTTATTTGCTTTAAATTCTTTACTAAAAAGTCCAAAAATAAATGTTATCTGTTAGAACATTTTTTAAAAAATGCATTTCCAAGCATCTTGTTAATTGATGAAAAAAACATGTTACTCTCTTTTCTTTTGATCTATACAGCAATCTGATAAACCATGCTTTTTTAAATGAATACAACACAAAAAATATAAAAAAAATCAGAAGTTGGAGAATAAAGGTTGAAATTATACAATTTCCTCTCTGCAGGTTACAATTTTAGTGAATACAAACATCTGTAAAACTTTAAAACATTCACTAAATAATCTTTTACAAGATGAAATTTTTTAAAAGCTATATTCAAACCAACTCAATATTGATGTGCAATACTTTAAGACTGTGTCAACCTGTATAAAATATCTAAAAGACTTCATCCAGTGAAGTTTTATCACAATATCTGTAAAATAAGTTTCAAATTTCAGCAGAAAATCTTCTAAATTTACTATCGTTTCAAAAAAAATCTTCCCTACTGGCTGAAATAATCAGTTTTAAAAATATAACTAAACTTTGCAGACATCATCTGAACCATCTTCTCAGTTATCCAGAGATCAGAAGTCTCTAAACTTCCACAGGATTTATGTTGCATGCACATCAAGAATTGCACATTCACTACATTTTTTTCTGAAAAGTGAGACGGATGAATCTTTGTTGTACAAGCTTCAATTAGATCATCTATCCCTTCATGATGAACGAAAACAAAAGTATCAGAAGAGAAAAGACAATGAGGACATCAATACATATTGAATGCTCACTAAAATCAACAGCTTTTAGGTGCTGATACAAGTATTTCAGTCCTTAAGCTTCCTTTCTGTTTCAGCAAGGTGTATAATTTTGCTAGAGAATTCCAAGGCTCATTATTTATAACATACAACCTGATTAGTCAAACCTTGAGACACTAAGCAAATAAAGATAATATTAAAGCTGCCAAATAAAGCTTCTAAAGAATAACTTATTTTGGTATACCATTAAGTCTTTATATGATGAAAATGGTGATTTAATTTTGTTAGATCATAAGTAATAAATCAATATAAAATAAATTTAATATTTACGATATCTGCTCCAAGTAGTTTAGGACTACATACAGTACAGCCAATATTGAAACCCAATCACACAATTACTCACAATCATAAGTAAAATCAAAATCACTTTTTGCTCTCAGACTACTGCTAATCCTGTTTTTCTTGTTTTTGGCATACACAAACAAGTTTCTAATATGTTTTCTTCATGCAATTCTTTTCAATAATTAAAAAAATCTTAACTTTCTCCTTAAAATTTTGCAGATACAGATGGAAAGTGATCAGAACCTAGCATGTAACACATGCCTTCAAACCTTGCATGTAACACATGTTTGCAAACCTATTTTCATAGAGTTTTATGTTCATAGGCCCCACCCTTTTCTTCAGTGCAGTGCATAACACCATCTCTCCCTGTCTGGTCATTGGATAAGCAGAGATTTTCCCAGTACTCCTGGGTTCTAATAAGTCATTCTCACTGTAGAAACTAGTTCTTCATCCTATAGAATTTCAGCTAATTTACATGTAATAATAGCACCATTTTGGATAAATTCTGAAGAGATACAGATGGAAAGAAACCTAATGTGTACAATGTGTTTGCATGCATATTTTCCTGTTAAGTTGTTTTCACAATTTCCCCTAACCCCCACCCATGCCCCTTCCACTGCTCTCTACTGGTGTAGTGTACATCACTCACTGACTGGCCATCGGATAAGCTGGGATTTTCTAGATCCTCTTGGGCTCTCTTCTGTCAATTCTCTTTGGAAACTCCAGTTATTTCTACTGGAAAGTTCCAGCTACTTAATATGGATTTTAACCATCAATTCAGAGATATCTAGAGGAGTCCATAATGCATTATGGGAATGCGACCAGTCCAGGATTACTTACTGGCATTGAATCTTAGCATGCATTGAGATTCTCTAATTGAGACAACAGCTCAACAGTCTGGATCCCAATGGGTTATATTTTTAGCCGCCAACAATAAGATAGTGTTTCACGCTGGTCAGCTGTTCATTGGTTCCGGCCCAACCGCCACACCATGTCCACTTCTACCACAAGACATATTTGTTACATCTGTCCATTCATTTTTGTCAGGATCATAACATTCTATTGATGACAAGAAATCTGCACCATCATAACCACCTGAAAAGGAGGAATATTTCTGTTAAACTATTGCACTATCATTAATCTTACATCAGGAAATATACAGGAATCAAAGTTATTAAATTACTCTTAAGTACAGACCAACCGTGATAAACTCCCATGCTACATTGGCCACATGCTAATGTACCTGCTTATAAGCGGGACCAAATCGCACTGACATGGATCTGCTACCACAGATCTTGGTTTATGTAGTCGGATAGGGCTAATCAGAAGAAACAAAGACCCTGTTCTGCTGATGCATTATGTGATGGCAGGTCAGGCTCTACAGCTAGACCCACTGCATAAGGAAGTGTACATGAATACTCATTTACCCAGATAAAACACCTGTATATGTATTTATTATTGGGGTTTTTCCCCAAGTATATCAAAATCTTTTAAATCACAAGAGTGTACTGATAAACAGCTCCCATACAGTAATGCTAATTAAGGAAGCCAGATATGTGTCCTGTATCTCATTTTAATATGTAATAGTAAAGTTATACATACTATGTACATTGTATAAGGCAGTATCACAATACTGCATTGTATTATATGATACTTGTCAAGATTCTATTGGATCATTTTATTAATTTTTACAATCTAAGTCAATAACTAAATCCCTCATAGCTGTAATAAACCTAGGTCAAGTTTTTGGGAGTGACTCTCTTCCTTATCCATTACAATTATTTTGGTACCTTATAAATTTGATTGTAGCTAAAATAATAAAACTGTATAATTCATCTATTTTCGTATTAAATTTTCTTTTTAGTTTGCTCCAATAATTATTAGCTTATTTTACTGTTTTCAGCTTCAGCTTGAGGCTCAAAAGTGTTACACATTTCTGAGACAAGTAGTTCTTGGCGGGTGATTATTCCTACGCAAAGTACAACTCTACAGTATACTCATCAGTAGAGTTCCAATGCAAACTGCATAGACCCAGATCTGCTATCACTTAATACACCAACTGATAAGGTTCTGTGCAGTAAGTTAGTAATAATCAGTAGAACAAGCAACCAAAATCCTGATCTGCAGGTATATTATGACAGATCAGGATCTACACTGCTTGCCGTTGGACCCAGTTCCTATGTGATTATATATGGCATTCATATACATGCTTTATCTAAGACCACCATTATTAAAAATCTTTTTGTCATTGTATATACCAATAGCATAAAGATTTCCTCCTAAACTGGCAACAGTCAATGCACTCCTAGGACTTCTCATGGGTGCCACAAACTCCCACCGATTTGAATTCAAACAATAACGTTCCACTGTCCTCAGCTGGGAATTACTGTCATAGCCGCCTACCACATATAAATAGCCATCCAGGGCAGCTACACCTGAGGAAAGAAAGGGAAATTTTGTGTTAATGCTCACTCAAAGAATGTGATGATGGGGATGCAGTTGCATTCATGCTGTTTTTATGGTAAGGGAAAGGAGCAACAGTGTTTCCTTCCCTGAAGTCTGAATTTAATCAAGAAGCAACCAGACTATTCCCTTGATAATTTATGGCTGGATATCACGTATCAAGTAGCAACCAGACTATTCCTTTGATTATTCAATGCTGGATATCATGTAATCCAACTTATATTACAATAAGATCTTTGACTTTCATTCTTTTTATAATGGCTGGAAAGAAAATAAAGAAATGGATGATAATGAAGTAAGACTATATTACAAAAGACCAGTCATACTGAATGCGCAAACATTTTTTTATGACATAAAACATTTATACTCTCACATGACTGTTTAGTCTGGAATCTAATGGCTGAATGCTGTCAGATCAAAAGATTATCATGCCCATACTTTAATAGCTCCTTTTAGGGCATAGTTAACTCGAGATTATCAACCAGCAAGTCTAAATGACCATGACATTTCAGCAAGGTAATCAGTCTTGACCTAAACTTACTGTGCAGAAACCTTACCATGACAGACTTTTGACCTTCCAGATCAATTGATTTATTGCCTCAGTACAACCCATCCATGAAATTTGGTCAAAGAAATTACTCTAGAACTAAAGCTATCCTTCAACATTTATTTTTCTTTCCTCAACATTTACCTTGATCTTAAGGCTGCTGCCACTGTAACCAGGAAACCTCGAGGATAAAATAGCTCAAGACTAGTTTGTGAGTATGGCAATACGGAATGAGAAAACATTAGTTACATTTTGTCCTACATGTAGGAAAGGATGGTACAACTATCTTTCAGGGATATTACTGAGGCTTAAGCCATCATTACTAACAAGAAGTTTAGTGAAACCTATGTTAAATAAAGGATATGGTCACATGATAAAATCCATGAACTATCCAATACAGAAAATTTCATTACTCATATTAGTTGTGGAACTTTAATGATGCTATTAAATATGAATTTACACCATTAAATCTTTGTATACAACTGAAAGAAGTTTTGTCACAGACAATAAAACCTTGCTTAAAATATGTGCAAAGAGCATATACAATTTCTTCAATGTAAAGGACACCTGTCTACAAAGTTCAAATACTCCTGCTCCCCAACTCTCTCTACAGACAGAATTCTCCTTATTCAATTTTGAATTTTCCGAAAAGAATTCCACTCTATATCTACCTCTATTGTTATTCATGCATTATTTAAGAAAACATTCTCAAAGGTGCAAACATGGGAAAATATTACTACAATGTTCCAAACAAAAAAATAATGACATGCATAATTTGTGATACAATACAAGACAATAAGCTGCTCTTTGGTGTGAAGACCGATAACCATCTGCATGCAATGTCTTCAATTCATCCAACATTAGCCAATTCCACACTTCAAAAACTAAAAATCTGATAATTAAAACTAAAAATCTGATAATTAAAACTAAAAATCTGTTAATTCTGAGCATACCTGCACCACTTCTAGTTGAATTCATGGGTGCAACACTTCTCCATTCATTTTTTTCAGGATCATAACACTCTGCGCTGCGCAACCTATTTTGTCCATCGAATCCCCCAACTGCAAATAACAATCTGTTTACAGTTGCGACACCTACACCAATCCTTTTCGTTGACATTGGTGCAAGCATTACCCATTTGTCTAGATCTGGATCATAGCTGAAACAAAATAAAATACAGTATATATATATATATATATATATATATATATATATATATATATATATATATATATATACATATATATATATATATATATATATATATATATATATATATACACCAAATATTTAAAAATTTGAAATATTACAGTGAAAGCATGCAATTCAATCAGGTTATCTACATATAACCACAAATACAAAATTTTGTTGTCTACTTCAAGTGGTTTTGCCAAAATAAAGTTATTTTTTGTGGGAGTTGTCTCAGACTACTGATCTAAAGATCCGATAAAAATTAACCATTTAGTGAAAAACATGACACCTTCTCCAATCCACAAATATAAATACCCATGAAAAAAAAAAATTTTGCATGAAAATAAATCAGATTAATGGTAACTGTACAAATTTTGCTAAAATACTTTTGATGGGTGGAGAAACCAAATCATGTTTCCCCACCCCACCCTGCATGTATTAAAAAACACTTGATAATTATACCCAAAACAATCAGAATAAGGAAAACATCTTGATCTGCCAGCACATTATGCAAGAGCAGAACTGGGTCTATACTGTCTGTAGCTGGACCCAACTTATAACTGACCAAAGATGGTACAATTTTAAATCAATATTATGATCATACATTCTGTATGCTAATATCAACTCGAAGGATAGTTTTAAACATCTTCTTGTCTTTTATTAATTTTCTGACCAGCCGTTTTAAGGTCTCATTTAAGCAATCTTCTACCCCATTTTCAGTGGAGGTACTGTATATATTTGCTTATAAGACAGGACTAACTGTATACTTCATAGACTTATTTAGTAGAATAAACAACACAGACCTGATATACAGGCACATTATGCCACACCATATCAGGATCTATGGTGTTTGCAGTTTGACTTAATGAGTGAATACATAACAGCCCATTTTATGAACAGCTGATTGCTGATGGGCACATTTCAGGTTCTGCTTTATAAAAATTGTATCAACCTTGAGTAAAATCTTGGCTCAAATTTTGCACCATGGCAAATTATAATAGGACTGTTGGATTAAACCAATGTTAAAAAAGCTAATTATTTTGGGGATTGCATGGACATACTATGACCATTGATGACAACTTTATATCATGAAAACATTTTGAGTTGAATATTTATTCAAGTTGAGAAGTTCTATGAAAGTGCAGTATGTTCATTTGATACTAAACTAGGGAAATACCAAGAACATCCAAGATTTCTATACAGACACTTGTACATTTAACTGCAATCTGCACAGACCCAGATATGCAGTTAAATAAAGTGCTGTAGATCTAAGTAGATTGTTGGGAGTAATCAGCTCAACAAACAACACAGCTCATGATCTTCCAACACATTACATGATGGTAAATCAGTGTCTATGTTGTTTGCAGTTGGAATTGGCTATACACATACATACAGTGTATATATAGAACATGTACAAATTCACTTATTTGGACATTTTGCATCCGATTTTCATTATGTTTTCACAACATATTTATGAATCTAGTTTCAATCAATGTAAAATGTTTAAAAATGAAAAACATTCACTTTAAAGAAATACATAAGCAAATGAGAAGAAGTAATTCATGTTTTTTTCCAGCATGTAAGTTGATCATTATTATTTGGACTATCATCTGACAATATGGAGAACCTTTCCTAAAAGTCAAAGAGAAAACAAGATCAAAGAGACCGTAGCTTGCCTAATTCTGGATGCTCATTTTGACAACATCTAATATTCTTTTCCATGATTGGAAAAGGCTTCAAATGAAGAATAAACTTTCAAACGGCAGTAATGTCTTCAAAGGTATCAATTGTAATATGCCAGGGTACAGTACATGTGAGAACCACTTAATGAAAATTACGGGTCACATGCTGCATAATCAACCTACATGCGGCAACCTCAAAACTACAAAACCTTAGTTAGCATGTAACAATTAAAATCTTCTGTATCAAAACAGCAGAATTTAACAGCCAGTTGAATCGTAATTAATTGCAGTTTACAATCCCCAGCATGGTACTGCTCAAATTTATCTCCTGTTCACAATGATAATCAGAAAAGAAATTTAAGCTATCTTGTAAGCATTTTTATTCAAAGATGATAGCCCTATACTCTAGTACCTGTGATAAAATCTGTGTGCTATAAAATCCTAAGCCAATGTCCCAAATAACTTCAATCTTACCCCATACTGGCATATTATGTGGCAGTTCATTGTTCTACAAAGTTTGCCAACTCATGCTCTACAATTTCCTTTATTTAACAGCTAGTGTTTTGATGGCTTAAGTTTCTGTGATATAGACAATAAGTGCCCACATCTTTTGTTACAGTTACCCATCTTGCAATTCATGAAGTCACTGAAGTCTTACATCCTCACAACACGCAAACTACAACTCTATAACAACTTGTGTGTGTGACTTCTGTCAAACATGTGCACTGAAAAGCAGGAGTTTTAGTATCATGTCAGACATTCCAAAAGCATCAGAACTGCTCAACTTTGAAAGAATGTTGTTGACTTCAAACAGTCTGGTTATAAAAAGCTGTATTCAAGTTTAACAAAACCTCTAGACCATAAGCTGGAGGTCTGGGAAGCTGTGTTTGGTTTGTTTTTATTGGGTTAAACAACAATTTTCAGAACAAGAGTCTTTACATGGCAACCAGTATAACTCATAGAGGAAGAACCTTGGAAAACCCTGGAAGGAACCACAGACCTACTGGCTAACTTTAAACATATCCAAACTGGCTGACCAGAGATTCAACCCATCCATATATGCATGTACATTTTTGTCAATACTTATTCCATCAGTTTATATATACTATCATGGCACATGATTTTAGCAAGCTTTTCATGCCATTTGTGACATACCACACTGGCACAAAGTTTTAGCAAGTTAGTTCAAGGTTATAGGTATGATACAACCCACATGAAGCCATGGTAGTTCAGTTGGTTGGTTCAAGGTTGTAGGTATGATTCAACATACATGAAGCCATGGTAGTTCAGTTGGTTGGTTCAAGGCTGTAGGTATGATACAATATACAAGAAGCCATGGTAGTTCAGTTGGTTGATTCAAGGTTGTAGGTATGATACAACCACTTGAAGCCATGGTAGTTCAGTTGGTTGGTTCAAGGTTGTAGGTATGATACAACCCACCTGAAGCCATGGTAGTTCAGTTGGTTGATTCAAGGTTGTAGGTATGATACAACCCACATGAAGCCATGGTAGTTCAGTTGGTTGATTCAAGGTTGTAGGTATGATACAACCACTTGAAGCCATGGTAGTTCAGTTGGTTGGTTCAAGGTTGTAGGTATGATACAACATACATGAAGCCATGGTAGTTCATTTGGTTGGTTCAAGGTTGTAGGTATGATACAACCCACATGAAGCCATGGTAGTTCAGTTGGTTGGTTCAAGGTTGTATTTTTTATTCTGGCCCAAGTCAGTCAGGCCAGCCCTAATTCCTTAGTATAATACAACCCACATGGAGCCATGGTAGTTCAGTTGGTTGGTTCAAGGTTGTAGGTCTGATACTGGTCCAAGTTAGTCAGGCCAACCTCAATTCCTTTTGAAGCCATGGTAGTTCAGTTGGTTGGTTCAAGGTTGATGGTCTGAGACTGGCCCAAGTCAGTCGGGCCAGCCCCAATTCCTTAGTATAATACAACCCACTTGAAGCCATGGTAGTTCAGTTGGTTGGTTCAAGGTTGTAGGTCTGATACTGGCCCAAATCAGTCAGGCCAGCCCTAGTTCCTTAGTAAAATACAACCCACATGAAGCCATGATAGTTCAGTTAGTTGGTTCAAGGTTGTAGGTCTGATACTGGCCCAAATCAGTCAGGCCAGCCCTAGTTCCTTAGTAAAATACAACCCACATGAAGCCATGATAGTTCAGTTAGTTGGTTCAAGGTTGTAGGTCTGATACTGGCCCAAATCAGTCAGGCCAGCCCTAGTTCCTTAGTAAAATACAACCCACATGAAGCCATGATAGTTCAGTTAGTTGGTTCAAGGTTGTAGGTCTGATACTGGCACAAGTCCGTTGGGCCAGCCCTAATTTCTTAGCATAATACAACCATTGATGTGCTCAAAGTGTGATAAAACCAATTAATTACCTATCATAAGTGTTACATCATCCTTAGTAAAAAAAAAATTCACAGTTCAGTTCCTGAACTGTGACTTTGTTATTACTTACCTGCACACCACACTGAGCTAAATTTACTGCTCTCTGATACATAATCCAAAGGAAAGAAAATCTGGAAGAAAAGAAAATATGCATTCTGAAAATACTTTTAGAAAACATTTTAATCACATCTGGATCTCACCTTTCTAACGTGTTATGGTGATGTTGTCCTTGTGAACCACCAACTGCATAAATCATGTTATCAATAACACCAACTCCTACACGATTTCTTGGCACTGACATTGGGCATTTTGGAATCCATGAATTCCGTAAACTGTCATACATGTCTAATGAATTAGAATCCATATTTCCTTCTGGTGAATTATTTCTTCCTCCAACTGCATAAAAAGAACCCTTAACAAAGCACCCACTTAGTCCACTTCTAGGAGTTGGAAGATCAGGAAGTCTTAACCACTGTTTTGTTTGTGGATTGAAACATTCAAAGTTACTAAGTGATTGTCTCAAGTAGCCGCCAGCAGTGAATATTGCAAGGGGTGAGCATGGTTTTCGGGGTTTTTCTGCAAAAGTCTGATGAAGCTTTAATCCCTGAAAAATTTTGGATAAATACTCTTGGCATTGTGGCATCTTTTTCAAAACATTACAATGTTTCAATTGCTTTTCTAAAAACGTTGGTGACAGAAAGTGACATCTGACTGCTGCCAACATATTCTCCAGTTTACAGAGTCGTTTCTCTGAATCATGTTGCACCCACCGAATCACAGCATTGAACACTTCTGATTCACACCGAACATTCAATTCATCATGTTTTATCAGATTTATCAACTGGCATGGGTTAAGCATGAGAAATTCATCACAACATATGACATCTGAAAAATGTTTATGAATATAATCCCTAGCCTTGGCTTCTAAGTCTACACAACCATGTTCACTAGCAAAGTCTGCAATGCCAATACAGTTACTGGCATCTAATTGGTGTTCCAAAAACACACAGCATGCTTCTACTACATGGTTCATCTGAAACATGGTGGCTGCAGGCAAAAGATAACAAACATTCATTTCATTCACTCGAATTTCTGCTGTGTATGCAAACTCAATAAGAACAGCTAAAGTACATGGAGAAATTCCATGCAAAGGAATAGTCGTCATTTCTTCTTCTCTCATACCTCCAGTAAACATTGCTCTAAAATAGGGACTCGCTGAGGCAAGAACAATCTTGTGAGTGAGGAATTTTTCCTCACTGACAATAAGCGTCACATCACACAGCTTTGATGACCTCCGTAACACATTCATAACTTCTAAAGCTTCTTTAGGATGTTTTGTTATGGTGAAATGCATGCTTCCGTCTGCAGAGTCCCCAGTTGTCACTGGTTTGGGCAGGTAACATGAGGAGATTCCTGCCCTCTCTGCAATTTTCTTTTCAAACTCGGTAAACTCTAAAGTTGGATTGGTCATTGTGAATTTTTTTTGTTTCCTTGAAGATAATCTTATGATGTACATCACACATGAAACACATTCTTGTGACCATGGAAGCCGTCTAAAATCTGAAAAAAGAAAGATAAAGAACATGGATCAAGATAATGAATGTTGCTTCAAACAGTGTTTCAACATAGTGTACATACTTTTAAGTCTAGTCCAATTACTAACAACAAAGATTCTGATTTGCCATAGCATAATGTGCCTACAGACCAGGGTCTCTGTTGTTTGTTATCCTGATTACTCCTAACAAACTGCACAGACCAAGATCTGCCAGCATTATGCAATGGCAAGTTTTGGGTGTGTGCAGTTTGCAGTTGAACACAAATTACCACCACTGATACCTGCATACATCAAGTTCAATTGCAAACAACATAGACTGATTTGCCACTGTGTTATTCAATTGCAAACAACATAGACTGATTTGCCACTGTGTTATTCAATGTCAAACAACATAATCTGATATGCCACTGTGTTATTCAATGGCAAACAACATACACTGATATGCCACTGTGTTATTCAATGACAAACAACATAGACTGATATGCCACTGTGTTATTCAATGACAAACAACATACTGATTTGCCACTGTGTTATTCAATTGCAAACAACATAGACTGATTTGCCACTGTGTTATTCAATTGCAAACAACACAGACTGATTTGCCACTGTGTTATTCAATGGCAAACAACATAGACTGATTTGCCACTGTGTTATTCAATGGCAAACAACACAGACTTATATGCCACTGTGTTATTCAATGACAAACAACATAGACTGATTTGCCACTGTGTTATTCAATTGCAAACAACATAGACCGATTTGTCACTGTGTTATTCAATGGCAAACAACATAGACTGATTTGCCACTGTGTTATTCAATTGCAAACAACATAGACTGATTTGCCACTGTGTTTTTCAATTGCAGATCATGGTCAATGTTGTTTGTTCAACTGAATGATCTGATTTTTAAGTATGTATACATGGTATTCAACCTGTAAAGTCAAGATAAAATGAGTAAAATCCAATGATAATATTATCCATTTGAATATTATACTTGCTGTGGTAGACAGCTAAACTGGTAGTTCTTTTATTGTCCTTTATAGACAGGTTTCAATTTAGCTGGAAATTTTTGGCCTTGCCACTAGTATTTTCAAGTGTATACCTGACAGATTACTATCACTTTGTGATCATTTAAATTACATGGTACTAGTAAAAAAGCCAACAAAAAAGGAAGAACAATTTAAAAAGACAGTGTCCATAAATTGTCAAAGCATTAACTTCCTGAACCATGACATGAAATGTACTGCAATGTAATTGTCACTTTGAACAAAGTATGTCACTAACCCCAATATTGGTCAACATGACCTTGTCTCCCATGACATGATGGGTGATGATACAGATTGCATCCAAATACAGATAAAATTCCCTGCATACCAGACCATGCTATATTGTCAAAGATGGGTAACATGTCAATGACTCTGGGCAACCCAATGCTGGAGTGAACCCACAATAGCATGTAGTGCAAAAGTGAGTGATGGAATGTAAAATGGTACACTTATGACAAAGGTTCAAGCTTATGGTTTAAGTTGTATTTTACATGTCTATCATTGACATTTTTCAACCACATAATATTGTGTACTCCCTCCAGTGATGGTTCACCCTATGTCATTAACAATTTACACAATTTGGCATAGAAATAAAGTAGATGGAATGTCCCAAGTTCAAACCATATCAAGTCCATATCAATGTAAGAACATGCATCTACCATTTTCATGATTTTTAATAAGGCTGTGAAGTATTTCAAACTGAAATAACATTTAATCTGAGCTCTAGAAAATAATGTAATAAGTCTTAACTCCCTGGTTTTGAACTGTATATTTTTAAACATGGAGGGGTATTTTGTGAACTCAAATGAATCACAAATTAATGAAACCAGTTGAAGTCTTAATTTTCTAGATTCTAGTCATGCATTTTAGTGACCAGGGCTAAATCAGGGTGTATTTGATTAAATGCCTGTTTTAAGTGAATGTTCTCACAGATATTGACCATCATTACAAATGTACATGAAACATGCAAAATTTGTCCTGACAGCAAATTTTACACTCACTGACTGCCATTAATGAATATTGACTATGCTAATTGAGGAGCAATACCTATCTTTGGACTAAATGTTTAACATGAAACTATATTGTGTAACTAAAATGTGTTTGGTGTTTTAAAAATGTTTGAATAATTTGGATGCATAAAAGATGCAAATATAATGTGTATCTAAAGCTCTGCATATCACTACAATCACTTTTTACTGTATACTGTCTTGATTTACTTTATTGTAAGATAAATAATTGTATGTATGCATATATATATATATATATATATATATATATATATATATATATATATATATATATATAGTGCCCAGTCAAATTTCACTGTCTGTTTTATAACTAAAATTTCTTTGGGAGAAAAATGCACCTGATCCTACCCCAATCTTTTTGGTTTATCAAGGGGAATTATGTTAATATAAGAAATATTAAGTAATGATGAAATAAAGGTATATATTGAAAATATGATGTGCAATTTTAGCACATTCAATTTGTTCTTCTGTTATGATATTTATTAACTCTGTAGGAATCCTGGAATCATGTGTTCTAAACTAGATCTTTGAAGTTACTTTACAAAATGGTAAAGAAAGAAGCAACACTAAATCTAATTTTATCATTTGTAGGGTCTCATAAGCAAATTTCCAACTGCAAACAAGAAAAACAATGACTTACCAGTCACTTAAGGTGCCATCACATCTGTTTGTATGTTGTTTGTTTTATGATTATGCCTACAAAAAGCACAGACCCAAATCTGCTGGCACTTTATGTGTGGATCTAGACTAAACCAATAAGTGCCTAGATAAACCCTTCAGATAAAATAAGGAGAAAATTATACAATCTGAATTTCTGTGATGATAATTATGTGGATAATTCCTCAAAGAATGCAGAACAAAATCTCAAGCAATGAAGTGTAACAAAAATGTAAAGATTTATTAATTAAATGCAACAGGATGGGTAAATATTAGCTAAGGGCAGTTTGATCAAATTAACCTCAAGAAATATTTTAGGAAGATCACAAGTTTAGGTCAGATATGAAAAAAAAATTAACTCAAAACTTTACTAAAAAGCAAACCCTAACAAACCAAATCTAGCCATTAATCATGGAAAAAATGGCTCTGAATGGTCAAATTACCAACGAGAAATGATGGTAAATTCTTTAAGTTTATCACCAATATTATATAAAAGAATTTAACACCAACATGAAAGACATTTTACTTAACACTCAAATTTTATTTTAGTACACCATAAAAAAACCTTCAGATTCATAAAACACATTTAACAAGATTTTCTACAAATAATAGAGAAATGTTATTACCTTCAATGCAGACAAAAATCCACAAGAAAAGTCAATTTGTTTAAATTCTCCATTTTATACCTTACAAGTGGAAATAAGTTTTCAGATCTAAATTTACTATTTTCCAAACACTTAAATCCATAAATGGCATTTAATACATCCATGCTTGCCACTGAAATCCACTTCCAGTTTATGAACAACTACTCTTCAGGCAATACATATTCTTACATCATCTACAAAAAAAATTTCAGAGCAACTTGAACATTATCGATTAATGTTAACATTGCTGTGGAAAAGAACTCCAGCTAGCACAGGAATTAAAACTCTTTTGTCACTAATTCCAAGTCTAAGTACAGGCATAAAGGCTGCCAATACATCTTGCTGTGTTACAAAAACCTGTCAAGTCATCTGAAAAATGATGTGTTCAACCATGCCTGCATGCTATTTCTGTAACCTTATCTTGATACAAGTTAGACTTAACAGGGGTATTTTCAGTGGAGAACTGGCATTGCTGGTGTGAATACTGAAATTGATACCCAGTCACAAAGAGATATAACTAATTTGGTAATCTGATTAATTCCTTTTTCTAAAGAAAAATGCAATTTATCCACACACTGAACTAAAATGAGAACTTTCAGTGAAATTTAAGTCTGAAACAAGACTGAAGATAAATTAATATTCTCTGTGCAAATCTGATTATGCTACTGTATCACCATGATGACCAGACAGGTTTAAAATGTGTCCAAAAGAGCATCTTCAGTGTGAAGAATAAATACAGATCTAGTGTTCCATAGGACACAGATACTACTGCCAATATGGCAAACTTAAGAAAACTTGTATCAGTATGACAAGGCAAATTGCTAATCAACTGGTTCAGTAACTTCACCAAATTTCATCAGATAATGTTGAAAATCAAAACTTGTGCTAGATCCATTTTGTACCAAGACTTGTACAAAATCTGGTTTCAATTATGAACATTGGGGTCTATGTTGTTTGCAGTTGGGTCAGACCTATAAGCAATATATAAGCAAATCAAAAGCTGTACACTTATACACAAGAAATTACCCTGAAATTCTAAGCTAGAAATATTCCTAATTACTCTTGCATCAACCAAAATTTGTTTTTCTTCTGCAGAATATTTGATCCAAATAATAGAAAAAAAATATATGTATTTGTTATAATAATATACAATACAGATAATTATGAACAATCAACAATATGTCACTGAAAAAAAAGTATCATATACCATTAAATGTTTGTTGGAAATTCCTTGAATTCTAATCCTGGACCTTTTGCCCTTTCAATAAAATAACAAATATTAATTGCAAATCCTCAAAATGGATTATTAAGGTACATTTCAATAAGAGAGCTTATATTTATGCATTGCATCTTATCAGTTATTATTTACTTAATCACAGCAGGGGGGTGTTTTCATCAGGCAATCAATTTAATGAACACATTATATCTTATGTCTTTTTGTCTGATCACATCCTTGGGTCAAAGAATACTGCATGCCAAAAGCCCTGTTCTGTCAAGCAGTGAGGTTCAAAATAGGATATATCTGACTCTTTCATTCAATAATAATAATCTTTTATTTAATAGCAATTCAGTCTAATGAAAACTTCACATATTGCCTCATTACATTTTTGAAGAAACCCAGTGGTCAATGCAGAAAGGGTTTAGCTTTTTAATCAAAATCACACTTGTCAATCAAACTAAGTGACTCCCTTGTAGCCAATTCCAACATTCAGACTTTACATTTACCAATAAAACAAAGAGCTTCCCTTGCTGTGGAGTCCACCACTTAGCTAAGAAGTAAGCAACTTTAATTCATCTTAGTTGTGGACAAATGTTGCATGTACACTGACCTGGACATCAATGTGACTGAATGCTTCACTGTTTTCAACTTTTTCAATAAGAGAGCTTTTATATATATATATATATATATATATATATATATATATATATATATATATATATATATATATATATATATATATATATATATATATTGAATGCATATACATTACAATACATACAAAATTTTATTTTCATAATTCTATAGTTCACTAATTAAATGCATTGGTTCACTATCTTGGCATTTATCAATACCCTAATATCCTAAAAATTACAACCAAACATACTTAGCTTTTACATGCAATCTGCATTTCAAAACCCCCCCCACAAAAATGGCCCAAAAAGTCCATGTAACTGGGTTACCCCCTCTGCTATTCTTCCTGTGAGTGTCCTGGCTCTTCCTTCACCAAATATACTGGCTGACATGAGTCTGTGCTGAAAAATGGCATTCAACCCATACCAATCAACCAAGCAACCAATCAAACCTGAATGAGATTTGATTGCATAAGCCTCTTCCAAATCTGATCAAATTTAGATTAGATATAGGACTTTCAGAGTGGTAACAATCTTAGTCAATCTGATGCATGATTTCACTAATATACGTTGATCATGCTCTTGTTTTAATTCATCCTAGTTTGTACACAACATAGGATCAAACCTGAATTCAAAATATAGCTCCAGTGTGGCAAGAAGCTCAGCCAATCAGATATAAGATCATATCATTATTATGCATATAAGCATCTCATTATTAAGTTTATCTGAGATCTTGACAATGTAAGCCCACATTTCATTTTCAAGTCTGAATAATACTGGATCAGAAATATGGGCTCCATCTTGGTATCAAGCAAATGCTAAGCCACCAAAACCATATGCTGGACCATGTTATAAGCTCCCTTGGCTTTACAGCCATGTGATCTAATAAAGCATGGGATTGCCAATTTGATTTGCAATTTTCACACATTCAGTTGAATATATGGTATGATTCTTTTAATAAATCTGTGTGAATCCTGCATCATGCATCCAAGAATAAATTCAACTTTCAATAGTCAGATATATTGTTTTAAAGATGCAATTTTAAAATGGTGTGAAAACCATAACAGATATAACATAAGTTTACAACTACAGTCTAATCCTAGACATCATATATTGAATAAACTAGTTCACCTTATAAAAAACTTTTCAAGTGATGACTCCCATTTGTGTCATACTTTGGAGTTAATGGACTAAAACTGCACATTGAGACATCATTATTTTTCATACACATTTCATATGCCATCAGTTTTTAACAATTTACAATTGTTCTCTGTCCTCTAACTTTTGGAAGAGCTACACACTTTTTAATTAATACTCAGAAATGTTAAGTACATAAAATTGTAAATAATTTTTTTTATTTGTAATTTTTTGGACACCAACATGAATATAAAACTTAATAATAAATTACCAATAATAATGTAAACATCAAGGTTAATAAAAATGTGAGCACAAGTTGCAGTCAAAATAGTATTAATTCATTAACTTCTGGTGCCGCATTTACATGGCAGGAGGTGATAGCCTACTTTGAGCTCTGTAGCATTTAGATCATGTAGGACACAATAAAGTGGGTGGTATTATAGAAAGGTAGACAGATGTAGCTTTACTATGATACAAAACAATATGGATGTTCTAGTTATACTACAAAATATAGAGGGGAAAACATCACTTTTTGGACCCGAGTTTTTTCCAGCCGAAATTCGCCTGAGGTTGGAATCCGGTTTTGTGTCCAAATTTTAATGACACATTAGGCAAAAACAAAAAAAAAATTCAACTTTTACCCTTCTGCTAACACTCAGGTGAAAGAGCCAATGATAAACGATGTTTCTGACACAAATAGGCATTAGGTTAACCGAAATGTCTTAGAGGTTGATCTATTAAGATGTATTCAAAAATAGCTCCCAAAATGGGTTTCCTACTCACATTTCAATCGAAAATGACAAAAACCTACAGGGGTTAATGGGTTAAAGTCAACATGGAAGGTACATATATGATGAGTGTCAAAACTCAGGAAACCATAAAAACCAATGTGTCCTATTTTTTTCTTCAAATCATTAATACATTTATGCAGATTCATACTGTCCCAAGGTGCACTCCTATCTTCTCCCTGGAATGAAAGGAGCTACTCCACTTTAAAAAATCTCCTATTCATGAATCATATTCCAAAAGTGCCATTTATTATTGAAGACAATGATCCTAAAAGTCCTTCTCATCACTATCCTAACCTTTCTTTGCCCCAAAAAGGTGCCATTTTCAGGAATAACAACACACATCCCAGAAAATCTTTATTATTGAGGATAAGGACTGTGAAAGAAAGCTCAACTCAAGAACAGATATGGGGTGGTTTAAAAAAAAACAACAGAATAACTATCTAAAGCATAACAGAAATTCTTCCATTTCCAAGGACCTAAACTCTGGGATTGTATTTAAAGTGAATCTACCAGCATTTGCTATTTCATTGTAGAAAATGAAATAAACACGAGTAATAAAAAAATTTTTATAAATTAGGCACTTCAGAAGACTGATAATATATTGATTGGATTTTAAGAAATGACATGGTTGTAAGAACTTAAGTATAATTCACATATTTTTCAATTTAACATTATCAAGAACTAACAAAAATCCTCTGCTGGTATTTACAAAAGAATTTATGAGAAATAATTTCACAGAGAGATGAAACCAAATATGGTGTGCAGAAAAACATGCTCCTACATTGAACCTCTTTTTGAATGTCTATTGTAAATCTAAAAGAACAGTGAACAAGCCTATACAACCACCCACAATGATAATGTGAAAGAAGACCTCTCAAAACATTATCATTTACATACCTTGACCTAAGGTTGATAAATTGACACCTCAATTGTTTCAATAATTATTGTCCTTTCTGATTAATTACCATATATATTCAACAAAATGTAGAAGATATGAAAAAAACAAACTGAAGAGTATTTAAATACTACAAGGTAACAAATTATTTGTAATAAATGACCTTAAAACATTCAAGGTCAAATGGCAGATGAATTAATGTTTATTTAGCACAACCTGCCCTAATCCAAACATTTTCTTTCAACATATTTAGATCTCAGATTTTACATTGCTCTTCCAAGACTTCTCCAGCTTAGTCAAACACAAATCTGATTTTAAAAAAATTACATTATTAATTCCAAAACAAAGCTATTTCTAATCAATTCCACAGTCAGGAATGGAAAAATAAAACTTCTGGATTATACAATTTATAAAGAAGACTGCCAACTTATATTGTTAATTGACAAATTTAACAACAGCAAAAGTGAAGAGCTTCAATTTTGCATCATATTTAGAGAGGTAAAGGAATCTGAAGTCATGTGACATATCTTCTTGTGCTACATCAATACTGAAGAATTACAGTTTGCAATAAAGTGATATGCCTACTAGTTAGCTGGTACACTAAAAGCCAAAAAAAGGATGTACTTACATTACAGTGTACATGGTAAAGTGACACAAACAATGTGTGACTATATATATATATATATATATATATATATATATATATATATATATATATATATATATATATATATAGAGAGAGAGAGAGAGAGAGAGAGAGAGAGAGAGAGAGAGAGAGAGAGAGAGAGAGAGAGAGAGAGAGAGAGAGAGAGAGAGAGAGAGAGAGACAGAGTACCATTCTGAAGAATAGCAAGTTTCATTAAAACTGGGAAAACCATATTAAAGTTATATCATTTTAAAATGTTAAAAGGTCCATTTGACTGATAAGTCACATAAGAAAATAAACATGAAATCAATTTTTAAAATATTCTATAAGTAATTAAAGGAAAATGCACCTAATTTTTATGCAAGTACTCAATATAAATATATACCCATATGTTTATTAACATTAATAAGATTTAAAAGACAAAAATTTAGTAAATTCTGTTGACGTACATGGTCAGATACATATGGTAATTATCATATTTAAATTGAAAACTGTTGTTAAATCATTTAAATTATTTTATTTATTGCTAAAATATTGAAATAATTATACAAATTTTTACTTTTTCAGAAATTTCTTTACATGAAAATTTGCTTATATTAATTGGAATTATTGAAGATTCAAATCTTTAAAAAAACATAATATCTTGTGTGGCATCCAAACTCATGAGTATTAATTCATTTGCACAAAATTACTTCTCTTAAAACTTTAAAGCTGAAATTTCCTCAATAGATTTTTAAACTTGCACTGTTTTCTGCATTAATATGTTCTCTTTCCTTACATATGTTAATTTAATAGATTTTTAAATTTGCACTGTTCTTTGCATTAATATGTTCTCTTTCCTTACATACGGTAATTTTTTTATTTTATACTATGTATTATTTTTTGGAACTTGAAAACACTTATGAAAATATCCATTATGACCATCATAAAGTGTTCTTTTATTATTCCTTTTCAAAAGACAAAAAAGAAACAAATTTGCACATGTTTTCTTGCAAAATATTTGGATCTTATAGTAATTTCAGTAACATAATATGGTAAAATAATATCAACCAAAAACAGTGGAGTAGTTAAATAAATGGATTTATATAAAATATTGGAATGGTTATGCTTCATGCAAACGGAGCAAGAGCTCTCTATGATTAAAAGCATGCAATTTAATCAATGCTGGTAACACTAAGAACTTTGAAATGTAATTTAATGAAATCACCCTGCAAAATTCAAATTGCCATTCCAGTGATGTCAATGTACAAACAAAATCTTAAATGACCCTAGTTTTGTAAGCTATTCAGGTTGTGAAAGTTACCATGGTTTTGTTTTGGCATTAGATCACATTTTAAAACCATGAAATTCATGATGTGTAAATTGCAATATACTAATTTAAAACAACTATTATGGTAATGTGATCTAAATTCATGATTTTATATATTAAAAAGGTAATTTTTCCCTAAACAAGCGTTGCTTTTTTTCCAATTTATTGGCATCATTTCATTTCATTCTCATAAAAAAAGTTTAACATAATCTTGTGAATTCAGGGCAAGTCATATACATGAGCACCGAAGTACTGATGAAAAATGCCTATTGTGCAGTTAGTACTGCAACCATGTAAGCTGGAGTGGCCACTCATATATCAAGAAAACCATCTTTTTTGTTTTCTTCGGACTCAACTTGCAAATGAGTATATACGACATAGGAGTGGATGCAACATTTTGTCCCAGCTGCATTTTTTTTTTCTTCTCATTTTAACCAAGGTTTAAAGTGAGCTATTTTCTGGGAAATTGGTCTTTTACATAATCTGCTTCCCACATAAGTAATTTCAAGTTTCTAAAATGAAACTGTCATGGGACTTATGGTAAGTGTACAATATAATACATCTCTGTGTGCTTGGGGATGTAAAATAGATATTACATGTCCTCCCAAATATTGTAAAAAGGGAGTAGTCAAGGGCCTCAGTAGCTCCATGATTACTGTGCCAAATTCAGGACTAAAAGGTGTAGGTCACCTGTGGATCTCTCCAAGTTGACTATGGCAGTCCATCCTTGGGCAATGTGCTTTACTCCAAATACCTCAGCACTACTGGATTTTTGCTCAAAACACCAAATCAAACCAACCCTATTTTGTTAAAGATACATTTGTTGCATAGTTAACAAAGTTATAGATATTTTGTCAATGGAAATGGGAGATCAGGGTTTGTGTTATTTACTGTTGAACCCACAAAAAATCATTTATGTAAATACACTCACAAGCACTGGTCAAACATTTACACTTTATTCTCACATTTTAAAAATGCACTATTTTTCTATGAAACACAAGTTTTTGTGATACAAGTTACAATCATGTGGTGTGAAATACAATTATTAGGCTGAAAAAAATAACACTAGCTTACTTCCAAGTTTTCTAACAAGGCTACAATGTGCAATGCCAAATATTCTGCCTTTTGTACTAGTAGTGTCTCAATCCATACATTTACAAGTTTTGACTACATGTCTATCTGAACATTTATGAAAGCTGCCGACTGGTCAACAAACTTTAGGTACTCTACCTGTCTGTTCCATACTGGCAAACCTGATTTAAATTAACAATTACAAAGTACTCAAGGAAAATTAATAATTTATATCATATAGAAGAGAACTGAAACATATAAAGCAATCTTCAACATATGTAAATTTTTATTACAAAATCAATTACCATAATGAAAAAGAACATGCTAAATAAAACTTTAAAATGCAACCATTTCAAAGTATGGGTGGTTAGTATAAGAACTGAAGCTTAGGAAGGTAAACAAGAGCAAAACTAATTTACTACATGTGAACGTGAGAGATAAAACATTAGGCAAACAACAACCTAAATATTCCAACCTGACCATGATCTTGTAGTGAATAAGTGCATGTTACTTCAGCTGCTGATATAAATCAATGGCACTGTACAAATAATAAAAAGATAGTTAACTCTAGGCCAGATAACATGCAAGTATCTAACATGCCAAAAAATAAAGTTTTATCATACTGTACACACTCAACTGTAAACAATGCAGATCTACACTTGCCATGGCAAACAGCACTAGCACATCAGGGTTTATGTTGTCTGTTCTACTTTAAGTTTGAAGTAATTAACATAGACCAAGATTTGGCAGTCCAATACATAATAGCAGATCAGGGTCACTGACTACTGATGATTTGAAGCAAAAAGTATATACCCAGATCTTGAGTCCAATACATAACAGCAACTCAGGGCCTATCTAGCTCACTGTCTTGATGATTGAAGTGAATACTGCAGACCAAGATCCAATACAGACACAGGCTATTCTGCTCATTCTATTAATGAACAATAGGCCAAAATCTGCCAGTCCAATATGCAATGGCAGATCATGACCTATCCTGCCTGCTCATTCTACTGATGCTTGAAATGTAAACTAGACAAGATCTGTTACTCCAAAACAAAATGACAGATCACAGCCTATCCAGCTCATTCTAAGACTGAGATCTGATGCAAACATTTCAAAATCTACCAGTCCAAATATGCAATGGCAGATCAAGGTCTACATTGTTTGCAGTTAGGTGTGCTTCGAACATAAGTAATTATATCATGGTGTTACACCATGAGCATCGAATTGCTCAATTTCCTATGTACCCCTGAGCTTCACTTTTCACCAGGAACAAAACTGACAAATCCACTTAAGTTGACTCAAGTAATGACAAAATTTGTTACAGTCAAACAAAACCAACCCTTTAATGGCAGTTAATTTTCATTTTAAAAACTCATTTTGGTCAATCAAAAGATTCACATGTTAAGGTGACAAAATTGTCAAACAAATGATTATCTCAATCCTGATCATTACTAGTACATAAAGTACATGCACTATTTATCTAATATACTTCTTTGATTTTGGACATGCCCTAAATGTTTACAGAAAGATGGACATAATGTGTTCTGCCTCAGATTCCTTGGTGTAATATTACAATAGACAGATCCTAAATGATCGTTTGGATTTGGTTGCTATGTTATAGTACAGCAACATATTTGAATTTGCACTGTCCAATGGCAAACAGAGTAAATGCACATTTCTAGCTACTCAGGGCTGATCCACAGGTGAGAATTGAATCCACACCCTTCCTGGTCACATATACATTCTTTTAGCCACTAAAACATAGCTAGGCCAGACTAATACCCTCTCAATAAAATGGGCATTTCCCATTCCTGAAAAACTTTGGTCAATTGTTTTTCAGCATGTCCTTGTATTCACAAAAAAAAGAAGTATTGTGCATCATGTCTGTAAAGAGTTGTAAAAATTATAATTAAAAATATGTCATAAAATCTTCCTCATTTTAATTTAGGTGGCGCTCTACAGTTTCGTATTTAGCATAGGGTTAAAATTTTAAAGAAAAAGAGTTTCCCCGGGTTTCCTCACTAGTTATACTGGTTTTTTAAAAGAGACTTTGTATATCTTAGGTATTATTCAAAGAACCTTTAATTCCCTTTATTTTGATGTATGATTGATGGAATTAATATGAGTTAGAGAGTATACAGCTTGGTCTTACTGCAGATGTGCACCTTTCAAAAAGTGCTATCTCTAACTTCAGAGGTAAATTGTAAAAAAAAGAGCCGATAACTTTTTTTACATTTTATGTATTTGGTAATTCAGTCATTGCACTTTTAGAAGCTGGCATTATCTAGTATGGCAAAATTCATTTTCCATATTTTAATAGCTGCCAAGAATAGTGTACTTTAGACAAATTTTGGTTGATTTTTGGAGCACAAGGGAGCAGTCATTTTAGTTAGCAGTGTCCTAAGCTCATTTAAAATTTCCAAAAAGACAATATCCAAAGAAATTTCATCCACATTACATGAAAGTAGTATATAGGTATGCCAACATTCTCTCCACTGTGCATGTTTAAAATGCAAACAACTTCACCTTACATACATCACTCTTTCTAAAGTACATAATAACTGGTGAGCGCCACCTTAGAAATAAGACACATCCACAATGCAATATTTACTTATGTTTCCAATTAACTCTATAAGATATAAGTTATGAATCTTTTCAATTACAGTAATTGGCTGGGGATTTCAGACATCAAGATTGGATATTGTTACATTTCTGCTATTATGACCAAAGAGCTGCACTTATATCAATGGTATCACATGGAGACAGTGATATTAAATGTCATTGCTATGATTCAGTCATGAAAAGAAATGTAATAAAAAACAATTAAAAACTGTCACATATTTGTGAAATCCGAGAACAATGACAAAATAGAGGAATGGAGTTTATTGTTTTTTTAACAATGGCACAACTCTCCTGAAAACTGAGACGATATTTTCCAGCAATGATTATGATATGGGACTAAGTTGCACTGCGATCCATTAAACAATGCAAAAATAGCTGCATTCACACAAATCTGTCACATACTGCATCAGATGCATATCCAAAATGGTGATAACAAGATGCATGTATATTTGGAATAACACTATAATATCTACAAAATCTCTAAAGGATCTTTAAAAAGATGTAAGACAAGCTGTGTTCACAATATTATATTTTGCAATGCATTCATTTTTTGGGCAAATTGGGCAGTTAACTAAAAAAAAAAACTTAAACGCAGTGATTTGTCAATAGGAAGATTTTTATATAATCATCATAACATTCACATTTTATGATGCTCTAATGATGTATGTAAGACTAGATGCATTCACAAGATTCTGTCATACACTGTATTCGATTGCAAGTCAAAATGAGCAAAAACTCTTGACAACATAGTGAGAACAAAATGAGTTATTGATGTGCATAACATAAAACATAATGTGATGGCCATTAATATTTACCGTTTCATGGCAATCCCCAAAAAACTGCAGGATTGTGTGTGTTTGTGTGTGTGTGTGTGTGAGAGAGAGATTTAGATAGCTTTAAAAATTCTTCAGTCATATTGCTATAATGTCTACAGTGTTGCTGTTTATAGTGATGTCTAGTACTGGGGCATCATGTTGCAGACCACAGGGGCTCATATTGTTGCTTACAATTTACCTGTCATACACATACTATATAATAACTACAAGGGAGGACACTTCTCTCATTTATCATGCAACTTATTTAAGAATAAACACTGATATTTCAAACTAAGTTTTGCAAGGCTTAATAAATTTGGTACACATATTTAGCTCAGGCATTCAACTGTGTATCTCTAATCCAATGTTTGACATATCATACCTTTAAGGAATGCCAGACCATTTTCCCATGCTACCATCTACATGGCCTGATTAATATACAAGTAAAATTCTGCTGAATGGAATACTATCCTCTAACTGGTTAAAAGAAAATGATGTCCTGCATTTATTTGTAACTTATTATCAGTTGGCCAATGAGAAGTATTCTATTCAGCAGTATTCTATTCAGCAGTATTCTATTCAGCATTTTGATCTTGCATATTAAGCAAGTGCGATCAGGGCCATGTCGAGCAGTACCATGGAAAAATGGTCTGACATTCCTTGAAGGTATGTAGTAAATGAAATTTCAGATATGCATACAAAGACAAATGTCTTAAGTTAAACAGTGGTACCAAATTTATTACTCTATGTGAAATGTAGCTTGAAATATCAGCATTTATTCTTACTTAGATCACACGAGAAAGGAAAGAAGTGTCCTCCCTTGTAGTTACTGTACAGTATTTGTATGACAGGTAAATTGTAAGCAACAATACAGCCTTGTGTCACAGACATGAAGCATCATGTCTCACCCAGTCACATTATCTAGACACGACCAGTCCTAACACTAACTTATTAATGCTGAGCACCATGTAAGGCAGCTGCAAGCACCATTTTTATAAGTCTTTGATATGACCCTACTGAGATTCAAACCCGCAACCTCATGCATTCAAGGTGGATGCTCTAACCACTTAGGCCACTGGAGAAGTCAAACTGCAGGATTAGTAGTTGTGCATAAAAGTAAAAGCTAGAAAAGTCAGTCACTTTAACTACTAAAAGCAGAAAGTTTGAAAGGGTTTTTTTTTTAAATTAAAACAAAAATATCAAGTTTAAAGGAGAAAAACCACATTTCTTTTTTCAAAAAAATGGAAACAATGACAGTAAAAAGAATTATCATCCCTTAGTATTTCATCTTTTCTTAAAGATAACTGCATGATACAAAATTGTGATAACAGGTGAATGAAGCAACATTTTACATTTTGATGCTGGCAGTGCACAAAACTTACTTGTCAAACTTAAAATTAAGGCAGGACTAGAATTACATGTATTACCATAATCCTCACTAAACAGTTTAATCTGAGAGCCTTCAAGAACATTAAATATTTTAGAGCCCTTTGCTACAGCCAAAAAGAAAAGAGCATGCATATCCAAAAAAAATTTGGAAACACTCTCCACTATAAGTAGTTCTAAAGTGATGATGCTATCCTAACAAGTCTTAAAAGAAATTCATTAACAGCTTGCTGTCCTAATACCAATCCAATGATAATTTTCCTAAATTCATGTTAAGAGAGATCCATTAATAGAATGCTGACATTGTACCAATCCAGCTTGTTCCATTACACACTTCATCGAGATCAAATGTAAAAAAAATTAAATAAGAATGTGATAATATTCCAATATATATTACTGTAATTACTTACAGACCACCCTGTGACCTAAAATCAGATCTTACCTTGACATAATCAAACATATGATGTATTCAGTATATAAGCTGATTTTCAATTCCCTGTAAATTAAATGAAAATTCTCAGAAGCACTGGGACAATCTCAATTCCATGTGCATCATCAAGTCATACAAAATTCTGCTTTTAATATCTAGCCATCCATAGGTACACTTGCAGTCCTTGTGTGTTCCTGCGATTACAATCAATTCTCGTTGAAGCAAACATATCCATGATTTTTTTACAAAGGTCCACTTCAACCTAATAATGTCTACCTCTAGTACTTTCTGTTTTCACAGTGTCAAAACACACAATAACTTAAAAGCCATAAACTTTTCAAGAGAAATCAAAAGATCAGTTGCTGCAACTCCTCTAGTAATTTTTACCTGCATCCAGCTGTACGTCTACCCATTTATAATTATACTATGCAGTGACTTACTTACTTCAAAAATCTTTTGAAAATAACGAGTTCCGTCATCCTTCATGCTCCACTAGTGTTGGCAAAGATGGTCTTTTAAAAAATAAAAAAGCTAACTCATGGAAGTGCAGTCTGGTGGCCCTATCTGCTCTTAAAGGTGACTGAAATAATTCCCACAACTCAAATCACGTTCACACTTTTCTCTCTGCATTATTCGGCTTGTAGTCATTCATACTTAGTGAATACCACCTACAATGACACAGCAAATATTATACCTCTGAATTACATTAACCTACCTTCAGGCACTCCATTTTCGGCCCTCCACACAATCTGCCACAGAAGTGTCAATAATGTTATCACATTGTGGTAAAGCTTTTGGTTATGCCTGCTAAGAAATATAGCGTCTAGTACAGATTCCGCGGCACGCCAATGGTTTAGCCTGTCGTCTGCTCACCACTTGTTTCTAGCAGCATAAGAGTTCTACTGCGTGACTGGATCTAAAAGAAAAACAATGTATACTTCGATTACAGCATATAAGGCCTATCAGGAAGATACCTGTAAATGGAATAAATTAAAAAGAATACCGAGTTAGGCAAGATGATTAGCGTGAAAGTTACCACAACTGTAGCTTAGTAAATTTAGTGCCAATATACTCTTCACAGCATATTTCTGCCTGAAGTATTTTATTATTTGAAGCAAAAAGAACTGTTCTCGACTCTTTGCTCATGTCAGACTCATCAAAGGTTTAGCTGTCTTTTTAATATATTGAGCTCCATCTGAACTGTGCTTAAAAGTTAAAAAAGATAAAAGGCGCTGTACAATTTTTGCAACATACATGGTCTAAAGAAAGATACCTTAATTTTTTAGTTAATCATAGTTTTGCTTCTTTTTTTTAAAAAAAAAAATGGGCATTTATTATTTTCTCTTTGGGATAACAATTTTAAAATTAAAACATGTCATTTGAATATTGGTTACTAGAGCTACAATCACTTGTAAATCAATATTTTATTTTAAAAAAAACAACAACATAAAAACATGGGATTAAAGGCAACATTATGATTGCAAATTACATCTACTCAGCCCAAATATAAACAATTAATCCACAAAATTGAAATGTGGTATTTAAGTTTGTACAGTTTTGAACTTTTTCAAGGAATGTGACTGCACCAGAGGCTTAGTGGTTAAAGCATCTGCCTTGGATGTAGGAGATCATGGGTTTGATCCCTGGCCAAGTCATACCAAATACTTATAAAAAAAATAATACTAAGAGCAGTCTCCCTTGGCACTCAGCATTAAGAAATTAGTGTTAGGACTCGCCTGGAGTCAGGATAATGTGAATGGGTGGGACACCATGCTACATGTCTGCATCATGATGTCCCAGTGCTAGACATCACTGCAGACAGCATAGTGATATGACACAAATGTTCTAAAAGCTTTGTTTTAAAAAAGAAAATCAAAGACTGACAATTGGATAACCATATTGGCAAGCCCATGTAAGCAACTTCATTGTGTCCTTTGCTTTGGCATTGCTAAAAGTGCTTCTAAAACCAAACAACCAGCCAACAAATCCATCAACATTTTATGGCACAAAACTCTAAATTGATTAAGAAAGCATTAATAAGAGTTCATATGATGCTAAAATTGTTATGAATTAAATGGTATTACTGTAAAAAAAATATTTTTAAAAAATTATGATGGACACCAGAATCCCTGGCAGTAAAAAGGTCTGTGTGAAATGACTTGACAATTTATAGCATCACATTCCTGCCACCAACTGAATATGAGCTTGCTTAATATAGGTAAATATATTAGTTACACAGATATCTCACAGAGCATGCAAAACAAACAGACTGGTCCACTGACCTCCCCCCCCCCAATTCATTTTGTGATGCAGCATTTTCTTTATTACATTTAGTTTATGGGGAATAAAGAGCCTGCTCATGTTACCTTCAACAGTGTCTATAATACACCAGGAACAAAATCTCCACTCCAAAGACAGAACATAAAATGGAGCATCTTTGAGTTACAACTCCTGCATAAAGAACATGATTGTTGGTTTCATTAAAATAGGCTCTATACTCTCAAAAGTTTTTTGAGCATGAAGCCCAAGTCCAACAATCCTCTTAATTTAAAAGTAAAACATCTGAATCACAAAACTTTTCGAAACTTTCTAGCTTTCATAAAAACGGGCATGCTAAAGTCAGTAAAAGCCATGGTCTATTCTATGTACATGCTTGCTGAATTCCCACTAATTTCTAAACATCACAACCAAAAACAAAAAATGCACAAAATATTATATGTAACTTTTGCAAGTCCAAACACTTGAACAAATTTGTTCCTACATTTTAAAATTCCCATTTCTTTAAAAAAGAATAAAATTTTTACTTTAAAATTTCATTTGTATATTATACACAAAACATTTGGCCATTGCTTGCATGATTTATTCAGTCCTAGAATAACAGCTGTCCTGTTTGATCATAACATAAAAGAAAATAAAACAAAAGACAAAAAAAACAAATTAGAACTCAACAAAACATGGGATTTAAGGATGACCTGTAGCACTTTTGGATTATCTACTGTACATTTTTTTCATCATTTGATTCAGAGAAACAACAGTTAAAAATTTTGAGAAAAGTAGAGAGACATCACAGAGTAAAAATGAATGTAAAAAATGTGTGTAGTGAGGAGAAAGATATCCCAATTTAAAACCTATATAAAAAATGTGTGTAGAGAAGAGAGAGATATCCTCATATGAAACCAAAACTGTGTAGACAGAAGAGAGATATCCTAGTGTAAAACTTGCATAAACAAAAAATGAGATGAGATGTCCTAGAGTACAATTTGAAAAAACAAAAAAGTTTATATGGAGGAAAGAGATATTCACATGTAAAACATGCATAAACTAGAAAATCATAATATAAACTATCTCATGTAGAAGAAAAAAAAACTTTCCTTAACTCAAATTTTGTCTGAGAAAGTATGGAAAACCAAACTATCAGTGGTTGGACAATAGTATTGGTATGACACCGACTTGGTATTGGTATTACAGACTTGGTATTGATATGACACAAGACTTGGTATTGATATTACACAAACTTGGTATTGATATGACACAGACTTGGTATTAATATTACACAAATTTGGTATTGATATGACAGATAATTGTTATTGATATGACACAGACTTGGTATTGATATGACACAGACTTGGTATTGATATGACACAAGACTTGGTATTGATATTACACAAACTTGGTATTGATATGACACAGACTTGGTATTGGTATGACACAGAATTATTGATATGACACAAGACTTGGTATTGATATGACACAAACTTGGTATTGATATGACAGACTTGGTATTGATATGACACAGACTTGGTATTGGTATTACAGACTTGGTATTGATATTACACATACTTGGTATTGATATGACACAGACTTGGTATTGATAAGACACAGACTTGGTATTGATATTACACAAGCTTGGTACTGGTATGACAGATTTAGTATTGGTATTACAGATTGGTATTGATATTACACAAACATGGTATTGGTATGACAGACTTGGCATTGGTTTTACAGACTTGGTATTGATATTACACAAACATGGCATTGGTATGACAGACTTGGTATTGATAGTACACAAACTTGGTATTGGTATAACACAGATTTAGTATTGGTATTACAGACTTGGTACTACTGTTACACAAACTTGGTATGACACAGACTTGGTGTTGATATTACACAAACTTGGTATTGGTATGACACAGATTTGGTATTGGTATTGCAGACTTGGTAATGCTGTTACATAAACTTGGTATTGGTACACACAGACTTGATATTGATATTACACAAACTTGGTATTGGTATACAGACATGGTATTGGTATTACAGACTTGGTATTGATATTACACAAAGATGGCATTGGTGTGACATACGACTTGGTATTGATATTACACAAACTTGGTATTGGTATGACACATATTTAGTATTGGTATTACAGACTTGGTATTGGTATGACACAGATTTAGTATTGGTATTACAGACTTTGCATTGGTATTACACAGATTTGGTATTGGTATTACACAAACTTGGTACTGCTATGACACATATTTGGTATTGGTATTACAGTCTTGGTATTGATATTACACAGATTTGGTATTGGTATTAAACAAACTTGGCACTGGTATGACACAGACTTTGTATTGACTTGGTATTGATATTACACAAACTTGGTATTGGTATGACACAGACTTAGTATTGACTTGGTATTGATATTACACAAACATGGTATTGGTATGACACAGACTTGATATTGACTTGGTATTGATATTACACAAACATGGTATTGGTATGACACAGACTTGGTATTGATATTGCAGACTTGGTACTGCTGTTACACAAAGTTGATACTGGTATGACACAGAATTGGTATTGATATTACAGACTTGGTATTTGTATGACACAAACTTGGTATTGATATTACACATACTTGATATTGGCATACACAGACTTGGTATTGATATTACACAGACATTTTATTGGTATAAACAGACTTCATATTAGTATTACAGACTTGGTATTACACAGGCTTGATACTTCTATTACACATATCTGGTATTGGTATTACCAGGGTTCCTACAGACTTAACAAAAACAAATTCCATGACTTTTCCAAAACTTTTCCAGGGCCATTTCATAAAACTCAAGGACTGCACTATCTTGCATTGTCAAGTAAATGAACATAAAGAATGACATCTTTCAACAAATAAGTTAACAACAGATATTTTTAATATGTACATTTTAAATTTACCTGGGCTAGCACAATTTGACTATGTTGTAATTTATGTCATAATCCAATGATCAATGTAATCTTTGTATGTGTTCCTATTTACAATATTAACAAAACACATTACTTTCCAATTGCTTTCTTTTATTTAGCGAACTATATTGGAATTCACAATATACTTCCATTAAGGGAACTTACTCTCGTTATATGAATTGAAACCATTTATTGATTGTAATTTTACCATTTCATTTAATTGGTTCATGGTGCTCTATGAAATTTGAAGTAATAAATTTTTTTAACTCCACTGTCTCAAATTCCATGACTTTTCCAAAACTTTGCAAGATTTTGACAAATTCCATAGCTTTTCAAGGCCTTTGAAATTTATTTTTTAAATTCCAAAACTTTTCCAGGATTCCATGATCTGCAGGAACTCTGTATTACTCAGACTTACTATTGGTCTTACAGATTTGATTTGGTATTACAGACATGGTATTGGTATTACACAGACTTGGTATTAGTATACACTTGGTATTACACAGACATGGTATTGGTATTACACAGACATCATAGGACACTAATTGACAGGATATGTGTTAAGTAAAATACACAGTCATGGATACTCAAAACATAATATGGCATTCACAAACAGGATGTACTTGATCATAACCCTGTAGAACTAATTTCTACATTAGTCATGATAAAGGTAAGGATACCATTTGAACAGGGTGAATCCCTAACAGAAAGTGACCTGATACCCTTGTGCAAAGCTCTAACAAAAGAATGTAACAAACTGAGTATTTTACAGCTCAAAGATGCATGTCTTCAAAAAAAATAAGGGTTCCACAATGTATTGTCTTTTATACCATATTAAAGTCTGGCTCAGTCATAGAAATACTTTCTTACCAATAAATAATCCACAACTTAACCTGACAGGATATTGTTACTGACAATAAAAATGCCAATACTAGAAATTCTATTTGCTCAAACCTTAACTTTTACAAATGTGATGTTGCCCCTTAATACAATTTTTTAAACAATTATTTTTTAAAAAATTATCTCTAAATGCATTAGTATGGCATGGTTACTAATCAATAAGTTTTAATTACCACACTGACCTCTTTCTTTGGTCAAAGTCCTGAATTAAACCTACTGTGCAGGAACCTTTATTTTCTTACTGGACACACAATGAATGTGACCTTTGATATCAAAATATCCAAACCACAAGTTTATTTTACTACCCTTTGTGCAAGCACATCTCAAAGGTATTGTTCAAAAAACTTATTTAAGTAATTTGCACAAAACCTTTGACACTTAGGATACAAAAGTCAATAGGCCTCTTCTATACCTTAAGGGAATGCCCTCTACTAAACTTGGATTCCAAGTATATAGTCTAGAACTACTACCATTATGCAAAAACTATTTTACTTTCAGTCAGTCTTTCTCTTATCTGAACTTATTTGCCTCAACACTTTCAAAAATAAATTATTTTATTACTGAAACAGAAATTCATTTTCAGCTGGAGTGACTTTGGCTTTGATCTTCTGACCCTAAAATCAACAGGTTTCTTTCACACCCAATGAGCAAGCCATCCACAAAGTTTGGTCCAAATATGTGATGTAGAATGCCCCTGTGTAGCAACAATTTTCTTTCATTTGCAGCAATCTTCATTACTGATTGTTATGATTTTGACCTTTTGATCCTAAAATCCTTAGGCTGCTTCCTTATACCAAGTGCCAACCATCCATGAAGTTTTCTGTGACAAAGAACTAACATTATTTTGCTGAAACTAATTTTTTTCATTGTCATACTAACCCTGACCTTTGACCTTTTGACCCAGAAATCAATATTGAAGAAACTGTTTTTGTTCTTTCAGTTAAAGTGGACTTGACTTTAGATGTATTGTCCCTAAAACTGATAGCATCTTCCTTACCCAAAGTGCAAATCATACATAGAGTAATGGCACATGGTGGAAAACTTGAGTTACTGATTATTGTTCAGAAGCTAAGGAGCAAACAGACAAAACTAATTTTTTCCATTCTGTCATACTAACCCTGACCTTTGACCTTTTGACCCAGAAATCAATATTGAAGAAACTCTTTTTGTTCTTTCAGTTAAAGTGGACTTGACTTTAGATGTATTGTCCCTAAAACTGATAGCATCTTCCTTACCCAAAGTGCAAATCATACATAGAGTAATGGCACATGGTGGAAAACTTTAGTTAATGATTATTGTGGGGCCCCGAGTGGCCGAGTGGTCTAAAGCGCTGTCCGTTACAGATCACTGCCATCTCACCTCTTTCTGCGTGGGTTCGAGTCTAGGATTCGGCGAATGTGGATATGTGAGAAAGCTTGCCAGTAGCTTCTCGTGGGTCGGTGGTTCTTTCCGGTGATTTCCCGGTTTCTTCCTCCACCATTAATACTGGCCGCCATGAATAGCCTATCGTGTGCTGAAAAATGGCGTTAAGCCCAACAACAACAACAACAACAACAACTGATTATTGTTCAGAAGCTAAGGAGCAAACAGATGAACTGACACACATCTCAACATTACAGACTCTTCTTTATGGTCAACATATAAAATACATAGGCTGAGGTGGGCTTGAGATTGCTCAACTGGCTTACAACAGTTGTATGCATGAATCAGTTCCTGCACCAAAACAATTTTTTTTTCCAGGAGATTTTAAGGAGAAAATGACAAATTTCAGGAGTCATTTTTATAGTGTGATACTTTGATTAAAGACACAATACTGCAGGTGAAGGCATGTGTACAATGTCTCTTAGTTATCAGATTCAACCATGGCTACCAATGTAATATGCAGATTGTTGGAAAATATGCAGATTGTTGGAAAATGGTTCAATGCAGAGATGCTGTGAAAAGTTTTTACTTTAGCTTTTTAATATTAAATTCCATAAAATTTTATGATAAAATGAGGTTTGCAGGATATATTTATGGAATTCAAGTTCCAGTCAGATTTGAGGACTTCCTTTAAAAAAAAAACAAAAACAGGAGAACATTGGAAAACTGAGGACATTTAGTCAAGAAATTTATGCAAGATGCTTTCTGTTGAAATTCTTCTTCTGCTGTTAATTTTATACATGTTTAGAAGCAAATGTTAAATTGTATCTTTATATTTTTATCTTCATACAAATCGGATGGCAAATTATTTTAATTTTGTGTAAAACACTAGATCCCATTAAATACAAAGTTGGTCAAGCAGTTTTGAGAAGTCATTTAAAGAACTTTCTATTTTTAGTAATGGTGGCCATGAATTAATTTAAAATAAAATCATTTATATGAACTGGAATCCCTTCAAGCTAAAATACTTTGTATACAATTTAGCAAAAACTGGTGAAGTGGTTTAAAGGAAAAGTTGTTAAAAGCAATTGCAGAAGGGCAACCCACAATGAGCATGGGGCAATACTGTAAGATCACTTGCCCTTGTGACCAGGTGAGCTAAAAATAGCCTTGATAAGTTGAGACAAATGGTCCAAATGTGCCAGTGACTGCTCAGGTGGATGATTTTTCTTAACCAACAAATATGTTTCAGTGTGTGTGTGTGTGTATGTGTGTGCACATGGGTGTGTATGCATGTGTGCTGTGTGATTTGGATTTTTAACATAGCTTTAACAATTTTTCATTCATATTGCTATGATGTATGCTGTGTGGTAGTGTATACTGATGTCAAGCACTGGGCATCATACTGCAGACATGTAGCATAATGCCCCACCCAGTCATATTACCCTGAAACTAGGCCAACCAGTTTCAACACAGAACTTCTTAATGCCTAGTGTCAAGTGAGGCAGCTGAAAGTATCATTTTTATAAGTCTTTGGTATGAATCGGGATGGGGTTCGAACCTGGGACCTGCTGCATCTAAAGTGGATGCTCCAACCAATAGGCCATCAGAGCGGTCTATGGTTTAGTACAAAAATTTCTGAATTTCTTCTAATGCTGTTGACTGCATATGCTTTAAAAACTACTGTTTCAAGCATTCTTTATAATATTTGGCATCATATTAACATCAACTGTCTAATATTAGCAAAAACTGTCCAAGGCCTTCTATACCAGGATACCTATCTGTTTGAGATGTATAGATGCCTTTCTATTTTCTGCCTATCATATAGTTAAAAATGGTGGTAAAACCCACAAACTACAACAAACCATAATAAATTAATCTCATTCACCAAGCATGATAACAACTGGATCAGAAACAGTCAATCAGATGCAAGATCACCTAATTATATTCCTGGATCAGAAGCATAACCAATCACATGCAAGATCACTTTATTATATTCCTGGATCAGAAACATAACCAATCACATACAAGATCACTTATTATATTCCTGGATCAGAAACATAACCAATCACCTGCAAGATTACCTTATTATATTTCTGGATCAGAAACATAGCCAATCACATGCAAAATCACTTTATTATATTCCTGGATCAGAAACATAGCCAATCGCATGCAAGATCACCTTATTATATTTCTGATCTTTCCATACCCACCTGGGGACCCATTTCTGTGGTAATAATCTGGATATCATTGTGATTCCCGCCTACAGGATCTACAGTGGTTCAGTACTAATTGTATTTGACCAAGGACTAGAAGGTTGCAGGTTTGATACCCACTTTATCATAAGCATGGATCCTAATTGACATATGTGATCCAAACAAAGCTCATCAAAGATCCTGATGATACAAGCTTACATGACAAATATGATCAAAGTCTGATCCTAAATATCCAGTGGCATCATTAGGGGGTGGGGATGTAGCACATTGGGTGACACTATCCAAAGGGGTGACATTAAAAAAATGCCTATAAAATGTTTGAATTTTTGTGCAAGAAGGGGGTCCATGAGGGTGACACCTTGAGTTACAGCACTGAGTGAGACATTGTAAATATCCCCTCTAGACTGTTTACAAGCTCAGTCAATTGTTTGCAAAATCACATCACTAAAAGGTGTGGATATCACTCATTACAATAATTAAGGTGTGGATATCACTCATTACAATAATTAAGGTGTGGATATCACTCATTACAATAATTAAGGTGTGGATATCACTCATTACAATAATTAAGGTGTTCACTCATTACAATAATTAAGGTGTGGATATCACTCATTACAATAATTAAGGTGTGGATATCACTCATTACAATAATTAAGGTGTGGATATCACTCATTACAATAATTAAGGTGTGGATATCACTCATTACAATAATTAAGGTGTGGATATCACTCATTACAATAATTAAGGTGTGGATATCACTCATTACAATAATTAAGGTGTGGATATCACTCATTACAATAATCATACAAGGTCTTGATAAGTTTAAATAATCAAAGATGATCAGCAGTAAGGCCTCTAGAGTTTCTACAAGCAAGAGTACATATATACTGACCAACTGGACAAAACACCTTGTAGAGTTGTCTACAAGCAAGAGTACATGGATACTGACCAACTGGACAAAACACCTTGTAGAGTGTTTACAAGCAAGAGTACATGGATAAAGACAAACTGGACAAAACACATTGTAGAGTGTTTACAAGCAAGAGTACATGGATACTGACCAACTGGACAAAACACCTTGACATTTGCATTAGGAGATTACTAATGACAGAAACAGTATATAGGCAAAAAAAATAACTGGTTTTGTTACATCCAGTTTAATGCATATTATTGAGGATACCTGCTTATGAAAGAACTATAGGAAGAGACATGTAATTTGATGCGGAAGTAACTGTGCTATAGGATTCTGAACAGTTTTAAAGTGCTGGTCCAGAAAAAGAGGAACTTCACAGAAAATCTACAGGACTGTCATGTGTGTGTGTGTGTGTGTGTGTGTGTGTGTGTGTGTGTGTGTGTGTGTCTAATTTGGATTTTTAATGTAGCTTTTAACAATTTTTCAGTCATATCACTACAATGTCTGCAGTGTGACAGTTTATAGTGATATCTAGCACTTACATCATACCACAGACATGTAACATCATGTCCCACCAAGTCACATTAATCTGATACCAGACCGACCAGTTCCCAGCACCAACCTCTGGCTTGGCCAGGGTTTGAACACATGACCTTCTGCATCCAAGGTAGATGCTCAAACCACTAGGAGACTGGAAGGTTCTGTTATCTGAACTGTGGGACTTTTTCTTAAAAATTTTTAATAGTTATTCCCATAACAATGAACAAGATAAAATTAAAATTATACAGAATATTTGCATTGACAATGTAATGACTTGTTTATTATAATGTCTTTAATTGTTAAGATGAGAACAGTTATTCAAAGGCTATCAGTAATTAGTATTTATCATCTTATATCCTCTATATTTAAAACAGATTACTATTATTAGATTTTTTTTGTTAATTATATAAATTTACATAACAAAGCCAAGCACAATAACCCCACTCGAAACCCCACAAAAAAAAGATCTGAACCCCCACTCCCACCTGCCACTGTCTAGAATGTTGGCACTTATGAATAAATTCGGGTGCAGTTTGATTCCTAATCCAAGGATGACAGGTTTAATACCTGCCCTGGCAACCCTGAATCAGCTGCCTCCATGTCCTGGATAAAAATACCCAACTCCCATTTTCTTGGCAAAAAAAGAAAGTTCTATTAAAATCTCACCAACAACCACCACAAAACCCAAACAATATGTTCTGACATGATCAATCAATGAACTTTAAGAACTAAACAAATTGGAATTCCCATTTGTTTTGTAAGAAATGATGGTATCAAATGTATGAAAATGAAATAAAGTTAATAATAAACTTACCGCTGACTGGGAAGATTGACATCAGTATTTAAATTTTCACGTGAATGACAACATCCACACCTTTTTTTAGGAAATGAACTTGAACCCAGTGAACAATGGTCTAACCTTGATGAATAATGTTGTCACCCTTTCCCATAAATTGACAGTGATTATATTTTGCAAGTAATTGAGTGATACGTGATACAGACTGCATGCTTCACTGAGCATTCTGGGGACCACTTTTAATCCACATTCATTCTCATTTGTCTCCTAAGTAAGTAGCCAATCAAAGGCCCAATACAATGTTGCAAGCATTTAAATCACCTTTTTTAAAATTAGATTTCTTTACAAATAGAAAAGCTCTCATTTATACAGGAACTATTATGTAATGTTTGTTAATAAATACTACTTTGAAATACACACCTTAAATACATAAAACCTAGATATAAGTAAAATTACCTCATTATAAACATTATTTGTCAAGGGTGTGTGTGCATAAAAAATTTACATTGTAAATAGTAAAAATTTTGCTTTTGACAGTTTTAGAAGTCGTTTACTAAATCACAAATTTCTTAGAACTTATGCTAAATGCAAGTCTAAATCACAAAATTTATTAATCCTGTGTGTGTGTGTGTGTGTGTGTGTGTGTGTGTGTGTGTGTGTGTGTGTGTGTGTGTGTGTGTGTGAAAAATGATGTTAAGCAGCAGAACAACAACAACAAAAATTACAGCTTCCATGTTCATAAAAATGAAATGTGTCATTCAGAACCATTGTTTCTAACAACATTTCTGATAACATGGAATAAAAAATAATCTGACATGTTACTACCAAGAAATGGATCAGGAATATGAAAGGTCACCAGAACACAACTTCTGTCATGGCTGTCAAATACATAGATATTGAATTCAATCATACTGTAGCTACTAAAAACACCTGTCAAATGTATAAACATGTAGACAATGATGTCATATAATGTGCTTCCTTAAAATAAACTCACAAAAATAATTTTGCAATAAAACTACTGAACATTATTCTTGACCTTTTATAGGATTAGTCTCAACCCTCAGACTTTAATACTGGTCTGAGAAAAAGAATAATTTATTCTTATTGATGGAAAATGACCCCAAGTTTGATACAAAACAATTTCTTCTTATAATGGCAACTCAGGCAGGAAAGTCCTATAGTTCTAATTATTCCTGACCCTTTCCCAACTGTTTTGTAGACATTTGTGCAGTCATGTTCCACCCCAAAATAACAGTCCATACATCTAAAATGAGTGCCTAAGATAGCTTAGAAACTTTGTACTATAAGGTCTTTACCCATATTGCATCACTGAAGTCTTTCAGTAAATCACCCAATAAAATAGATGGATCAGTCAGTAACATTGCAATGTGATGAATATTTGAGATGATTATCACTAACCATACTGTCACATATTTTCCACAAGTGAACATACATGTAATACAATTTTGCAATTACACTGCAACACAGAAATGTTGAGTCAATAATCAAACTTGATAGAAAGATCACCTGTATTAAGCAGTTTTCCATAAATCAGCTAAAGGAAGCCATTTTAACCCTTTCCAACACATAAGACTGAACTGCCTAATTTGCAAATAACTTATTCTTAAAGTTGAAATTTGGCATTCCTTATCTCATGGTTTATATCTTCCCAATAAAAAAAAAGATTTTTAAATGTTCAGGCTTAGAGTGACAGAGTTCCACCTAATATTAGTATAGGTGTTTTGTTCTTAGTAAGGTGTCAGGACTGAATACCTAATAAAGGCATAATGGTGTTTTGTTCTTAGTAAGTTATCAGGACTGAACACCTAATATAGGCATAAAATTAATGTTTTGTTCTAAGTAAAGTGTCAGGACTGAACACCTAATACATGTATAGGCATAATTGGTATTTTGTTCTTAGTAAAGTGTCAGGACTGAACACCAAATACCTATATAGGCATAATGGGTGTTTTGTTCTTAGTAAAGTGTCAGGACTGACCACCTAATACATGTATAGGCATAATGGGTATTTTGGTCTAAGTAAAGCATCAGGAATGAATACCTAATACATGTATAGGCATAATGGGTGTTTTGTTCTAAGTAAAGTGTCAAGAATGAACACCTATTGTAGGTAAAATGGGTGTTTTGTTCTTAGTAAGCTGTCAGGACTGAACACCTAATGTAGGCATAATGGGTGTTTTGTTCTATGTAAAGTGTCAGGACTGAACACCTAATACATGTATAGGCATAATAGGAGTTTTGTTCTTAGCAAAGTGTCAGGACTGAACACCTAATACTTGTATAGGCATAATGGGTGTTTTGTTATTAGTAAAGTGTCAGGACTGAACACCTATCATAAGCATAATGGGTGTTCTGTTCTTAGTAAGGTGTCAGGACTGAACACTAGAGTAAATAGATGTAGTCAAATACATTTTTTGCTATATATTATGTTTATATTTTTCTCTAGCATTAAACTTTCTGAATTTTTAAGCAAAAACCCAGATTACTGGTACATGTGCTATAGAAACTGTTTAAATATACAGGCATTGTATTAAAGTATTTAATCTGATTCTATAACATATTCCCCAAAGTGCAACTTACAGTTCAAGACTCAAAAAGTTAATTACATTCAAAATTCAACTGAAAATATTTAAATTCATGAATGGTTTTTGAAAAGCTAAGACATGAAATAATGTAGCATTGCCAACAGTGAAAGTACAGTACCCAGTATTTATACAACCAACAACAGTGCCTATGTGAAGTGGTATTTAGTGCAAATTAGTATGAAAAATATAATTATCACTGAGAGATAATTAAAACCTACTTAATAGAAAAAAATGCTTTGCAAATTAAAATGAACACAAGTTCAAAACTCAACTTCATTACAAGACATATAAATGGTAATGTTTTGCAATTAGTATGTTCAACAAAAATTAAAATGTCAAAATATTCAGAATTTTGTCACTTTTATAAAAATCCTCCTAAAATGCTGATTAAGCAACTTAATATCTCAACATTTTATGTACAGAATTTATTCAAATTTCACTGTCATTTCTTATGAATGTAATCTCAATGTGAAGACTGCTTTGTAAGTGCTGAAGATATTTTTTTTTTAAAATTAAACTGCTTGTCATTGATTGCGAACTGATGCCATTTTGCAGATTGGATCCAAACTGCTGTAGAAAATTCAACCCCATTATCCTAAAATTTGCAAGTAATGATTGGTAAATGGAACAGCAAACATGAGCTGAAGTAAAGTTTCAGTGATTCCTTTGTAACAAGAATGACTCAACAGACTGAACTGAAGCAAATGATATGAAAATAATACAATAATTACCTGTGGCATGGAGCTTATACATGTATATACCAATGTACTATGAAATACTACAGTATTCACTCACTGTACAGCAGTCTTATTTACAAGGCAGGCATAGTCATGATCCCACTCTATTAATTAATGGTAATATTATTAATTGAAAAAAAAACCTCAATATAAGGTTTTCTCACTTACATAGCAGTCCACTTTTGTGGCTCCAATGAACAGCATTTAAGTGAAAAAGTACTTTATGTATTAAATTCCCCAGCTACATACCAATCAAGTATCCCAAGTGACTAAACATTTCTTGCCTTTCTAATCATTGCCATCTCACCTCTTTCTGGGGTGAGTGGATTTCATGCTGGACACTATGAGTATGTGAGAAAGACTGCTAGTATCTTCCTGTTGGGAGGGTGTTGGGGTGGTTCTTCCTGGGGATTTCACAGGTTCTTCCTCTACTAGCTATACTGGCTGCCATGTATAGCCTATAATGCACTGAAAAATGGTGTTAAACTCCCCAAAAAACATATGAATAATCTGATTTAACACACAGACATACACACAGTTGCACACATATGCTTTAGTGATTACCTTTCCAAACATCCACCAAGGTGGGCTCAACCTGTAATAGGTTGGTTGAAAATGTCTTCCAAAGAATTCTGGAAAGTAATATAGTGTGGATACAAGTTTATTTTAAAGTCAATCACCACTTACACTGGATGCAAATATAAAGTCATTCACTGCTTACACTGGATACAAAGTTATTCACTGCTCACAAAGGATACAAATATAAAGTCATTCACTGCTTACACTGGATACAAAGTTATTCACTGCTTACACTGGATACAAATATAAAGTCATTCACTGCTTACACTGGATACAAAGTTATTCACTGCTCACACTGGATACAAATATAAAATCATTCACTGCTTACACTGGATACAAAGTTATTCACTGCTCACACTGGATACAAATATAAAGTCATTCACTGCTTACACTGGATACAAAGTTATTCACTCCTCACACTGGATACAATATAAAGTCATTCACTGCTTATGTTTTGTCATCCCATTCCAGTTGCAGTCACATACATAATGTAGAAAAAAGACCATGTGTATAGAAAGCTTCATAATGTATTTACATGGCCATTATCTAATACTTACAGCTACTAAAAAACATTGCTTTTTTCTACGAAATTAACACACGCACACACACACAATTACACACACACACACACACACACACACACACACAAATGCCATGTATCATAATCCAAAAAACAAACAATACTCTTCTTACAGACTTAAACCCACTTCTTAAAAATATTTTGATGTGAAATGTGTAAAGTGATGATGTAAAGTCTAGAACATTTTGAGGGAATATGGTTTATTTAAAATACTTTCACAAAATCTTTCAACATTTTATGTGCTTCCTTTATCTTTTATTGTATTTTTTTTAAACAAATTTTAACATCTTTACATTTTATATTTTATCTTGCTGTCTTTCATGTTTGCATGTATTTGTAAGGGTTTATCTTTCTATTTTATATTTTTAAAAAATTTAAATGCAATTAAATTTTCCAACTTTACTTTTGGTTGGCACCACCTAGCCACTATTGTGTTCAGACCTTGCAAAACCTGTATAAATATATCAATACTGTAATGTCATTCTATGACTTATTCATTCAGCATGATTTGACAAAACTGTCTAATCTGATTGGGAGGGAATATAACGGGCATAATAGTGAAATCAAAGCTAGTTCTTGTCCTTGAACTTGAGCTATAGGAAAGGTGAAATCTGGCGCATGCCCAGTAATGAGTGAAACGTGCAGTAAGCTCTATGCTTCATAGATTACAAGAAAGGTGAATGGGGAAAGAGCTATCACTGACCTGAAATAGTGTGTAAATAGTCTTAATCGTACAATACCTTGAGCTTTAAAACTTATGTGCAGGCTGTAAACATTCAGTAATGCTGTGGATATTGTAAAGCACTGGTCAATAGTCACCCGAATCTTAATCTATACTAATTGCTATAAATTACTTGTTCCACAAAGAAGCACTAATGTATTTGTAGGATTTTAAAATGCTAAAGGTGATGGACCAAAGTTGATAAATGTATTGGGGCTTTTTTGTACATGGGCAATATCTATTGCATAGAATACCACTGCATACCATAACTGCACAAAGGTTTTACTCTTTGATAAACTAGATTAGTTAGTTTGAAAAATATAATAAAAATGAATGCAAAAGTGAATGTAATGTGTGTGTGTGTGTGTGTGTGTGTGTGTGTGTGTGTGTGTGTGTTTACAATATTAAATGGCATACATAAGCCCCTTTTTTTACTGTTTCTATTGTTACCAATATTTTTTCATTACTGTTTATGAGTTATTTTCTTCAAGTGATTCTTGGCAAATTAATTAATTGTCCATTTTTTTTCTGAAAAAAAAATCAATGCAATTTTCCAAATGTTAGGAAACATTTGCATTACATTCCTCACTGTCTGGACAATTTAGTTTTGGAGGCAAACAATCCTTTAGGACTGCAAAACAAAAGTTCATCTAAGGTAAAGTCTGTAAAATTTAAAAAAGAATAAATGCAAAGTCATGCAGTTTTACAGAAACAATGGTGCCCATTTGAAACATGGCACATTGCCTACACAAACTTTCATGTCCACACCAATCAGAAAACATTTCTTGATCCTGGCAAATTCCACACCTGTAAAATTATGCAAATAAGATAATGTAGGTTTAAGGAGGGTAACTGACACCGAATATATATTTGACATTCCCACTGCAAATATTTCAAATATTTCCTTCAAAAGAATTATTGAAATTCTCTTATGTGACATTTCAAAGGTTACAAGTTACTACTAGCTATAGGAGCTAAGTAAAAACATTTGAACAGCAAAGCAACTAAATACATCTCTTGGGGTGTGAAACAAAAATCCAACACCTTTATGCCTACAAAACTTCCCCATTTATTTCTAGACCTTATGCTGCATGTGTACTTCAACACTGCAGCATTTGCATCACATTGTACATCAAGGATATATACATGTATGGACAGGTGAAATAACTTGAATCTTAGTCTTGCAAACTTAACTGTACATCAACTATACCTAATGGTGTCATATAATGTTACAGCTAGTTCACTTCAGATCTGGGTCTAAACAATATGTAGTGATATGCTAAATGCAATTATGAAATTACAAGTAGTATGTACAGCGCAACATGTTGACAATTAACAAAGTATTCCTGACTACCTGAAAGGTTGATCTGACTTTAATTAGGGGCTTGTCTATTTCTTGCAAATTAGTAACCAAGCAAGAATGACGAAGCAAAATTTTCTCTTATCACAAGGTTCAAAAGTCTCAAGTCTCCAAGGAGTACCTAGGAACTTAAGTTAGTCACCTTACATGTGTATGCATGCATTTGAGGAAAGCCTGGTTTAATCAATCTGATCTTCCTTTTCTTACCAGTCTGCCAAATTTACATTTGTAAATGCCTTAGTTTAGTTAACTGCTTGTAAGCACTTACAAAATTTGTATATGTATACATGTAAATAAACATGCACTGGCTGTCAGTGAGTCAGTCAGAAACTACATGCTCCAATTAAATTATATATTTGCATATATCTGCTAATACTGTTTAGAAAGGCTTTTTTTTATTATTTTCCTAAAGCTTGGATGATTTTGCATTAAATTTGGCATCATTAGGAAAGAGCCAAAGTAAAAAAGACTTGCCTATTATGCACATTAAATTTGGTTGATTTGAATGATCTTACAGACTAAAAAAAGTTCTTTAAAGATCATTTACCTTTTGAACAACATGTTTGTAAACAGAACTTTTGACAAGTAAGAGAAATAATGTATTTTCATAGTCATCACACAGAAGCTTGTATACATATCCAGTTGCATTATGATTTTGTCATTTTGGAAAATTTACAGAACAAATGTTATGCTGTATTTACTCATTTATAAGGCCTGTCCAATTGAAACTGAAGAGACCCGTCTGAGTGTGCAGTTTGTTAGGACATGTCAGTAGAACAAACTCTGATCTGCAGATGCATTATGAGATGCCAGATCTTTGTGGCTTGATGTTTGGCTTGACTAATAAGCAAGTATATATTCAGCAAAGACATGGCCTAAGGGATGAAACTTCTAGAAACAGTTGGGCAAGGTGCCTTCCTCAATGGTTAAATTTTTGTATAGCCATCAGCTACTCACAACTCATTTTATTTAAATGGCATATTGTGTACATGTTTATGTATCTAAGGTGCATCTTCCATTCAAATTAATATTACATGGAGGTGACACTGATTAAAAAAGTCAAATTTTGCCCAATGTACTTGATTTCTTGATTTCTGGAAAAAAGTTTATTTCAGTCAAAAGAATGCATTTGGGTTGTTTAAATGTGTGTGTGTATGTGTGTATGTGTGTGTGTGTGTGTGTGTGTGTGTGTGTGTGTGTATAAAAGGATTAGAAAGCAATAAGTAAGAGACTGACACACAAAAAAGTCTTGATAGGGAGCAGTGCTGGATTTAGAAAAAGCCAGGCCATAATTAATCTATGGGAAGCTATAGCGGCCATATTTGGTACAAAATAAATTTGAGAGTCCCCTTCAGACTCAGTTCAGACTTTGGGGCCCTAAGCTGTAGCTTGTTTAGCTTATGCCTAAATCTGGTACTGATAGGGAGACAGACACAAATATGTGTTGACAGGGAGACAGACACACAAATATGTATTGATAGGGAGACAGACACACAAATAGGTGTTGAGAGGGAGACAGAAATGCAAATATGTGTTGATATTGACAAACACACAAATATGTGTTGATAGAGACAGACACACAAATATGTGTTGATAGAGAATGACACAAATATGTGTTGATAGAGACAGACACACAAATATGTGTTGATAGAGAATGACACACAAATATGTGTTGATAGAGACAGACACACAAATGTGTTGAGAGGAAGATAGACACAGGTATCTGTTGATAGAGGCAGATACAAATATATTGATATAGACAGACACATACATATGTGTTGATAGACATATACACAACTGTGTTGATAGAGACACAAATATATGTTGACAGAGAGACAGACACAAATATGTTTTGATATTCTGCAAAGCATGAATGTGGACACTGCATACAGGTGTTAAAATAAAAGAAAACATTGTGATAGATAACAGGTGATTTTATTGCAGAAAAGGTGCTCTCCAGTTATAATTATGTATTTGAATGTGAAGTTATATTAGTAATATTGTAGCACTGGTGGTTTTGGTTTTATCCTTGGGTATTTACATAATGCAGTCTTATATAATGCTGAGCTCCAGATAGGAATTTAACAAACAGGGCACATTACTTGTTGGATTAGAACTGCATTTTTTATTTGATGGGGTATTTGGTAAAAATACAAAACTCTTAACTTTCCAAAATATACAAATCTCATACTTCCCTCCTAAAGGCCTTCACATATATTTTTTATTAAAGGAAATTTGTATTTTTCATTAAAGGTAATCAATACAAATTTATTCCAGCAAGATTTAAATTCCTTGTGTGCACTTGTAAATGAGGAGTAATGTTCTTATTTAATTTAAAAACATATTACTGTCAAAATGTATTTTTTTTACTGCTGTGATTGTTGTTGTGGGGCTTAACACCATTTTTAAGCACACAATACTGGTTATACATGGCAGCCAGTATTAATGGTGGTGAAAGAAACCAGAAAATCCCCAGAAAGAACCATCAACCCATGTGAAACTACTGGCAAGCTTTCTCAGATTTGCACATTCTCATTCTCCGAATCTTAGACTCAAACCCATGCAGACAGAGGTGAGGTGACAGTGATCCATAAAGGAGAGCGCTTTGGACCACTAGGCCACTCAGGGCCCTACTGCTGATTTGTTTCATTTTCTAAACTTTGAATACAGTGACTACTTTATTTTGCTAAAATTGATTTCATGTTAACCTCTGTTACTAGGTTGCTATTTGTTACATGGCATTTCCCTATCTTTTTAAAGCTCAGTGCATAATATACTGAATAGTTTACATAATCACAAATGAGTGTGTGTATGTGTGTGATTTGGACCTTAATGTAACTTTAAAAAATGTTCAGTTAGATTCCCTAGGACATTTGCAGTGTGGCAGTTTATACTGATGTCTAGCACTGGGGCATCATGCAGCAGACATGTAGCAGGATGTCCCATCCATACACATTATCCTGACACAAGGCTGACCAGTCCTAACACTTCCTAATTATGCCAGCACCAAGTGAGGCAGCTGTTGGTACCATTTCTGTAAGTCTTTGGTATACATTGTCCACGGATCAAACCAGGGAGATCATCTGAGGCAGATGCTCTAACAACTAGGCCACCAGAGAGGTCCACAATTACCAATGAAAACATTTATACCTGCATATGAGGAATGGTTACAATGATTCATGATGAATATACCAAGTCTGCCCAGTCATTTGAGTGCAGACTACAAACTTATGTTTTAAGACTGAGTCTAATCATTATAAGCCAATAGTTATTTTAATGTTTCATGTGGACTGATGACAAAAGACTAATTCAGGGTGTGTTTGATTATATGGCTTGTTTCATGTGGACTGATGAAAAACAACTAATTAAGGGTGTGTTTGATTATATGGCTCTCTGTCATATGCTCATACAAGGTCAGTACCTGAACATCTAAAAATCAAAATTTTTTTAGAATTGAAATGTGTACAAAATTTATATTTGTGTGCATATAATATGCAAATACACTGCCTATCTATAGTACTGAAGGTCATGGATTCCAAGAGGTTATACAAAAAACATACATGAAAAGCAGACATGATATTCTCACCCACTTTTCTGGAAAATAAGGGAGATTCAAATGACCATGCTTTCTGCACATGGCATTATGCAAAGGTAGCTTTAAAGATCTGAAATGATAAAAATGTAAAAACCTTAAAGGTTTCCTAGGAGATCTGATTCTATCCCAACTATCATTAGATCACAAACAATCCCAAGCAATTAACAATATTAGCATCATAAACCAGTTTCTGAGAATAGCTAGCAAGTCTGTACACAGGGGCTTGTCATTTTCATAAAACCTGTACCAGAATCAGAATGACACAGCAGTTTTGTATTGATTTAACTATCTGCACTGGGATTAGGTCTGAGGAGACATTTACACATGGTACATGACCTACATTAATCAATCATCTCTTACCTGATCATGTGACTGCATTACCATATCTGACTGGAAGCATGTTTTCATTTATAACATTCTCAGTTTTAAAACTGATGTGAATACTGCCCCTCTTTTGATTTCTCCGAGATTTTTTTTATGCAGAAAACAAAAAGGTTTCTTCCAAAGCTAGTGTAGATTAAAACCTGAGCTTCCCACCTCTATGCAACTGCAATGATGCAAGAGAAACAATTTTTTATTACTGTCTGAACTACCTGCATACAGAAATTTTGTGATAATCTTGGAATAGATAACAGAAACATAAGTTTCAATGCAAGGTCAATATTAGTATAATATTTTTTTAAAAAATTTCTTACTGATGCCACTCCTTCTGCGGCATAAAAGTGGCATTATAAGCAGGATGGCCTTTTTTATTGGAATTACACATATGTAATAACTATAAAGAAAGAAAGGCACAGCTGAGTTAAAATAAGTATTATCTTTTTTAAATCATGTTTTAGAATAAATGTGATAAAATTTAAATTATTTCTGTTATTTAAAATAATTATGAATAAGTTGTAATGCAAAAGCTTTGAAAGCCTAGTAAATAAAACCAGAGTAAAAACATCTGGACAACATTATGAGTTGGGGGTACAGTATCATGCACCTGTGTGTGTGATTTAGATTTTTAATGTAGGTTTAACAACTTTTCAGTCATATTGCTCTGATATCTGCAGTGTGGCAGTTTACAGTGATGTCTAGCACTGGGGCATCATGCCACAGACATGTCCTACCAAGTCACATTATCCTGACAACAGGCCCACCAGTCCAAATACTAACCTCTTAATGCTGAGTTCCAAGCAAAGCAGCTGTTAGTACCATTTTTTAAAGTCTTTGGTATCATTCAGCTTCGGTTTGAACCCACAATCACCTGCATCTGAGGTGGGCAGTCTAACCACTAGGCCACCAGATAGGTCTATAAATGCTCCTTATTATAAGGTGGTCTCACTATAAGATGTTACATAACTGCATATACTGATGGTAAGTCTCAAACTTCAAATGTCCCTGATCTGCCGTAATATAATGTGCCTACTGATCAGGTCTGTTTTGTTGTTCTACTGATTTCTCCTAATGAACTGCATAGATGCAGATCTGATAGTGCATTATGTAATGACAGATCCTGGTCTGTGCAGTTTACAGTTGGACTTGTCTTTTATGTATATATTGCTTACATCTGTAAACAAAAATCAACTCAGACAAAAGTAACCTTGACAATGAAATGTTGGTCCTATTAAGATGGTTTAATAGACAATACCTTTGTTTCATTAATAGTGCTATAAATATTTGATTAATTTTTTTTCTTCTAAAAAAAAAACTGCTCTTAAAATGAAGAAATATTTGGGGGTGTGAACAAATTTGACAGCTTTACATTTTTGTGCTGAAAACCATCACCGATCTGATGTGACTACATCCTCCAACAGTGTGGGGATTTATCAATATGGCACAACCTCCTTCTGCACCTCACATGGTACATGGCTAAATGGTCTTCTTTTTCAGAGACAATGATTAATATAACATTATATAAGTTACTGAAGTGGGAGAGTGGTTTAATGGCATATCTGTACAATACTGGCTCAATAGTATTATTTACAAGTCAAAAATATATAAATAAAGACAAAGACAACTTTATGTACCATATATATTTGCATATAAGAAAACCCCAACTGCAATCTGTACAGACCCTGATTTGTCATCACAAAATGCACTGGAGGGTGTGGGTCTAAGGTTAGGGCTAATCAGAGGAACAAAAAACAAACCCTGATCTTCTGGCCCATTTTTTAATGCCAAATAAGGATCTATGTTGCTTGTAGTTGGTGTGAGTGTGATTTAGATTTTTAATGTAGCTTTAGCAATTTTTCAGTCATATCACTACAGTGTCTGGAGTATGGCATTTTATAGTGATGTCTAGCACTGGGGCATCATGCCTCAGACATGTAGCATGATGTACCACCCAGTCACATCATCCTGAAACCAGGCCAACCAGTCCTAACACTAACCTCTTAATGCTGAGCACCAAGCGAGTCAGCTGTTAGTACCATTTCTGAAAGTCTTTAGTATGACTCGGCCTGGGTTCGAACCCACCATCTTACATGTGAGGTGGACACTCTACCACAAGGCCACTGGAATGGTGTTTTTGTAGTTGGACTAAACTTGTAGTTATTGCAGTACCTAATGTTCATTTTGGTTCTTCAGGAAATTGAAAAGTATTTTACACAGAAACATAAACATAAATTACCCATTACCAATAACAGTGCCAAATATGACAATGTATATAATTAAATAGATCAGTCTAAGTGCAGTTGAAGATGTGCATGTATGGCACAAGCTACAGGTAAATCTGCAATGTTGTTACAAAAATATTATGATCCACCTTGAGGTTAATCAGTGTAATTTTTTAAAAATTTATAAATAATTAGGTGTTCAAAATGTATGATCTGTTATGTTTTGTTTGTATATATAGTTTTATGGTAGTGGTCAAGCTCTCTATATTTACATGAAATCTGTCCATTTTCTTTCTTTTCTCAATGTATCTGTCTACATTTACAGCATATCTCCCTGTCACTGATGATTTATCTGTGACGACACATGTATACTTGTGTATTTTCTTTTAATGGCAAATTTTATCCAGATGATTCCCCTAGTCACCAGTTTACATAAAAGACTCCTAACTGTAATACCCAATGGCCTATCACTGTCAATTTATTTACTATTTAAGCTTTGATTTGTTTCCATGGTAACAATGTTCATTAACAGGCAGACAGACACTACCAACAGACAGATGAACATAATAGTTTTATCTCCCCATATTAAATACCAGGGAATAGGAATTAGTCATATAAAAAGTTCTTATATTTTAGTGATTATACCTGACTTTATGGGGTTAATGGAAAAGAAACAAACTCAAAATCTTTTCCTGCAAATGAAAACCCCAATGACATTTATCCTTTAAACTTTGACCCTTTGACCCATGTGATCAGTGATAGATCCTCTGGTGATCCCATAGACAGAGAGAACTACTCTTGTGGCCTCGGATGCGGGAGGTTATGGGTTCAATCCCTGGCCAAGTCATACGAAAGATTAAAAATGGTACTAACAGCTGCCTGGCTTGGTGCTCAGCATTAAGAGGTTTGTGTTAGGACTGGTAAGCCTGGTGTCAGGATAATGTGACTGGGTGGGACATGATGCTACATGTTTGCAGCATGATGCCCCAAGGCTAGACATCACTATAAAATGCCACACTACAGACATCATAGAGATATGACTGACATTTTTTTAAAGCTCCATTAAAAATCCAAATCACACACAAAAACACACACACATACACATGTAGACAGATATTCAGTAATCTTGGAAATGCTTAATTAGGCATATTTGGATGCAAATTTTTTATTTGGGATGCATAAAATCACCCACACAGGTATCCTCTGTATGCATGTGTATGTTGCAAGGAGTAAACTTTTGCAGCTAAATAAATATGTTCTAATCACTATGAAAACAGAAACAATCCTTTTGTTGCTGACTTCTTTGATGAAGGTGCATGTGTTATTGATGGTGCCACTAAAGGCTCCCTTTGAAGGACAAAACAAATACCCACTTGTTATTGCTGCGGCATCATAAAATAAATTTTAAAATACTGACACAAGTTTTTAAAAAAATTTCCTTAGCATATATCAGTGCTTCAGACGTAATCAGTTTTCACTGAATTTGCAGAAAAACTATTTTTTCTGGGTTTTTTAATTGTTCTTTTTAAATTGCTGTGGTGTGGTGACTGTAGTCATTTCACATTTCTGCCCTCAGAGAAGGTAGTCTGTTTTTTGGCTAGTTTGATTATATTACAGCACACAGGATCAAGGTCAGATATCAACATAAGAGATTAGAACATAAAAATTAAATGTTTGGATGGTTTGTCCAGGTGAAATAAGGATTTGTTTATATAACAATATATTCCAGTGCATTTTTATATCCAAGTTTGCAGGTTCCTGTTATGGTGCCTTTGAATTTTTCCACTCCAAACTCAAGACTATATACATGTATATGGTTTTTATCAGCCAAAAATGTTATAACCAAAAATATGGCCAGATGGTTTATTTTGTTGTCAATATGTAAAACATAACTGCAATTTGCAACATTGGCAAAGCCAGGTACAATCACTGTTATTGATTTCATTTCTAGTTATTGCCCTATAAATACTGCCTGGGGACTCAAAATCAAGAGACTTGGACAAAATGCTGTTTACAAATTTAGACAAGTGTTTTGTAGTTAAATGGAAAAATTATGAAGATTTCAATGAGATTCAGAACTGTGCTAAAGTTGCTATTACTGATAGTTCGGATGTGACCATAATCAAGTGCAAGAAAGTATGTGATTTCTGGCTTAGTGGGGACTGCAACTTTTGCTGGTGGAACTGCAAATTAGGAGTCCTGGACTTCTAGTTTTAAAATCCTAGTGAGACGGCTGATATTACTGCCACATTCTTCAACGTTTGGTAATAGATATTGTGACTGCATTACCAAGCATAAAATTAGGAGGCATTTGTAATACACAGATACACACCTGATGACAACAAGAAGTCAGATTCTGATAGGTCCCTCCATTCCTACAGCATTATTAGCATATGGTTTGTACAATGAGAATTCTCTTAAATATCCTCTTTCACTCAAACATTTTCTTGTGGGTCTTGATATAAGTTATCAGAGATTGAAGTCTGAGTGATTAGCTGCATACTGTTTACCTTGGCATTATTATTCTTTGTCATAGTAACAATGGCAATAAACACTGATGATGTAACCATTTCAATAAATATAAATGATGAAACAATATTTGAAAGAAATAAAAAGAGTGATGACAAATATTTCTTTTAAAATTTCAAAAATCATTATATCAGTCCATGTATTAAATATGAACAAAATTTTTCATCACACAGAGACCTAGCCATGATGGCTGCCATGTAAGCAAGGCAATATTTTGGCATTCCTGCCATTACACACACTCTCTCCATATGCAGTATAAATAAAAAAAAATTATGTTCTGTGGCCCGAATTCTGTCTTTGCATTTTCTCCCTATATGAGCTATTGTGGGTCAGAGGTAAGAAAAAAACTTAAACACTAGCACTAAGAAATTCATTTCAGTGACCAGAGTATTTGAGAATGTGTAAAAAGTTTTAGCAAATACTTTTAAGCTTTTAACAGAACCACAGCACATAGTGGCTATACAGTACCAAGTAGAAACAATGTCAAATATGAACATCTGAGAATAATGTTACATGAGCTAACCAAGTTTTACTGTACACTACATGAAAGCATTTCAGTGAGTTCAACTGTCTTGTCACAAATTTAGTGCTCATAGAAAATTTAGTCATTCACAGCATGTACTGTGTAATATTTATTCAACTGACATAAAACAAAATTAAATAAATTTCAAAACAAAATATTCACTGCTAAGTTACTGAACAAGCTAATGAGACCTTACCCATCTTTCGAAAGTTTGTGCTCTGTACATAAAATTCCAAAGTCAGTGCCATAGATGTCTTCAGCATGACCAGGTAGTCTAATCCAACAACAGGATGAGAGTGAGCATGCGTGGGATGATATGACAAAACAAAAGTTTTTTTGTTCCTTAAGATGACAAGTATAGTTAATTGTAGGAGACTAACACAACCCACAAGCACTGCATAGTAATTGTAAATTGTTTTCTGCAAATGTGAATGTTTAAGCTCCTGGTTGGTTTTAACAGCAAGTTTAACATGTAACTGGCCACATCATGCCCAGAAAATAATAGCTAAGTGCCTTTCCCATGGGCATAGTGAGGCAGCTAACCTGGGCTGTCTTAAGTGAGTGCTGTACCAGTACAACCCTTGGATTACAAGTTTGATTCTCCATCAACTGAGCTACTTTTCTAACAAATAAATAACCTAGCAACAAGATGTGGTTCTGCATGCTAAGTCCATGATCTGCTGCAAAAGTATGACCTTGACACAAAGGTCAAAAGTTGAATGAACATGTTGCACAATGAATTGTTTTGTACTGAATCATGCCATGCATGAAGAAAAATATAAGGAAATGACAAATCTTAATAAAAAGCCAAAATTCAAATTTTCTACATGTGTTGGATCCATATTTCACAAAATAAACTGTCTTACTTTCTTAATGATTAATTGCAAGTCTAAGAAATTCTATCAAAAGGTTTAAGAAATATGAGCAAATGAAACAAGAGCACAGTGAATGAATGGCACACTATGTGCAGGCACTAGTAGCTCATCATGGATATTATTGATATATGGGTCTCAACAATGATCAAAGTCTAGAATTAAACATTCCTTATCAGCCACAAGCTATGGGATTTACTTTGCTACTTTATACAACAAAAAAAATGTATCCCCCATGGAGGAGGTCCCCAAACATCAATGCCTGCTTTGGCAACTGGCCATCCAACTTTAAATCAAACAGAAAAACCCTGAACATAATGCACTGATTCCATTATTTTTGTGATGTGTCAAATTTTGAAACTCGTGGAATGCCAAGGTTAAATAAATTGTGTTTTCAAGTTAACATGATCAAAGCAGAAAGGTCTGGTGAAAGTTCAATGTTTATTTCTTCATTTCATCTCTAAACATAAAAGAAATTATGTTAATCCTCAGTTGAAGCTGACCCAGTCATTTCTTATGGTACAAGAGGCACAGGTCAAATAATCAAGTTTTCAAAGGACACTAATTGTGAAATGTTTTAGGTCAGTGAAATTGATGATGATGGACAATTAACTTTGAGGGGAAATTTTAGGAACAGTTATTTCTGCTTGGCCAGGGGAACTTAGAGGCATACATTTTGAGAAACAATTTAGGAACTATCTCTTGGAAAATCCTTCAGTTAGACTTTTCTTGAAAGAAGACTAAGTCTACTCTGGAGGTGCACTAATGATAAACCTATGATGAAGTGTTCTTTGTGAAATTACAAAGTGGCCAGAAAGGAGACTAACTAAAGGCTAGGACCATTTGTTTGGAAAATGAAAACAGCAGTAATGGGACAGCTTCGTAGTTCGAGTTCAACCTTCATAGTTCATACTCTGAACAAAAGAAAGAAGGAGAAAAATGGAGTGAACTCAATGAGTCTAAGAGGAAATCTGCATCTTTGGGATGTCAGAACAGTGATGGTCAAAGAGGGCCAAGCACTTAGATGTGTGAGACATGTCTGTGAAGACAAGTGTCATGTGATGCTGTCAAAGCATAAGACTGGACTCAAAATCACCACTTAAGTATATGATGATATTTATACCCTGTATTGATTTCTGTCATTGACCATCAGTTGAATAGAAAGTGATTTTGGCTATGCTTTAACTGAATATGTAATAAATCGGTTATAGGGGAATTGATTCTTTCTTTGATTATATGTTATTTTATTAAAATTTTATATTTTATTAAAATTTTATATTTTATTTCATTGAACGGGGGCTCATCTTATTTCTTTCAATACATTGCTCAGCTATCTTCCATCTATCTGTCCACACTGGGCAATTACATCAAGGGAGATCATTCTCTAGTTAATGACTCCGAATTGGAGGAAGAGGGATTTAATGTTTAAATCCCCCCCACCCTTATCACAATTTTCTTATTAGTTTTATCATGTCCTCTTATTATAGATACCAGATTCTATATATTTCTTTACTATCCAAAGTACATAGCTTGGTCAAGGAACTCACTTGAGAGCATGAGTGAGCATGCATTGAATGATATACTCATGCTCACTTCACTCAGAAGTTATTCTCAAAAAACAAAATGCAGGTCATCCACAAAGTCTAGTAAAGGTAGATAACTTCAGTTATTGTGCAGAGACAAAATTGATAACAAATGGAATCAAGGATATATGAACAAATGAATGGCTGGACATCAGAACATAAAACATTCTATTTTATGACAGGCATATAAAAACTTTAACAGAAACCTGAAAGCAAATTATCTATGACTTTGACCTTGATTCCAAGACCAGGGTGGTGAGCAAGCATGTTGTATAATGAATTGTTATATATATATATATATATATATATATATATATATATATATATATATATATATATATATATATATATATATATATATATATATATATATATATATATATATATGTGTGTGTGTGTGTGTGTGTGTGTGTGTGTGAAGAAAAAAATGACTAATAGTATTTGTGAGACACCATCTGCCATGACAGCAAGGGATGACACTGCTAAGAGATCTCAATTTCCAGGCAGATATAAGAAAAACACATCCATTTTAACATTACTACACCACCAAACTCCAAAATGGTTCCCATGACCTTCATGACCATGTGTATCACAAGAAGTGGAAGAATCATGACAGCATGTTTAACACATGAATGACTTTGTGTAACTCTTTTTAAAAATAAAATAATTTCTAACTTTGTCTTTTTCACCACAATAAGAGCAATGTTTTCATGAAACAGTTAAAATATTTATCAACAGGCTACATTTACCTTTCCTGATCACTGTCTGCCTGGCATTTAATTACATTGATACTACCCTTGTGCCATCTAATTGAGATTATTTTCACTGTCCACACACAAGGCCCTTCCACTTTGAACAAGAAGTTGAAAAGCAACCAAAGGTGTAACAGGAAGAATGAAATCTATAGGGGTACAGTGTAGCCACTTTTAAAATTCTTCTACTGATTGGAACCTAAAAACCTGCTGATTCATCTACTGTTCATACACAAGGATACAGGTATGGCAGTGACAGTCAAGGTAATGTACTAAGCACACTGGGTGTATACAAGGTATTATTGATACTGGAAAGATACCCTATTATCTAAATGTTCCCTCCAATCCTAGGGAAGTGAAAACTCCATAGGTACATTCAACAGGTACAAATGTAATTTGGCTTCCAGTAGCAAACAAAACTGCTCAAACTATAACAACTATATCATGTTAAAACCTTTGGAAATAAAAATAAATATAGATAATTTGTTTAATATTTAAATGTCTAAAATGACATTTGTTTAAATAAGGGCTTCTGTGGTAAGGCTAAATTTAATGAAATGTGCAATTTAGTAAAAATGTGACAGGTGAGAATTCACTCACTTTAACTGATTATTGAACAAATTTGAAGAAATTTAATAATAATAATAATAATAATAATAATACTTTATTTATAAAGGGTGACTCATTTAGTAATAGTTATTGATAGAAGGTGACTCATTTAGTCAAAGACTACTTTCCCTTGAAACACTCTAAAGAAGCATTACACTGTACATCATAAAATAGTCAACAGTAATGACTAGCTAAACATATTTTTAGTATTATTATACTAAATTTGATTACAAGGCAAAAAGAAAGTGTTTCCTATTGCATTGGTTCTTAAAATTAGGGTAGGCTTTTTGGTTTTAATTATTTCTTAAAATAGTAAATATATTTACTGGGGAAGGTGGGGTGGCTTCTTTTCTATAAGGAAAAATTGTTAGGTAGAGTCAACAATAAGAAACAGGATGGTCAGCTGACCAGAAACATTCTTTTTTGGCCTATACTAATAGTAACACTGCATGCTCATGATATCTCTTCTTCAATACAGTAACATTTTCTGCACAATTGTACAAGCAGTGGAGACTTGTTCCATAGAACTAACTGCACCAGAGTATTGGAAGCTCTGTTCTAGGTTTTGTGGATTAAGGTTTCCATGTAATCTTAACTGGCAGTGTGTTTGTGGTAGTGGAATTTGGTTCTTGTCATCTAGAGGCCTATCTCCTTCAGTGTTATTGCCTGATCAAGTAAACATTAATATAAAACAAAATTCCCATGACCTTCATGACCATGTGTATCACAAGAAGTGGAAGAATCATGACAGCATGTTTAACACATGAATGACTTTGTGTAACTCTTTTTAAAAATAAAATAATTTCTAACTTTGTCTTTTTCTCCACTAAAAGAGCAATGTTTTCATGAAACATTTAAAATATTTATCAACTGGCTACATTTACCTTTCCTGATCACTGTCTGCCTGGCATTTAATTACATTGATACTACCCTTGTGCCATCTAATTGAGATTATTTTCACTGTCCACACACAAGGCCCTTCCACTTTGAACAAGAAGTTGAAAAGCAACTAAAGGTGTAACAGGAAGAATGAAATCTACAGGGGTACAGTGTAGCCACTTTTAAAATTCTTCTACTGATTGGAACCTAAAAACCTGCTGATTCATCTACTGTTCATACAAAAGGATACAGGTATGGCAGTGACAGTCAAGGTAATGTACTAAGCACACAGGTGTATACAAGGTATTAGGGATAAACTAGTAGGTGAAAGATATGATATTATTATCTAAATGTTCCCTCCAATCCATAGGTACATTCAACAGGTACAAATGTAATTTGGCTTCCAGTAGCAAACAAAACTGCTCAATATATAATAACTAAATCATGCTAAAACCTGCTGAAATAAAGATAAACATAGATAATTTGTTTAATATTTAAATGTCTAAAATGACATCTGTTTAAATAAGGGCTTCTTTGGCAAGGCTAAATGTAATGAGATGTGCAATTGAGTAAAAATGTGACAGGTGAGAATTCACTCACTTTAATGTTCTTGATCAAATTTGAAAGAATTTAAATAATAATAATAATAATAATAATACTTTATAAAGGGTGACTCATTTAGTAATAGTTATTTATAGAAGGTGACTCATTTAGTCAAAGACTACTTTCCCTTGAAACACTCTAAAGAAGCATTACACTGTACATCATAAAATAGTCAACAGTAATGACTAGCTATTTTTAGTATTATTATACTAAATTTGATTACAAGGCAAAAAGAAAGTGTTTCCTATTGCATTGGTTCTTAAAATTAGGGGAGGCTGGTAGGTTTTTTTTCTTAAAACATTAAATATATTTAATGGGGTAAGTGGGGTGGCTTCTTTACCATTGGGGAAAAGTCTTACGTAGGGCGAGCAATAATAAACAGGATAGTCATCTGACCAGAATCATACTTTTTTGGCCTAATCTAATAGTAACACATGCATGATCATGATATCTCTTCTTCAATACAGTAACATTTTATGCAAATTTAACAAGCAGTGGAGACTTGTTCCAGAGTATTGGAAGCTCTGTTCTTGGTTTTGGTGGATGAAGGTTTCCATGTGATGTTGTAATCTTAACTGGCAGTGTGTTTGTGGTAGTGGAATTTGATTTTTGTCATCTAGAGGCCAATCTCCTTCAGTGTTATTGCCTGATCAAGTAAACATTAATATAAAAAAAGAAATTTATAGGTGGAATAGATATAGATTTGAGGAGCCCCCATACAGGTAAAGGCAAAAATATAATCAAAATACATAAACAGTTGTGATAATGCATTATACATGCATTACATTAGGAAGATACGCTTTCTTTTAAAAAACAAAATCATTTACCGAATTTCTAACACAAATATACTTATATAAATAGCCATTCTGTTTTAAATGACAGATATAGTTCATCATAGAATCGAGTGAATAATCAAAGTTATTGCCTTGTACGATTTCATAACCAGATTATTTCTGGTTCATTCCAAATTCACTGTGTTTGTTCTTTAACTTCACTGTGTCTGTTCTTTTAACTTCACTGTTTCTGTTCTTTAACTTCACTGTGTCTGTTCTTTAACTTCTGTGTCTGTTCTTTGACTTCACTGTGACTGTTCATCTGGGTTTTTCCCACTTTTCCCTTCTCCAAACTCTCTATTGTCTTGCCTCTTTTGGCCCTCAAACTTTGTGGGGTAGATGGATATGTAAGTATGCGATATGTAGATACTTCAATAGGTAAGTAGGAGAATACATCTTCCAAAACAAAACAAAGAAGCAACCTAAATCTTCTGTCAGATACTGGGAATAGATCATCACTCCCCTCTCTTTATGTCAAATATAGTTCTATTGGAATTCAAAACAGATGATAAAAGCTATCTGGTCAAGCTAAACATGGCAGACCATAAACAAACCTAGTTTCATAAGATGAATGTACTTCCTAATGACTATTTCAACACTGGCTCACAATAACAGCACATGAGACATAACAGTTCCATTCTTGTCTCAATTACACCAATGAATGAATTAAATTCATTACATGGCTTACCCAAGTTATTTCTAGTGAATACACACATTTAAGTTTCTAGCATATATGAAATATCCCTTCATGGTTTGACAACATCAATTTTAGTCAATAGACACTCAAGTCTTTATGATAGGTGAAATCATCTCAGGTTGGAGAATTCACACTGATTCTTATCAACTTAAGTAAGGCATGAAATCTTTAGATATAAACTTTTCTATAACAATCAAGATAACCCATTTAAACAATTCTCAAACTTATGATTATCATTGTACGAATTCATATAGAAGAACTTGCACAGTTGTGTTCATATTAAGGAAATTGATCAACGAATCTAATCAAATTCGTGCAAATATAAGCAAATAAATCAAACAAATCGTTATATTGATATCAACAAATTACCATGGATTTTCCAAACATTTGATCCATTGGATAATAATTTATGAATGAATTTCTTCTAAATTCAACCTAGTCTCTTACATTTCTTTTTTCTTTCAGAAAAGCATAGACTAACTAAAAATTTTGCAATGGGACATTTTAAAATCCAAGAATTTTCGTGTGGGAATCATGCCCTTATCTAGCGTAACCAATACAAATTAAATATATCTCCTGCTTTTAGGCACCACATTGTAGTCCACGTAATAAACCCAGATTACCAAATACTGATTCTGGAAAACTTCAAATCTGAGTATTCCAATACAATATCGAAAGTTAATAATCATTTCTCTCCTTACACAGCCATTACAAATCTGTGCATTATGGCGATTTAAACACACACCAATACACATAAATTTAGTTAATCATTCATCTGCCAAATTAATGTGCTCTTCATAGATCATCCAAAATTTGCATTTGTAAAGGACCAGATTTTTAAGTTAATCTCTGTTTTGGTATTGTTAATTTCTGTTGAACACATTAGATGGACATTTGTATGATTAACCAGATTTATGGGGAATAGCCGCATTTAAAAAGCCATAATGTACAGATTGGATCAGCCAAAGTTAGGAGTTATCAATATATAATTAAGGGCTCAGTTTGTTTTAACTGACCAGGAAGTGGTCAAATTCTGATCAGTATGGAAAACTGTCATGTCTGAAAGTAACCAGGAATCAGATAATCAAAGTTTGCCATACAAACTACATTGTTGCAACATTATTTGGGCAGGAAGTGTATTTCACTCAGGTTTGTCACACTGTGAATGGGGCATGGTTTCACATGAAAAACTCAGTTTAAATGTGCAAATATCAAATTTTAAAATCAGTCTACACTTTTATCTACACTTTTACTTCAAGAGGAAAGTTGAAAAAAAGATTGGGATGAATTTTGAAGAAATTTACTCTAGAAATCATCCATGGAAGCTATTGTCTGGGAAAATTGAGAGACATTCTGGAAATAAGAGCTTGGAAAAACAAGGTATTTGCAACAATCACATGTAATTCATTGATACTACTATAATGATTTGCAGGATTTATTTCAATGTATTTGCATGGTTTTAATTTAAGTTCATAGATTTAATTTCTTGATATGGTATACCTGTGTTGAATTTGTTTATCTGAAGCTGTACAAGATATTTTTCTTTTTATAAACTTTCACAACTTATTGAACTAATAGTTTCATTTATTAGTGGAAATTATGTATTTAGAATTTTGGGCCTTATTTTAGTTGATGGGAGAATCCATATGAATTATCTGACCTATATATGAATTCACATATGATAACCATTAGATTGTTGTTATAAATACTGTAGTAAGGAATTTCATTAATCTGTGTAAATGAGACTAGTCTGGAACTAATTTCTTAGTATGGGTGTTGGAATAGCCATTTAGTTGACCATTAATTTTGTGACATGAAATTGTTTAGGGTTTGTCAGAGCCAGTTTGACTAGATAGCCATAGAATATGTTTGAAATGGATAGACTTTATTTGACTTAATGGGGGGAAGGTATTGATCTATTCCACCCACAGTATAATGTGACAGAAGATTTAGGTTGTATATTTTTGTTATTTTGGAGGGCTTGGATAAATCAAAGTTCTACGTTCTATGCATTATGTCTTACAAACCCGAAGTGGACACAAATTTGAAAAGGGCAAAAAGGATGAGTAAATTTGGAAAAGTTAAAAGTGAAGAGACCTAGCTTACCAACACAAGGAAGTCAAAAGGTATAGTCACTGTGGAATTCAGGCTGAAGCAAGACCATCAGGTTATTAAACTGTAAAAGGAAATGTTTTTAATATATTTCACTTGATCTAAATGATGATTTAAAGTCTATTGCTTATTAGATCGCCTATTGGTATCATTATTTCTTTGTATCTGAAAGTTTGTGCAGAAGTTATGCAGGCAGAAAGAAAGAATTATCTTTCTTTCAATTGTACTGTTATATTAATACTGTTGTTTATGAACTTTATTCTTATAAATTTGATTAATTTAAATTTGATTAAATTTTGTCTTTATTTTAACAGAGGATTGTGTTTTTCTGTTATATATACCTGTTCAGCTCTTTATATATTCCACCCTAAATTTTCTCAATTTTTATTGATATTTACTTGTCAAATTACAATATCAGCAATCACCTTTAGATAGCAATAGCCAAACCCATAACACCCACCCCAACAATGCTGGGAGGGGATAATTCACAGCATCCTTAGTATTGAATATTAGGCCTCAATGAATCCTGAAGATACTCTGTTGTAACACCATGTTGACATTTATATACACAACTAAATTGTGAAAATCAATCCTTTCATATAATGTATGCCATTTTAATTCTGTAAACATTGCCTGCAATGAATAATCAATAGCTGCATCTAAAAGTACATTGCAGTCAATTTTTTGAGTTTATAAATCCTATCAAGCCAAGATTTGGCACAGTTTCAACATCCAGTTGAACAATAATATAGAGTCAGAAGAATATATGCATTATAATATACAAAATACAATCTGTAGGTAATATATTTCTTGATTCTGCATTTTGGATTTGCCAATAAGGTCGTCCTGTTGTAAATTATTATTCTCTCATGATTATTTATTATATGAAATAGTGTTGGGTTCCCTAACTTGTGTGTTTTTTTTGTGAAATCCCAAATATCAAGCATATTTTTTTATCCTCATTTATTATTCCCTGCCTTCCCTCTCCAACTTGTGCTTCCTATTTTGTCTTATAAACCTATATATATATATATATATATATATATATATATATATATATATATATATATATATATATATATATATATATATATATATATATATATATATATATATATATAATAATGATTGGGATATATGATGTACTAAAAACTTTGGGTACTGGACAAAACCAGCTCAATTAAATGTAAAAATGAATTTTGTAAATTTATTGTTTTTTAAAAAAACTGCAAAAAAATTAAATACATTTTTATTGTTTTTTTAACACTGTGAAAAAAAAGTGCTAGAGTCAGCAACAAAAAACAGGGACAATCAGCTGACTGGATACAGATTTTAATTTGCCTTACAAATCAAATTGTGTTGTGCCCATCTTTGAACTTGAAATCGAAGATAGGTCCTGACATCTTTGTTTTTCTTTTATCATTTACATTTATACAACCTGCAAACATGTGCACCTTTTACTATTTACTGCATGGCAACTTAACCAATATTAATCATGATACACAATATAATTCAATGTCTCTATCTCTAAATAGTCATTCAATGTGTCTTGACAGCAACAAATGCCATCTGGATTCAGTTTCATGCCTAACTAAAATCTCACTCCCACTATGACTCATCTATATTTTCCTGGCATTGCAATGTAACAAATTGTATTTTTAATTTTTAATGATGCATGCTTTTAGCAGGGTGACATTATTATCTGTAACATTAAATAAGTTCATTTGTAATCTATATGTATATTTAATTTCATATAAACCAACAATCAGGAGACACAAAAAGTTAGGCAGACTGAGATGCCTGAAATTTGTTCCCTGCACACAAAACATGCCAAAAACACACTAAGGAGTATTCTCAATGATTGGATGAAATTGTGACATGAAAAGTCTCCCCTAACATTACAAATTTAATTTTACAATTATGTAATGGGGCTAACAATTTAGTCAAGACTATTTTACCTGTACTTATTTTTTAAATGGTAAGATAACAAAAAATCTGTCTATAGTAGATAGAACCTAAAATCAGTAACCTACTCCACATTGGTGTGTGATTTGGGGACCAAGGCAGCACATAGATGTTAAGAGAGGCAGATTAAAATATAATTAAAAAATAGAATAAGTGATAAAGAGGTACATATGCAGCAATGGAAATAAAACCAAACTAGAATTGCAAAGGATTGCAAGAAAGAGATAATCAAATGCTGAAAAGTACAACAACAACAACAACAATAACAATAATAAGATTAACATATGATTTGTATTATCACACTGTGGAAAGTTCAGTACTGAGAAACAAATGTAGAGAATATATAGTAAAATAATTGTGTTCTATGGCTGTATGTTGATAGTGAAATACCAATAGTTGGCCAGAAAGAAGAGCTAGCCTCCCATAGCAGTAAACATGGGTTTGGGGCAAGTAGAACATCTCAAAAACAGTTTGGATGACAACTATTTTCAACTGCATCAGCCTGTTTAGTACACTGCTTTGAGGAATTGTCCTCTAGGAAAAGGGATTGTGTTTCAACTGTGAGCATCACATGGTGTCAAAAAATAACCTATGGATATAAAAACTGCAGGTATAAATTTGGGGTTGGAGTGCATAAACTTCTGCTATGAACTACCATTGACTTCTCTTGTCAAGTGGATATTTGTATGTTTTGTTTAAAGTATCTAAAACTATGGACCTTCTTGACCTCACTTGTGTATTTGATTTTTTATGATTTTTTTTGTACTAGGTCACTGACTGCATTAAATTTGTACATAAAAACTGGCCCCTGCCCACTGTGCGCACACTTGGATTATTTACACTGCAATTGTGGTTGTGATACTTGTATTTTGTGTGACTCTTAGCTTATTTTACTTTTATTTAACCATGCACCTGCTTCTAAGAAGAAAATTTTGAAGTATAAACACCAGTCAATATCGATACCATACCACAAGTGCTCCAGAGCTTGATGTTGAGAAAAAAAATAATCTGAGGGAAAAAAAATAATAGAGAAACAAAAATACTTCAGATTACCCCCATGACCCATTCTGAGATAGGACCATGTTTATCACACTATATATGAGACAAGGTCAGTAACTTCCAATACTTCATTCTACCCATGACCTTCAATTTCCTTGTTATTTCCATCTTTAAAGGCTCTTCCTGGTTGATCTTTGCTGACCATTTAAGGAGGCCCTCGGATTTGTATTGATTGTGCTATATTATTTGTTGGTTTATTTTATTGTTCTCTATTTTGTTAGGGTTTGTATAATTATATATAGTCTTTTGGGAGGGGGGTTCCCACCATCCAATATCGTCTAGACATTTGTCTGCTTCTTATTTGTGTCTGGTGATCTTCTCCTTGCTGCAGTAGAAGGCTTTGTTGTCTTATTTCTAGTTGTTTTTGTTGCTGTTGCTTCCCTGGTCTCTGTTTAGGCATTGGTTTTTCCGCATTAGTTTGTAAACTGGCATTAGTTTGTAAACTGGTTTTATTGCTGGGTTCAGGTTGAGTCTTTTGCATTTTGTGGACATTTATGAGGTGTGTGTCCTGTTTTCCCACATGGGTTACATTTTCTCTTGTACCAATATTTTATGATAAAACCATGTAGAAAGAAGGTTTTTTCACTACGGTTAATTCTGTAGTCCATATTTCCAAAATTCCTGTTCCATTGATAACCTTAGAGGTATTGTTGCTGATCTCAATGACATCACCTTTATTTTCAGTTTTTCCTCAAATTTTTCAAGGATAGCTTATAGTGGTATCTCCAAGGGGATGTCTTGCCTTGTTGGCAATTTCAAAACATACCATCTGGTGATATTTTGGGGATATTTATGGCTGATAAAAACTATATAGTCTTGGATTTCGACTGGAGAAATTCAAAGGCACCATGACAGCCAGCCACCAACATGCATATAAAAATGCACTGGACTCTATTTTTACATAAACAAATCAATGTTTCATACCAAACTACTCTAACAGTGCCTTGTTGTATCATAATCCGCTTATGCTTACCCTGACGTCTGGCCGTAGTTCTTTCTGTATGCTATAATGTAACAAAACAGATATGCAACTGGCAAGCTACAGTTAACTTCTAAAGGTGGAAATGGATATGACTCCAGTCGACCTGACGACGGCAGTTGTTTATATTTTTACAAATATACAAGAGAAAATAGTTTCGCTGCAGCTTCAAAGAAAACATTACCGTTGAAGGAGAGATATACTCTAAGCAATTGTTAAAAATTCAGTCTCGTGTTCTACAATAATTTGATGTTGCCGCAACAATAATAAACCAGTATTTACTTGGTCCTTCACTTAAATATAAGCACTGTTTAATTTTTCAGTCATTAGAATATATTTATTGTGTAGCGAAAATTGCCCTGTATACAACAACAAAAAAGTGGGTGCAGATGACTCCTGCGTGTGTCATTTTCTTTGTTCCAGACTTGGAAAAAAAAATTGAGTTGAAATACGCATAATTAAGAGTTTCCGAGATCTCTGGGAAAATAACGCATGAAACAACTTCGCTTGGAGAAAATATTTAAAAAGATATCCAAAAAGAATGATTATCAGAACAGTACATCGGAAAATTATGTGGCTTAAACTTTATGTATCCGGAAATAATAACTCTTTCCCGTCACATCACAAATCCATGGTGAAGATACCAACAATGTAACGACAGTAATCCTTACAGCCCTCAACTTCAAAACCTTTATGAATAACTCTACAGTTACCAGTAATATTCAAAAATTTGCCACTTCAGGAGTGGTAGTACAGCAACATTATTTGCAAGTACAGTAACTAATAAACCAGTTTTATTTATACCTGTAATGAATTATTATTACGTAACCGAGCCTCGGTTAGTCCCGCGATGCTTTTGAAACCATGGGTGTGGGAAAATAAGTTGTTTATATGTATTATGTTTATTGAATGTCAGTAATTCTAACTGACACAGATTAATACCAAGTCCTGTAGCATCCTCTGATGCTGGCTCCATATAGTTCTTGACTAGTGTGGACTAGACTGGAACATGCCGAGCCGACCTTGATGAGGTCAATCTGCAGCTAATTTTTAAAACCAAATATATGGGGGAAATCTCTACCAATGTGCATGTAAAATGTAATTATCCACAATTTAATACTGTTCTATGTTGTCTACGTGCATATGCTCGCATAGCATCCTATATACTGAATGGCTTTTCAGTACATTTAATTTTACTCGGTTGTGCCCTGTTTAACTTTATCAGTCTTATGTGACAAAGCAGAATTTGTTCACATCTGCTGTAGGAATCACAGTACTAATTCAGTTCCCATTGTAAACTCATTCAAACATCATGATATTAAAAATTCAATAACTTAAAATTTTGGAGTGCTTATGAACAAATTTTTATCAGTATAGATGGAACCTCAAAAACATTTTCTGTGCAGAGGAAAGGATATGTGCCACATCATTCTCTGAACCTGCATATGATTAAATCATGTGCTTTCAGTTCCATGCCAAAGAGTCAAGTGCTAATTTTAGTAATGAGTGTTCCAAACTCAAGACTATTAAAGGATTAAAATTCCATCAATAAAACAATGTCTCTATTTTTATTCACTTTCAACTAGGATAAAGTCTCAAAAGATTCTTCTTCCTAAAACATAGCTTACATTCTTCCTAAAACATAGCTTACATTATTAACCAATCGTGGTCAGCCAAACCCCATATAATATATACAATATTTAATGTTCACCCATTTCTAGGCTAGTTCTCATTTTTTCAATACAATGAGTACCCTGTGTTCTGTAGGTCTCACAGTACTAATTCAGTTCCCATAGTAAATAGTTAACCTATGCAAAAACCATATTAAAAATTCAATAACTTAAAATTTCTGAGTGCTCATGATCAAACCTATATGTATCAGTATAGATAAAACCTGCATGTTAGCTTCTGTGTAGGGGAAAGAATATGAGCCACAGCACTTTTTTGGCCTGCATGTGTTTTAACTATGTGCTTTCAATTCAGCACCAAAGAGTCTGGTGCTAATTTTATTGTTCCAAACTCATGATTAACAAGGACTGAATTCCATTAATAAAACAATGTCTATATTTTTTCACTTGCAACTAAGATAAGCTCTCAAAAGATTATTTTTCATATAAACATAACTTACATTATTAACCAATCCTGGCCAGCCAAACCTATATACACTCTATTGTATGTACACCCATTTCCAGATTGGTTCCTATTTTCCCATACAATTAGTATGGTGTGTCCTGTATCTATGAACAAACCAATACTTTGGGTTTTTATTAGAAATAAAGTTATTCTGAGGTGAACAAGTGTTAAATGTCTGTTTGTACAGAGGACCACATTATATATCTGTATGTAAAGACAGGGTCCATCCGTCATTGATGCATTCAATTTTGGAAAACAGCCCATATAAAACGGTCATCAGAAATTACTAGAGTTGGGTACCATGAACAAAACTACCACCCTAAACCACAATTATCTTAGGGGCCAATAATTTATATTTTCTTGGGCAGGGGCCTGACAATTTTTGAAATTAAAAAAAATTCTGCCAATTAATATCTGGAACAATAATCTTATGCTGAATAATAGCAAAAAAACAACACATCCAACACATTTGTAAACAATTAATTATTTTAAAAATTAAAAACAATCTCTCACCTCAAAAGAAAATAGCAGCCCCACCCAATCCCCCAAAACTATTACCTAAAAGTAGTTGAATTTGATATGTGTATGTTAATGGATATATGACAGTTGTAAGATAAAAAAATAACAAAAGTGGGCTGATTAATCAACCTTATACTATAGCTAACACTGTTGGATATGGTCCTGATATTATAGAGCCTGTTGATAAATATAGGATGTGTGGACAATGAGGCCTACAATTTACCAACTACACTATTGATATAATACAGGTAAATACTCCTGAGTGAGATGCCAACACAGGCATGATGTTTCACTGAGAGCTAGTCAAGGTCAAGTAACATAAAATAATCTTGCTCAACAAACCAGAAAATATTTAGGAGACTTAAGAAATTGCATAAAATTCAAACAGAAAAGCAGTCCTCTCCTAATTATCAAAGGATGATTCACATTACTACAAAGGACTGGACATATTAACATATGCAGGTAATTAGCTAAAAAAAATCACTTTTTGTTTTTCTTCAAATTCCCCCATTTTAAAAGATGGCTGGGCTCTAACAGCTTTCACAGCATCATATTTGGACACTAAGTTTGATTTGATTGATTCCCAGCAACATCCAATCAGAACTGAGATAGAGGGACTGATTACATTTCCACCTGAATGATACCTTCCAACTTGTAAAAGAAAATTTAGTATTTGCCTAGCAAGATTGCTGATCAATAGGGTTGCTACAAGAAAAGGCCACTAGTAATTTGGCAGCAAAACTTAAGAGGAAGATTCTAAGGAAAGACAAATTTTCAAAAAGGTCAGAAAGTTATTTACTCGATTTTTGCAGAACATTACAGCATTATAATTGTAATTATCTGTAATATGTATACATAATTACTAAGATCATTTACTTTGTATAATTGCATTTGTAACATTTCATTTACATGCATATTTGATAAATGGGCTTGAGCTATGTAGAATTATTAGATAGGTGGAATTATGTAGATTGTTAGCTGATGGTCAGAATTAATTTTGTAATTCACTATTAGGTCACTTCATAGTAAACTGGGGAATTTATTAATCAATTGTTAGAATTTGCACATGCTTGAATTGTGAATTTGGAATGGTTGAAGAATGCAAGATTTGTTAGTAGAAAGGTATGAATACATCAAAGCAGTATATTTGAATATTTGTGTCCTTTGTATGTGATGTGATGTGATGTGATGTGATGTGATGTGATGTGATGTGATGTGATGATGATTTTTAAGTAGCTTTAAAACAAATTAAGTCTTTTCTACAGGATGTCTGCAGTGTGACAGTTTATAATGATGTCTAGCACTGGGGCATCATGAAGCATGATGTCCCACCCAGTCACATTATCCTGACACCAGGCCAACAAGTCCTAACACTAACCTCTTAATGCTAAGGCCAAGCGAGAAAGCTGTTAGTACTATTTCTGTAAGTCTTTGGTATGACTAGACTGTAGATTGAACCCACAACCGCATCCTAGGCAGATGCTCTAACAACTAGGTCACCAGAGCGTGTCCTGTTTAGTATAACAGGATTATGAATATCTACTGATGTGACAGAATTTATTAATGCAAATGTAAGTGCTGAATTATGACATTTTACAAGTATTTCAATGTGAAGGAATGCAGGACTGAAGAAATTTAATAGCCCTTATCTGATGATAGTAGTGTGAGATGAGAGAGCTAAGGAAAAGATTTTACTGTCCTTGTGTTTTCACAGAAAGCATTTTAGGGGCCACAGAACTTTGGGTTCCATAATGGGTCCAGAATCTTCCAAAGTTGGAGATGGGATCGAGGCTGTAGCCAAGACAGTTAAAGTTGACATGAAGAGTAGTCATGGTAGAGAAAGAGGAGGAGGAGGAGTCTAGAGAAAGTTGAAAAAGAAGTGAAGGAATATGGAGAAAAGTCAAGGAGGTTGGAGAGAAGAAAGTGGAAGAAATAAGAGAAAGTATACAACAGACAAGTAGAAATACAATGGCAGGTGGAAATTGATCTCAATCTGCTAATCAAGTGATGTAATAGACATTAAATTGATTAGTGATGTAATAGACATATTAAATAGTGGAGGGAAGTAGTGTAATTGGAAATTTGAGTCAGCTGATTACTGAATTGTTACTAAATTGTTATGTCATTGAATTTTAACCTTTTTGTAAATTTAACTAACAGTCAGCATTGCTTACTGGGGGCTCAGAGCTTTTACATCTATCTTTCACTAAATTTGACTTCCAACAAAATAGAGCCTAGTTGGGATTTCTATTATAGTTCAAATAAAACATTGGTAGCACCCCACCCCAACCACATATGATCCCCACACAAACCACGCTAAATAAGAGGCCCAAGTGACCATGATATCATTCGTGGAGTAAAAAAACGAACCTGTTGACCATTTCAATACACAGGCTTATGCAGATTGTAAAATCCCTTTATTTCTAAATATAAATATGTACTATGCAGTCATTTCATCTTAGCCAAGATCTTTAAATGTGAAATTTATAAATGAATCTTTATTTTACAGCATGCTCATTCACTTGGCTTTCACACAAACTTTATTTCATCACACCAACTGACTTAAAATGTGGCATAAATCTCAAAAATAATTCCCTCCAGATATATGTATAAACTTATACAAGAATGTTTCTCTTTAGTGCAAAATCAATAAATGACAATTATTTGCAAGCAAATATGTTTAGCTGTTGTAAAAAAAATATTCCTCTAAATTATCTGACAAGTATACAATTCTGTTTTTCTTAACATCTAAATTTTATACTTTTTTTGTCAGGTATAAAATACAAATTATTCATTGTTATTCCTAGGACATTAACTGTGTTTTTGATATTTATGCATCTTGTATTCTAAAATGTATTTTTTACAAATCTGGTTTACAGGTTTTTATTTGCTCAGATGCATGTGACAGTCTTTTCATTCCTGTTTGAAGTAGCCTGCTAAAAACTAAATTTAAAAGACTTTGCCAATGCAACTATCAAATTAAAAAAAATGCTCTAAAAGCAGACAATTTGGCTGGAAAAGTAGCTGTTTATGGTTCTACTTGCACTGAATGTCATTAATATGCACACACCTTACTCATAAAAAAACGATAATATAAATCTATTTACCAAGTTTATTCAAAACTAATTAGATGCAAGATGGTTTAATTAAATATAAGTTCTTAATATTTTCTTCACAACCTCAGCATTTTGAAAAAAAAAGGTTCATCCCAGTCTAGCACCTGAGAAAATTAAGAATATTTTTTAAAATAAATTGCTAAATACATGTACATTTACTGAAAAATGCAATTAACCACAACGCAGATAATCATAACATAAGTATATATTGTTTTCCCTTCCATAGGTAGTGATGTGTACTATATACTGGCAGGCAAGTGTACTATATATACTCACTTATAAGTTGATTAACACTGCAAACAACAAAGTTCCTGATCTGCTGTTGCACAATGCCCCTGCAAATCAATGTATATGCTGTTTGGTCTATTGATTACTAATAACAAACTGCACAGATCCAGATCTGCCAGCACATTATGCAATGGCAGATTTGGGTCTGACCAAAATGCAGTTGGACTCATAAGTGAGTATGTACAGTATTTGGGTTTTACCCATCTGTGCATACTAACATTTACACAATATCAGGGAAGGGTATTTGGGTACTAACATTTATGGAAAACAGTAGATGGGTATTTCAGATTTACCATGACTACACTTTACAACACAAATAACTTTTCATAGATAGGGGGACTAGTAGTTTCCCATTCTTCATTTGCCTACTATTAAAAGTTATAAACACTTAACCAATTGAAGCTTTTACCGAATACTATAAGTTACATCCATGAAAGACAATATGCTTCCAATCAACATAAATTACAATTTGGAATATTTTTCAAACTGGTTATATTATTGAAATTATATTACTGCTATGCTTTTTTCTTCTTTTTTTACCTTTTTTTCTTTACTCCAGATTTAACAATATTTTTTGCATAGATGAGAAACTTCCTTATAGTATGACCACTATATTCTGTCTTTGTGACTGAAATCAACATCAGAGAAATTCAATCAACCAATTAAAATATTTTTTGCACCTGTCTCATGATGTGGTTCCAAAACATCAATAATGAACAGTGGTACTAGAAAGATATCGCACACTAGTCCTTCTTAAATTTGTTGTTGTTGTAGAGTTTAGCACCAATTTTCAGCACAAGATGGGCTATACATCTGTGTAACATCTCTGACTTCCATTAGATACATTTCTTTCATAATTTATTATCCAACGTCATTTACTTCAAGAAAATTGCCATATTTGGTACAAAAGACACCCATCTTAAGTTCAATAAAAAAGGATGGATTTGTTTCAAAAGCTGATACTAAAATTTTAAATCAAAGATAGTTTGTGTCAAACATGTATTTAGCACGTTAATGAGAACACTATATAAGAATTTCACGAATCATGTACTGATTTCTAACTTTAATTGCATTCTTCAAAACTATATGGGTTATGCTGTGAACAACATGGACCATAAACTTACAAAACCAGGCTTAATCTTAAACATCAAGATATTAACATAGTGGTCAGGGTGTATTCAATTATATGACTCAGATTAAGCGAGTTTTCTTACAGCCTTTAAGTACTACATATGAAATGTGCATAGAAAATCCAAAACTTTTCTCAACAGCATAGTTTATATTGATCAAACATACCATAATAAAGCACTGGGTATGATTCTGGCAGAATCAATGTACTGACATCTTTGGAATAACATTTACAATAAGTTTTGCATAATCTGATGCAATAAAAAATTTCTGTATGCATTTTACACCAATTCATTTCTATAAAATACAATATCCAGAGCTCTGTGTCCAAATTAGTGACTCACTCTTGAGAGACACAGCAAGCAGACTACATGTTCCGATTCATTACAGTATATGGAGCTGTCATCACAGATACAGATGTGCATGCAGTCCAAAAGTGTGTATCTGCCGAATCAAACCATTAAACATTTCAATAAAATTAATGATATTATGAATAAGCTCTTTGTTTATCCCATGGATTAATTGGAGATACTATGCAGATACATTCTTCAAGCTGCCAAATTTCCCCTTTAACTTCTGGGTGGGAGTTTGCCATGTGATAACTGTCTGTGTGGAAGTGACACTCACTATGTACCAATTCAATTTAAGTGATTTCATTTTAATACCATTTATAATATAGAAATAACAATGTGTGCCACTGTGCTAGCTTTACGACAACTGTCACCATGTGCTGTGACGCGCACTCAGTTCACATACATATATTATGAATTTGTTTAAAAATTATCTATAAATAATCATAACTTGATTTGCCCAAAAAAACTTCTTCAATTACCAATTTCCTATCAGACAATTATATTGATTCCCACCAATTTTCAATTTCACAATGAGCATCACCTGTATGTAGTTTTGGGTTTCTCTGCCTTGGGTCCTTTGGGTCATATGTTGCAGTAACAGTGACATTTTTAAAAATATTTCTACCAAGCTGTAACATAGCAAGAGGGCACATCATATATGCAACAAGTTTTGATTTACAACCCATGTGAGAATCAAGAGCATGAGAGGCAAGCAGATGGGAGATTATGTTGGGATAAGGCTCAATAAATAACCTTGTTTAATAAAGATCTCTTGTCATTAGAAATACTTCAAGGTGAGTTATGAAACAGAGACAAATGTGATACTAAATAACTGGTACCTCATCTTTTGATATTACTGCAATATCTATATTTTTCTCATACAGAAAAAGAATTTTCTTTAAATAATGTGTTTTTTTTCCGAGCCATCTAATATGCAGCTAAACAATAACAAAATCAAAAATGATCCAGAAGTAAGGAATACATGTGAGTGCTGGTCTAGTTTTTATAGCCAAAAAATAAAAGCCCGACTGCAACTGTTTAAAAATTTGCAGTTTTAAGTGTTTTTCAAGCAACCATAGTGTAGAACTAGTCTTGATGGAACAGGAGATGGAAAACATGGTTTCACACCAAGCCAGTCTCGTGGATGTTAAATGCATTTGGAATAAATGTTAGGACATTAATGGTAGTTGTGCATGCACTAGGCAGCCTCAGCAAGAGTCTCTAGTTGGCTCTGACATGAAGGCAAAATATGGCCAACTTCACAGATCGGTAGTGCCTTGTCAATACTGCCACCCTGCCATCTAAGGGTGTTCCAATGTGTGTGTGTGTGTGTGTGTGTGTGTGTGTGTGTGTGTGTGTGTGTGTGTGTGTGTGTGTGTGTGTGTGTGTGTGTGTGTGTGATTTGTTTTTTTTTTAATGCCAAGTGTCTTAATAAGGCAATAACATTTTATAAGTTTCTGGTATAACTTGGCTGGTGTTTGAATTGGAGACCTCCCACTTCCATGGCAAACACTCAAACCACTCAGGCCACAAGAGCTGTCTGTCACTAAAGAGCAGTTAAACACACAATAGATATAAAATTTTGGTTTCTAAGTGTCCCATTTTGCATAAATTTTTATTTAGCCACACGTTCGCTGACTCTTCTTAAGTTATTTGTTGTTTAGTTTTTCCACTTACGTGGGGGATGGGGTGTGTAAAAATATCTAAAATGTGGTGGAAAAGGTCAGAGGACACACAGAAGTTTTGACTATTCCTGCAAGATGACTATTTTAAGCCACAGCCACATGGTGTATGCATCAGAAACTGACATGCACTGTCAATATCAATGAGTCAACAAATATTTTACCAGAACATTTATAAATGTGGATATAATTATTGAATTACTTAACAACAGTTGATGATCTAACCACAGCAGTTCTTACAAAGAAAATTAGATGTATACATCAAATAATCAAGGGATAGGGGGTCAAGGTTACTCCAAATTTTCTTTTTAATGAACCCATGTGATCTAATGTGTGTGTGTGTGTGATATTTAAATTTTTAATGTAGCTTTAACAATTTTTCAGTCATATCACTATGATGTCATTGGTGTGGCAGTTTCTAGTGATATCTAAACACTGGGGCATCATGCAGACATGTAGCATGATGTCCCACCCAGTCACATTATCCTGACACCAGGCTGACCAGTCCTAACACTAACCTCTTAAAGCTGAGCGCCAAGCGAGGCAGCTGTAAGTACCATTTTTGTAAGTCTTTGGTATGACTAGGCCGGGGATCGAACCCACGACCTCCCGCATCTGAGGAGGTTCTAAGATCTAACTTGTAGAACCTATGCAAGAATAACGGCGGAAACTCTTTTTATGTATCAGAGTATACATATTTGGCAAGTATTGGGACAGACTGTGCATTGGGACAGACTGTGTATTGAGACATGTAATCCATTAAAGGTTCCGCTGTCCATTGTCATTTATAACACATTACTGTAGTATGGGCTTACCGTTTGGGTGATCTATGACACAGGTACTCGACGCGAGCTTTATGTTATAAAAAAAAATAATAATCTTAAGGAAAAAGACATACAGAGTGACAAAAATACCTCATATTACCCCTATGGGGATGGGGTAATCTGAGATATGTTTGTCAATCTGTATGACTTTTTCCTTAAGATTATTGTTTTGGGATATTTTTTTTCAACATCAGGCTCGCGTCGAGTACCTGTGATCTATGAAAGACGAAAAACTGAAATAATTATTCTGAAACAGACAGACTTCATTAAAATTACTGGAACACCATGTGACTGTGCTTTAAAACATCATTTAGAAACAAGTATGAAAACTCACCTTCACCATCAGTTACTAACCGAAACCATGAATGAATTTTGCACACTTTATCTATATTAATTTTATCATGTGGACCGGAACTAGCTAACACAAAAACATTTAGCGCAAGCGCACGAAACAAATAGTTTTCAATATAATAATAGACCACGCCTTCGTTGATTCAACAGTAGATTTGAAATAGTTCAATCTGAATCTTTTACTATTAAAAGCCTATTTAAACAAAATCACGTAAATATTTTTCAATTAAATGAGATTTCTGGTTATATAAAGGCAAGTATTTAAACTTATAGAAAGAAAATCACCTGACAGCGGTTTCACATAAAGTTTAAGAATTTACCCTTAAATTTACGTTTTAATTGTTGTTGTTGTTGTTGTTGTTGTTGCTTATAATGCTTCAGTTAATATCAATATTTTTGTAGCCAGAAAAAAAATCGTAAAAAATTAGATAATAAAGTTTTGGATTAAAATTTAAGAGAAGCAAACTTTTTTTGTTTTTAATAAAAGTTTCGATTTTTCCTCAAATGTGAGGAAATCGTCACATTCTACACAGATTGTGCAAGACCGTTGTGCTGATAGTTCAAAGATTGTTTAATGCCTTAAAACTCTGCATGCTTATCACTTTAAATTCTAGTTTTTTTGTATGTGCTTGTAGCTATTGATTGCCAGATATTGGCTTGTGTCACTAACGTATCATTATTGACTGATCTCTCTCTCTCTCTCTCTCTCTCTCTCTCTCTCTCTCTCTCTCTCTCTCTCTCTCTCTCTCTCTCTCTCTCTCTCTCTCTCTCTCTCTCTCTCTCTCTCTCTCTCCAATTCAGTAGGAAAAGTAAAGGAGATTCTGGGCCAAACCTCTATTGTGTACTTAGACGACAGCATTATCTTAACCCCTCCAAGATTCAATCAGGATAGTGTAAACAAAATACGAAAACGGTTTTGTTGAGGCAAATGCGTGATTACCTAACTCGAGAACCTATCATGGAAATCATCATCGTCGATAGACAAAAAAGGATTGGCTCAGAAACAAGCCCCTTTATGCTCACTTCAGTCATTTATTTTTTAAATCACACACAAAATTTTACTTTATTTAACATTCACACAATATTTTACACAACCGCTTGTCGAAATATTTTAAAGTCTCAGCTTTTGGTATAATATAACTCATTTTCATACCAAATGAACACAAATTAATCTTACCACTAATGAGAGCTCCAAGTTATAACGTCTTGATATAATTTCCATGTGAGACTATTGATTTATCGACATAACTCTTGTTTAGTTCGTTATCGACTGTGATCTTACCATAATAATCTGAATGGTCCTTGCGAATAAGAGACAACTTTATCTTATTTATGTTTCTGAAATACGTGCTATATTTCTCATTGTCAAGCATAATCGTCCTATGCTAACCTCGACAAATATATATTTTCCTCTTTAACGTGGTATCATCGACTGTAATATCTTCCATATTTCCCATTTCATAAAGAATGTATCGAGTATAGTTTTTGTGTTTCACAGGCATGTTTGATATCACATCAACAAGCAAATCGTCTTTGACTCGGAGATCCTGTATCAGATCTAACATAATAAACTTTTCATCTTTATGATAAGCCCGAAGTTGATTAAGAATTTTAGTATAAGTCGCTATTGATATTTTACAGAAAGTATTTTTTATTCTCTTATTTTGGCTCGATTTGTTTTAAAATTGTATTACTGATAATATAAATTCCTGCTCGTGACACTATCAGGAGCAATGAATTTGCTGTTCCGCCCGCTGACGCAATTCCAGTTGTTTTTTAGCATCATTGGAACATAATCCATAATGCATATTATTCTAGCACATCTGACGCAGTGAGTTTTTTTTTTAATAAAAATATTTGTAATATTTTATCCCCTAATCCCTGTCGTTGTCTGCGAGACCTGATAAGATATGACTGAAATCAATAAAAAAAATTTACATTAGGAAACTCTTTTGATTATTGTTTCAATTGGCGCAGTGAAGGTATTTTCAGCAGCAGTTATATCAACCAAAGCAACACAATTAATATTACCATGATCAGCAAGAAAATCTCTGCACTTGTCGTATACTTCAGATGAGATATTATCATATCTGCTATTTTTTAAAACTTGATGAGTTATTACCTGAAGATATCAAGAAAGATATCAGACTAAAATATCAAGAAAGATATCAGACTAAAAAGAAACAACATTTATGATATTATCGATGATGGTTTGAACAAATTCTTTCAAACAAATTAAGGATAAAGAGCATGATGAATTTTATGTTTTAGCAGATTATGGACACTACAATAATGTGGTGGATTGTGGAGATAAGAGCAAATTTAATGAATTTATTTGATGATATGAAAAAGAGTGGTGATGAGACTCTCTTGAAAATTTATAGCTCATCATCACCAGATGAAGCTGAGAAAAATTACAGACTGATAAGACGGTTTTATATCCAATGTTCAAAAAAAGAGACGATTAATTTAAAAAATTATAAAGGCTTGTTCTAGTCGATGGAAATATTCTCAGTACGTTAGAGGAGCTGACTAGATTGGCAAAAAAGACCACATTAATTTTTTGGTAAAGGTCTGAAAATCTTTCACTCTCACACTGAAATAGTTGATCAACTAACGCTACTAATCTTATAAAAAGAAGCAGGAAATGTGGGCACATAAATTGAAATTTCAGATAATCTCAGATCAAACAGTTATCTAACATCCGACCAATATTATATTTTGCATATACAAAGCGATTTGATTTGCTACCCGCAAAGTACTCCAACTTTTATCTATCAGATAGAATAAGAATGCTATCAACTACATTACTGCTTGACTCATCTCAGACTATGGCTGACAGTTCAAACTCTACTATATTTTACAACCTAGTTATTGAACTTAACAGTGATAAATGACATGAAATAGGATTAGTATCTCCCTACTGTCTGGCGCTTAATGGCAAATGTTAAAACTAGCATCAATGATGAGTTTGCATTCACAGTAAGAAAAGAAGATGCTATCGAATTAAATTTTATTAAGATACTACAGGGTGCTTACAACCTTGATTATTTCAACAAAACAATAAAATATATCATAACTTCTGTCAGTAGCGGTATCTCATTTGATAATTTTGAGCTCATGCCAAATTATAACCATTACATTCAAGAAAAACGCTGAAAAACTTGTTCATCGACTTCAGTAAACAAGATACAATCCGATCATTACTCGGATTCATTAAACAACAGCATAGATTTGTAATAGTTACAACAATACCATATGATAGTGAATCAGCTGTCAGCATCACCTAAATAAACACGATTTTAATAAACTGCTAAATTTCCTTAGGATCGTATTTAGCACGATGTAGCCATAAGCAAACAATTTATTCGTTTAGTCCCTTTGTTCCACCTGCCTCGCTAATCTAAGTCAATCCAAGACTGATTATTATCTTGTTAGTGTCGAAAATCAAATATCATCTATCACAATGACGCTAGCTGATCAGTCAGGTCGACCGCTCAGTCTCAGTAATGAAATTTGTGACATATTATCTGCATGTGATCTCAGTTAACTAGTTGATGGAGTGATCTCTGCTCATAAATTTTATCGGAGAGTTCTGAATAACAAAATAAAACAACAAAATCAGAAACAACAAAATCTGTATCGCAGAAAAATCCAAGTGGTTTCGTCGGATATATATTCTCTAAAATAATTGAAAAGATACATGGAATTGTAAATAAAGTAGCACTAATGCATTAGACGCATCAAAAGATTTTGCCACAGGAGCTGTACCTTCAGCAGGTATAGATGTCGGACATGGATATGAAACAAGTTATTTATGAAATAGCTCCAATATTGAAAGCTGCTAAGAGTTCCAACATCAAAAACAGCTATGGCGTTGATAAAAACAATATAAAAAAAACCTGCTACCTCCGTCAGGCAAAAACAAATTGTTAGAAAATTAGTAACTTAACTACGACCTAAGACCGCGGTGCGGTTCGCTGTTATTTTCGCGTTTACGTGTAATACGCTCGCGATTTTAACAAATAATTACAGATGGAACATGTCTGATGAAAAAAAAATAACAGCTAATTCAACAAGAGAATTCGAATGCGTAAAGTATCTTTATGAAAATTTAAATAAGCCCAAAAGAATGGAAATTAAGACTTTTAATACACTTAACGAATCAAGCCGTACTTGAAATAAGAGGTAGTATAAAACAGCACCAGCTGGTGTAGCAGCTCCAGATAATATTGCATTTACGGTTAGAGTTTGTTCAAAAGCGCAAAATATCAACTAGCTGATCAAAGTGTAAAACATACTTCTATGCTTTTTCCAGTAACATGTACTATTTTTAGCCTTGTGTCGTTCAGCAACGACTACTCACAATCCGTTGTAACACATAAAGAAATACAGCTTAACACGAATTTGTTTATTTTGAAGCACTTGCTTCTAGAGCTGATGCTGCTACAAGAGCAGTTTTAGTAAGAGACTTTCTTATCGCAAATGCTGGCATATTTGGAATTGCTGCACCAGATGCAGATGTGAATGAAGCTGCTACAAGGACTTCGCAGATAAAACACGTGTAATTTTCTCAGAAATACTGTACCTGCTGGTGCTGATGTAACTGAACTGTTAGCAATGGTAAACATGATAATAAATACAATGAATATAATCGAAATTAATTATTTAATGAGGGATACGTTCAACGAAGAGCGTTCACAGAAAGATCGAATCAAATAACAGATAGCTACGGTGGCCTAGTAGTTAGAGCGTCCGCTTCGGATGCGGGAGGCTGTGGGTTCGTACCCCGGCCGAGTCATACCAAATACTTACACAAATGGTGCTAACTGCTTCATTGCTTGCGCTTAGCATTAAGAATTTAGTGTTAGGACTGGTCGGCCTGGTGTCAGGATAATTTGACTAGGTGTGACATCAGTTTAGTCAGAGTTTAAGAAACTTTACCCGATATTTCTTTTTGGCCTAAACACAGAAGTGATTCTAGGAGCTGCTAATTATTACGCTTGTGTGCTAATTGTATCCGATAGAGTCATTACAATCGATTCGACAAAAGGCAGAAGGACTGCCAAGTGTAAAAGTAAGTGGCATAATTTTTTCAAACAAACGGTACAATCAATTGAAATTTTATATCAACCTGGCTTAGTCTGATTTTTCCTTCAAGTCAGGGCAGTCGAGGAGCAAGATTGTGCTCGAGGTCGGATTTTGCCATCATGTGTGGACAGTCGAGGCGCAAAATTTGGTAAAGCTCAAACTTTTTCATAAGCTACATGAGCTAAGTTTGGCCGTTGCATGATAACAAAATTGCCATGTGTTTATGGATATTTTTCAACTGTAGAAAGGAATACCACGTATTTGCGAGTGTTTGAATGGAATATGTTCATTATAAATCAAGTGTAACTAAATTTCTTTGTCAAAACTACAATTTGACAAATTTTAATTGAAATGCGAGAATAGTAGTAGTGAACTGTGTGGGTTCTGGATTGGGAATGGAATGGTAATAAATACACTGAAGGCAATTTGTATTATATGCTTCTCGGATCATTCCTCTCTCACGGCTGTCGGTCTCATCATCGCCGAGAGGTGTAACAATCACATTTTGTAAGGACAAGATGGTTGGCGAACAGGACAGCCACTGTTTCTACCATTTCTCCTGGCTTCCGATCCTATGATCTTTCTCCATTTTCCTGCGACCATGAAAACAAAGAACACTTGGAACGATTTTATAAAACTTGTGACTGAACTGGTCTCCAAAATGTAAAGTGATTTAATAAATATGGTTATAGAAATTGCCTAACGAATTGGTAGCTCGAGTCCTTTACCATGACTGTCAGCTATATCGTCGCGGAGTGGTGTAAGGACCACATTTTGTAAAACAATGTGTGGTTGGCAAACAGGACAAAACCTTTTTAATATTTCTTCTGGCATCTTCCGTGCGCTTGAATGACATTTATCACTGAATAGTCTGTCATTCTCTTGTACTTATTGTACTCTCTACCTTCATACAGAACGGGAAGTGATTTGATGAAGATTGTTATGCAAATCATATTTAGAAATGGGGGTAGGGGTACTCACCCATGACTGTCGGCGTATTGTCGTTGAGAGGTGCAACAACCACATTTTTGTGGACAGCAACTCATATCAATCAGAAACTGGATGAAATGCGAAACAAAATTTTAAAAAATATCAAAGTAGAAACTGGTGAACGTTATTTGAAAATGACATAAATCTATCTTGGACAAGGTCTGACTTCCACCGAAAAATGACAATGTCCAACTTTCTGTGATAATGACTAAGTTCAAATTTGTTAGAAAATTACAATGTTCAGCCTTAAATTTCCCTGTCAGAAACTGGTGAACGTTATTTGAAGTATGATAAATTCCAACTTTCTTTTAAAAATTATAAAGTCCAACTTTCTAAAAGATTAGTCTTCCTGATATATGTCAGAAAAATTAAGTCCTAACTTTCTGTAATAAATCACTAAGCCAAAATCTATTACAAAAATGACAGTCCAACTGTCTCAAGTAATAGTATGTGTGCATGTGTGTGTGTATATGTATGTATGTATGTATGTATGTATGTATGTATGTATGTATGTATGTATGTATGTATGTATGTATGTATGTATGTATGTATGTATGTATGTATGCATGTATGCATGTATGCATGTATGCATGTAAGCATGTAATGTATGTATGTATGTATGTATGTATGTATGTATGTATGTATGTATGTATGTATGTATGTATGTATGTATGTATGTATGTATGTATGTATGTATGTATGTATGTATGTATGTATGTAAGCGTCGCCAGCCAACGCTTATATAAACGTTGCTGTTTCCGAAACTGACAACTGAGGGCGTGTCGTCGCTTGCAGTTTCGTGTGGCCCTGAAAAGGGCCGTTTGTTCAGCGGGTGTTAAAATTGGATTTAAGTATTTAACACATGCTTCTTTATATTAAAACGGATATATCCGTACAAATACTTATTGCCCTCTGTATTTAATTGCGTATCATCCGCTTTCTGTAAAAAATTTTTAGTTGGACCCGTGTATGATGAATTACTTTTTTGGTGAACTGCGAGTGTTTAATTCGCCATAATGCACGGTTTGATAGAGGCTATGTCATGAGTTAGCGATATCTAATTAAGGGCTACGTTTGTCTAAACTGAACTAGATAGGGTCATTTCTAATCTGCATGGTAAACTGTCATTTCTGAAAGTTACCAGGAATCAGTTGGTAACCGATGTTGCCAGACGAACTGTATTGATTTGAGGCTAGTTCAGGCTGTAATTATATTTAATCCACATTGGACACTGTGAAGGAGCTTGGTTTCACATCAAAACTCTGTTTAAATGTAGTAAGAGCGAATTTAAAATTAGTCTTCGGTTTTCTACATTAGAAAACGAACGTGAGAACGTAAAGGACTCCGAGTAATTTAAGAAGAAAATTCACTCGTAAAATCATCCAGGGAAGACGATTGTCTGGAGAAATTGACAGGCGCAAAATCTTGAAATCACAAGGTATTTTGCATCAATTTTTTGAATTCCTTAATGCTACTATGATGATTTGTACGACATATTTGTTTGTATTTACTTGGATTTATTTGTTTAAATTCGTAGATCAATTTTCTTGATCTGGTGAAACCGGTGTGTTTTATTTGAGTCCGCACCGTGATATTTTTCTTTATATATACACTGAACTGACGGCTCGCTTAAGGTTTAGTCTCGATTATTCTAGCAAGTTATGTATCTAGAATTTCATGCCTTATTGATATACAGGTTTTTGTATCTAGAATTTCATGTCTTCTTTTAGTTGATTTTACGAGAATCCGTGTGAATTATCCGATATGAGTCCATGCAGGATAATTACTTGATTGTTGTTATAAATATCGTGGTGTAATGAATTTCATTTATTCTCTTGTATAATGTGACTAGTATGGAACTAAGGTTTAGTGGAGTATTAAAATGGCCCTTAGCCGACCATTAATTTTGTAACAATAGGTTTGTGTGGTCTTTCATGACCAATTAGACTAGATGTTCATTGGTCTGTTTGAATTTCGATAGAATTATATCTGACCTAACGAGGGGTGAGAGAAATGATATATCCCCAGTATAATGTGACGGAAGATTTAGTGTGCTTTTGTTTATATTTTTACAAGGTGAGATATCTTAACGTGTCATATTTACCGGACGTGACAGGACGTCTCACGCATTACAAACCCAAACTGGCTACACAAAGTTGGAGGGGTCGAAAGAGGCAAAATCCCTAAGAATTTGGAAAAGGAAGGGAAGGAGTGGAAAAGACCCAGACTTATCGACACGAGGAAGTCAAAAGGAACAGTCGGCGTCTAATTGGACTGAGTTGATACATCGGCTTGATGATTTGGTTCTATTATTTAACAGATCAGCAATTGATATAATCCTAATTATATTTGAAATTCCTGGAATAATTTGATTAAAAAGAAAGAAGTTTCATATTATAACGCTTATCACAATATTGTATGAATTTTACTGTTGTGAATTTTGATTACATTTTTTTTTTGTCTTTATTTGTAACGGGTGCTCGTGTTATTCTGTGCTATATATTTGCTCAGATCTTTATTTATTCCACCCTTAAGTTCATACTTTATATATTGACATTTACTCGTTCCGGGCAAATTGCACCGTCGGCGATCACCTCTAGATAACGATAAACAAAACCAGGCAAGCCACCATAATAAAGTTGAGGAGGGGTTTACGAAAGGCCTAAAATGTAGGCAAGGGCGAAAGACTATCCTGTTGTGTTCTTTAAATCTCATTCCCAACAACTTGTTATTAATCTTTTCCTTTAAACAATATTCTAAAGCAGTCAGACCATTCGATAATTTTCGGGGTATAATCGGTCCGACTAGCACCTTCTTGATATCTTTTTGTATCAAGAGTTTGCAATTTTGCTCAATATTATTGGCAGCTGAGATATAAAAACTAGCGCACCACAGGTCATTGCATCAACTGTGCAAATAAATATACTAGATATTGGATAAAGGTCCAGAAAGGACGGAAAATGATCAGATTAAAAAGATACAGAAAGGCCAGTATCGGGTCAGAAAGGACATGAAAAAAGTCCGGGTTATAAAGGAAAGTTTATAAGATTGTATAATAATAATAATAATAATAATAATAATAATAATAATAATAATAATAATAATAATAATAATAATAATAATAATAATAATAATAATAATAATAATAATGAGAAGAAGAAGTTAATTTTTCATGAATACCCATATCTATTCAAGTCAATTACATTTTTACATATATTGCTAAAACGCTGAGCTACAAAAAAACTGTAGCACTGGTTAGCGTGGATAATTCCAAGACTCAAATAAAGCACTGAAAGCCAACATCAGACCTTTATCAATCACATAGGTTGTTGTACCGATGTCTGGAAAGAATCAGCATTGTACTTTTCACATTTTCTGTTTCTGTCTCAGATTTATGTTATATGTCAGGAATCTTTGATAATCACAATTAGGACGCAAATACAAGTCTCTACAATAACAACTCTTTTAAAGGCCTCCATTCTCGACAGTGCTTGAAGTGTCATAAGTTTTTGTAACGATTACTTGGACACTACTGACTGAAATACCTCAAATGATTAGCTGTAAACTTCAGTTGTATGGTACTTGTGTATCATTCTTCACTTATATAATTAGATTCATCATCATTTATACTTTCTTCCATTACATATATCTTTTAGTGAACTTTATTTTACGTTTCCTGATGTTTTCAATATCTTTTGGCATGAATAATGTTTTTATGTATCTTTCAAATTACTATGACTTTGATGATGAAGAATTTGAAGCTGCTGACCTTGGATTACGTACCTATGTAATTAAATTATTGTCATTTTGTTTAAAAATATGTAATTGGTGATTCAACCATTACTCATGTATAAAATGAGGTGTTTCTTTGCACCGTGAAAATGTATGTATATGCAATATTAATAGATCTTACTATATAGCTTTTAGACCAACCATGCAGAGAAGTCGATTGCTTTCATTTAATTTTCTTAGAAATGTTCAGTTGCGCCATACATTTCTGTAACAGTTGTTGATACAATACTGCAGTAAATTGAAATAAAAATTTGTCCATATATGTAGTATCAAATCAAAATGTTTGAAGTCTGCGTAACATTACAGTCAAAAACTGGACTTTTTTTTAAACATGTATTGACGATTTTGTATGTGATTGATTTCTTTTCCTGAATGTCCAATAAAATCGTCTGTTCTTAAGAGATTTTGTAAAAGCCACATATTTGATCTCGAGTTGATTATTAAAACTAAACCATGCCATCATAAAAAGTACAATTTTGGTGTGTTTCATATCGAAGAGCTCTTATCATGTATTTGTTTATTAATGAAGGATATTGCACTGAAGTGGCAAGTTCTTGCATACTAAAATTAAAAATGTGTTATTTTGTGGCACATTTTAAATTCTAAACCGCAGTCTCGATAATAAAATTATTTAACTGAAGATTGGCATGCAGATCTTTGGTTATTTCATTTTAGAAAAGGGACACATTCTCTTTATTTTCACACAAATCTGACACTTCAATTTCTTGTACAACAAACACAATAAAAAAATTCCACATGATAATTACAATTTAGCTTGTTGATATGGATGTGAACTATATGCATGAGGTGAGATTACTGAAGCATTTACATTAAATTGATCATAATTTAGAATTAACATACATATTAATTAAACTTCCTCTATTTGGCTGTATATTTTCTAACAGTCTGTATATTTGTGTGTCCCGGTTATGATGGTACAGATTCTGATACAGTGTCTCTTGGAAATCAACCACAAATCAGTTAGTAATTGGTCTTTATCGACCATAATTTTTTAAAATAAAAATTCCCTATTTGATGGTAAAAATCATGTCCAGGTTTTACAAGAATGTGTGAGTGTATATGTTTGTGATATGAAATCTTTAATTCTATTACATTTCCTCATTGGGCAAGACTGTTCAAAGAGATACATGCATGCATTTTTGTTTTTACAGCGAGATAATATAAACTCTGTGACCGGAAACAGCCCTTTTTTAGTTCCTCAGGATATGGTCCCTGACACAGCAACTATTCATAATTTTCCTAGTACTGGAGATAATTTGGCAGTACAGTTTTTAGTACAGTCACATAAATCCTCCTCTTTTTTCTTTACTTCAAACCATTGTAGTTACCTATGCTGTTGATAAACGTATGATAAATGGCTTGCGCATTCCCATGCCATTGATTTGCCTTTGTGTTACCATCAATATTGCTAGTAGAACGCCAAGCTTTCCGAAATCTATTTTCAAACGAAACTGACTGTTGTGCAATGATAGATTGTGTTAGATTTATCTCGTGTATAATATATTTCATGGTATTTTATTTTCGTTTTGTTAGAAAAGACTTTACAGCTTGCTGTAAAGGCACTTCGCACACCTGGATAGTCATTAAGACTTTTATTAGACAATCAAGGCATTATACCTCTTGCTAGAAAATCAATGTATTCTTCCGCTTGGTGTAATGTGCAAAATACCTTAAACTTGGACACAATCATTCTGCCTTTTGCAGAATCGATTGTAATTAATGCATCGTATAGAATTAGCGCACCCGCGTAATAATTAGCAGCTTCTGGAAACATCCATAGTGTCTATAAAAGCTCAATACCAGCAGTTTATGCAATAGCTCGTTCGGAGTGATTCATTACTTCAAAGTGAAATATCGGATAAAGTTTCCGAAATTATTCGATTGAAATTTAAGATCAGCTATCAGCATCCTTATACTTTTTCATTGCTTTCATAAAATACATTTAAGCACTAGATACACTTCTGTCAGCTAATGCTGCAGTGTTATCTGCAAAACTACGTTCGAATATTCGTTCAAGATTCTGTGTAGAATTTACCCTGACAAATATTCATCGCACATCTGGACTATCAAAAATTGAATTGTTTTTTCTTGACTATTGCGTTGAGATTGAAATTGAAACACAATAAATACGTGTCTTTGCAACTGTTCGCTTGGTGCTGTTGTTATTCAAAATGTATTATCAGGCGAATTTAAAACTGCTATTTGATAACATCTTGTTTATTTTTTCAAAGTATATTTGTTTGGTAAACTTGGTCAATATTGTCTCAAGCTCGATAGTTTTATCAATGGACTGAACAACACTATCATCCATAGAACTAGTCGTGAAATTATAAATTGTGCTTCATCAACACCTGCAGCTTTCATCAAACAATCGTTTTGATCAGCTCGGTCAATTATAAGTGTAACTTTTACACCACGAAATATTTTATTGCAGTCGGGACAAAATATGAATAATGTGCTCAATGGCAACATCATTGTTATTTGATTTGAGCTATTTGTAAATTTTCGTCGTTTAATACACCAATCGTTATACGTTGTAGTTGAGGTGAAAGGAACAATGGAATGATCTTTTGATAACAGTGCGGCACTGCTTTATGCGGCAGCTGAAACTTATCTTCATCATGTGTCTTAAAGGTTCCTACACCCATTTTGTTAGGCTCATTTGAAATTTCATCGAGATACTCAATATACACAAATGATGTTGTTGTTCTATCTTCTGTTATTTCCTCAGTCAGGTCAAGGTAACTTTTAGTATACATTTTTTAAATTTGTAATTGTTAGATAAAATCACAAACCGCGCTGCGGTTGGAGGTCGTAAATGCAAATCACTAAAACTCAGCAATATTTGAACGTGGTCTAGTTTTAGTTATTAATTTTCTAATAATTTCTTCGCCTGGCGGAGATAGCAGATTTTGTAATCGTTTTTATTAACGCATTAGTAGTTTTCTGATTTTGTTGATACTTCAGAAATTATTTGGTTTATATCCCTATCGCTTGCGATATATTGAGTTCCATAAATTTTTATCAGGAATATGTTTGTTCATGCTACAGATGCCGCTCCTATGCAAAAAGCTTTTGATGCATCTGACGCAATAGGTGCCACTTTATTTGCAATTCAAGATATATTTTCAACTATATTAAAGACGATATATTCAAAGAAACCACTATGATGTTTCTGAGATAAATATTTTCTTGCATCATTTTGTTATACAAAACTGTCTGATAAGTTATCCGACCGAATTTAAGCGCAGATAATATGTTACAATTTCATTATTGAGACTGAGGTACGACCTGATTGATCAGTCAATGTCATCGTGATACATGATATTCGATTTTCAACACTAACAGGATAATATATTATTTGTCTTGGATCTACTTGCATTCATGAACCTGGTGGAACAAAAGGACTAAAAGAATATATTGTTCGTCCATGGCTTCTTTGTGTTGAATACGATTCAGTTGCAATAGAGCAGTTATTAAAATTTTGTTTATTTCTGTGATGCTGACAGCTTATTCACTATCATACGGTATTGTTGCAACTGTTACAGACCCATGCTATTGTTAACTAAATCCGAGTAATGATCCGATTCTATCTTGTTTACTGAGATCGATGAACAGGTTGGTTTTTCCAGCGTTATTTTTGATCGTAATGTCTTATAGTTTGGAATGAGCTCAAAATTATAGAAGATACTGTTACTGACAGCGGTTATAATATATTTTATTGATTTTTATTTGAACGTTTTTGTCGCCCTTTGGTATCTTAAAAGAATTATATATGATAACACCTTCTTTAATTACTCCAAAAGTAAAATTATCATTGATGTTTGTTTTAACCTTTGCCATTGAGTGCCAGACAGTAGCTGATACTAATCCTATTTAATGTTGTTTATCGCTGTCAAGTTCAATAACTAGGTTGTAAAATACAGTAAAGTTTAAACTGTCAGTCATAGTCTGAGATAAGTGAAGCAGTAATGTAGTTGATAGTATTCTTACTTGATCTGATATTTAGAACTTGGAATACGTTGCGGATAGCGAATCAAATAACTGTGTAAAATATGATATTTGTCGGATGTTTGACAACCGTCTTGTCTGAGATTATCTAAAATTTCCGAAATTCCGTTGTCGATTTCATTGCTCACATCTCCATCTCATTTGATTAGATTAATAACATTAGTCGATCAACAATTTTAGTTTAACAGTTAAAGATCTTCAGACCGCTACCAAAACATTCATGTGATTGTTGATATCGAAGTCAACTTTTCTAATGTATTGCGAATATTTCCACTTACTAGAACCAGTCTCTCTAATTTTTCTTAACAAGCTCATCATCCCTTGTCAACTTAAATTTTTTTCTCAACCTTTTCCTAGTTGAAAGTGAATAAACATAGAGACATTGTTTGATTGATCAAATTTCAGTCCTTTAATAGTCTTGAGTTTGGAACACTCATTACTAAAATTAGCACCTGACTCTGGTGCGGAATTGAAAGCACATGTTTCAAACACATGCAAGTCCAGCAAATGATCATATCCTTTCCTCTACACAGAAGCGGGCATCCACGTTTCAGCTATACCGATAAATATAGATTTTGAGCTCTCAGAAATTTTAAGTTATTGAATTTTTAATAAAATGGTATTTGCATAGTTATACTATGGAAACTGAATTAGTACCGTGATTCCTTCACTCAAATACACCTGTAATTGCTTCGGGCGTACGAAGTCATACTTTTGAATTTGAACTTACAAAGTAACCTTCTAAAGTCATTTACCTCCATTTTCGGACGAAGTAGAAGTCATTGCTGTTACACGCTATTGGTTATATGGCAGTACATACTAAGGGAAGCAACTCATGAAATCAAATAGATGTCGCTAGGAAAAAGCATTAAAATATCTGCTCGATCTGCCCTTTAAATAGGATTATCATTTTGGAACCTTGGCTATCGAAGATGGTTGTCATATTCAATGACATGTTAGGAGTAGACAAAGAAAATATATTTGTTTACACAAAAAGAATATCGTCGCAAAAGCAAATAATATTTACATTACTCAAAATTTATTTCAGCAAAGCGAAGCACATCGCAGTCTAAGTGCTTATTATGTGATGTTTAAAACTCCAACAGATAAATCTCAAATTTGAATTTTGTCCACACAGTTAGGATCACCTTGGCTTAATTATGCTTATAACTGTGCCATATGTATATTTACTCATCGGTTTAAAACTAATCACTCCAGATTATTAAGGACTGCGTGCAATTTATTGTACGATTGGTATCAAGAAGGACGTCAAGTCGCTATGTACACCTCTTTACAAGTATAAAGAAAAGATCAAATCAGACGAATGTCTTCTTTATTCGGGATAATCAGCTTCCTGCAAAATTCACGATTGTACTGTATGCTATCAATGGCGAAAATACATGCACAAGTACTTATGCATTTTAAATAGTTAGTCCCTATGAAGTATCATAGTGGTTTACTTTAACAGCATGTCAATTATTTCAAAACGTCATTTGTCATTGAAAGAAGTTTTTTTTATATAAAAATAATAAAATAAAATAGATATGTAAAAACTGACTGATCCAAGTATCAATATTCAAACCAAAAACAAATCATCTTGATACCAGATGTAACTGAATCTTTAGGTGGTGTCATAATTCCTTCATTTTTACGGTGGGATCTTAAAGCCGAATCTAAGAAACCAAAACCTGAAGGACAGACAATAATAAGGAGACTGCAACAAGTTCACGCTCTAGGAAGTAGAAATCACAAAATGAAAACGAATCATTCAAGAAAAGATGTAATGCTGCTAAAACGCGCACGTCTTCAAGAAAACCTCGATATATAACTGTCTCTCATTCCTTTTCTTCTTCGTAATGCCTAATGTCAGCTAATGATTTAAAACCAATGTTTAAAAATTAAATGAAAAAATGTAAACAAATCTCTAAAGACAGTTTTACTTCTACAACGACATCTTGGAATATAAAAGACCATACAAAGAAAGAAGTGTTCAACAACTGTTGTTGGGTTCGCACTGGAAAAGCAACGCCCATTTGACAAAGCTATTTACATAATTGGGCGACATAATTGTTTCGTGTAACAACACAAGTGCGTGAACGTGATCCCTCTGTTTATAAATTAGAAGGTATAAACAGATAAGAATTAAGAAAGAAAGAAGTGTATTGAAAGTATTCTAGATTAAAAACCACATAAGGTGAGAAAACATTGACTCCAAGAAAGTAAAGTTCACTGGAAAGAATACTAACCAAATATCGATTCTTGGATTGTAGCGTCACAAGTCATCGACTATGAACGAAACAGAAGTCACTAACACGTCGTTAAATAATGCCTACAAGCATCTACCTTTTTAGAGTTTATCTCTCCGAGAATTGCCAAAACGAATCATTGTGGTGTTGAGAACGTGTGCCTTAAAATCAAATCGTCCTTTTCGGTCAGATATTTGTGGCGTATTTTGTGGTTGGATCAGCCATTGGAAATTGGAGTTTTCAGAAAGAAGATACACAGTCGTGGACAGTTTTACTCATTAGTTGCATTGATTATTTTCTTCCCAATCATTTGTTGAAATGCACAGACAGCAAATGTAGACTGAGCAACGACAGTCACAACTCCTTTCCAATTATAGCAGCAATGTTTGGAAACGTCCTTTGAAAAATAATCTCTTAACATCGAGTGACTCCTCAGAGACACAATAACCATCAAATTATGAATAATCAATTTTATTTAGCATCACCAAACGATGTATCTTTGCATGTGTTTCCCAACAACAAACTTGTTTCACAGCCAAATTGCCTCCGTTCATTAAACTGGATTACAAAGTTCGTTGGGAAATGACTTTGCTAGAAACCAATAGTCATATTCAAACGAGGACTCTGGTTTTCGTTTAAATTCAGACATCAATTTTCCTTGAATTCAGAAATGAATTATTTTTACTCCTTTGTCTTGAATGTTATGTGACAGTTTTATTTTAAGAATGTCATACAGTAATTCCATTATATGAATTTGTTCGAATTTACTCGTTTGTTTGTAATAGGAATAATAGATCATAGAGATTTCATGCATTATCTATGATGCGAATTGTGAGAAGGAGTGAATATCTCTGTTTTTAATGATATGAACCATAAAGGCTAGGAACTGATTTTACTGTGTCTGGAAATGTTATGTCATTCACCTGCTAGTTAGCAAGCAATGTAGTGTGGAGTAGGCGTGACGCCTATTAATTAATTCGTGTAATTAATTTGTGAGTTCTTTTCAACCGAGAATCGTACGCCTGGCGACCGATATTGTCCAGTCAGTGATTTAAAACCCATAGGTGTGTATTACTATTTATTAAGCTGTCTAATTATGTCATGGTTCAATTTAGGAATGCCGCTTTCTGCTAGGGAAAGACATTAACTATGCTATAAATAGCTGGGAACTGACTTTTATTAGCCATAGTTTCTGTTGAGTTACGACAAGACGATATTTGACGCAACAAGAGCGGGGATTACTGTTCCATTTTAGAAGTAAAAATGACTGACATATATTTATGTTGCGTTTTTTATGTATGTAGGGAAAAATAACTCCATATATGCACCATGCAGTGGGAAAGAGAGCAGTCAATCACGTGCGGTTGATAACCCGAAGAGGCTAGTGAGATAGAGAGAAGAGGTAAAGGAATATGACGACTCTGACCTGTCACCAACAACAGCTTTGAGAGGACCGGAAGCAACTAGGTTAAGCAGGCATACTGAAAATGAGATCGATCATTCGCTTGTATGATGAAATCTGTTTTATCGGCATAACAGAAGGGCAAATTGAATTTCTTATATATTTTTTAATTTTGTTTCTAAGAGAAAATGTATCGTCCATATGTCATGTTCAATTTAATTTTGTTATGTAATTTATCAAATTGTTATATTTTATATGTGGAGGCTCGTGTTTGTTCTATTCCATATCTTTGCTCAGATCTCTGATATTCCATTCATTAATTTTATTTGATAATTTACTCGATCCGGGCAATAGACCATAGTTGATCATCTCCTAGATAACGATAACCAGACAAAAGCGCCACCTAGCAAGTACGGGAACCCTAACTAAACATTTATCAGGATATGCTATACCAATATTTTGTTCTGTATAGGTTCTCTAACACTATGTAGCTTCCATGACATAAAAAAATGGAAAACTTTTTCATCGAACACTGTGTGAATTTCATGACAACCCCAAAATGGAAAACATATTTTGACATGTTCTCCGGAACGTCGGAATCTATTTTTATCAGCCTTGGTAAGGATGGTTAGGACATAGTCTATATAAAATATGGTCCTGGTGGCCTGTTGAAATTGTTGTACTTCCTTAACAATCGGAAGGAAAATATGGGGTTTCACTTTTTCTCTAGATTTGACTAAGACATGACACATTCCACCAAAATTGGGTCCATGTTTATAGAAAAGGCGTGGCTTCTCGGGCAAACATGTATTTAAAAAACAAAAATAAACAACAAAAAAAACAACACTTTTCAGTTCGCTTTTGAACAGATGAGTCATTTTTTTTTCACGCTTGATATGAAGGTTTGATGGGAAATTCGCTGTGGTGTGGCTTTCTTAACAACCAGGTGCAAAATCCACTTTACGCTATTTCTCTAGAATGGTTGATCCAGTCTAATGGTATAAGTGGTTCATAGACATGACTTTTCAAAAATTGTGCTGGAAGGCTCTCGGTGGCATGGTTTCCTTAGTATTGTTTTTAACTTCTAAAGAACAACTGAGTTATCAAACTTGGTGAGAACGTTCTCCATCACTTATTTTCAACTCCTTCAACTCCTTCTCTAGAGTAGCTGAACCAATTGACCAGTCTTCTAGTCAACCACGTGAAAAACAGACACATCATCAATAATTCGTTTTGCTTGGGCACAGAGCACTATATATATATATATATATATATATATATATATATATATATATATATATATATATATATATATATAGATATATATATATATATATATATATATATATATAACGAAGAACTGAGTGCACTATTACTGTTGCAATAAATCGTAGTTCTCATGTGTGGAATGTAATGCATTACATGTTGTAATATTTTCTTAGGTAGGCAAAAACACTGGGAATTTTTATTAAAAGAGAATATAATATTGAAACAAAGTAAAGGAATAATAGCATGCACTCTTTGATTTAGAAGCTTGACATTTATATTAATTTTAATATAGCTAAAGACAAACCATCATTCACAAGTTTTCACTGTCTTAATATCGACTGAGTTTTCACTGTCTAACATCGACTGAGTTTTCACAATCTGGACATCGACTGAATTCTAGACCAAGTTCTCACTAAATATCTATTGAATATCGAAATCAGAAGATACGAAAATCTCAAAGTTGTGGATAACAACAATTATGTAACTGTTGTACATTTTAAACGAATAAAATGGCACTTTCTAGTAAATAGCTCCAAATCTCATTAAATCAATGATAATTGTATCAACTTCGTCAATCGACCCTTCAGAGTTCGTACAATCGTTCATAGAGACAATGGAATTTAAAGAAAGCAAAACAATAAAAACAAAACAGCTAATTTTCTTATTGATCATTACACATTACACAATGTTATATATATATATATATATATATATATATATATATATATATATATATATATATATATATATATATATATATATATATATATATATATATATATATATATATATATAATCTAATAACGAAAACGACCTTAAATATAAACTAATAAAGAAAACGACCTCAAATCTAGACACCAAAAAGACCGTCAATTGACTTAAATCAGAAAATTCATTCATATTGAAAAATAATTAAACCTCTTTTAAACGAATACATAAAGATTAGTTAATTGCTTATTCTGTATTTTAAGCACTTCAAAATTTTAAGATGTAATCTTGTTTAAAAACCTGAGCTTTGCTGATTTATAAAACTTTTCATATCTTATGAAATGCACATTTCACATCTTTACATACATGCATCTTTCTATTACGCTAAGGAAGATAGCATTTCCAGTAAAGAACTTAAATGTACTATTCTTTAACATTCTTTCAGTGGTTTGGTTTTCTTCTATGGTGGTGTCTTGATCTGTTAAAGGGCTCAAAAACAGTTCAGCAGATCAAATCACAAATCAATGAAGACCCTTACACGGTTGTATCCGTCTAAATTTCGGTCCCATAAAAGTGTCTTATTATAACTAAAATCAACTGCGGTCATTTCCTTTAGTGGGATCGGAAACAGACAATAATGGACAATACTGTCTGAACTCCGTTATGAAATTTGTATTTTCTCTTCCCATGCACTGCCTGCCCTGACTTTTGCGTGGGAAAGTAGCTCGTATTGTCTGCAATTCGAGCATATCACCATTATTTTCAAATGATGTTTTTTTTTTCTTTTGTTGTTAACTAGTTTTGTTATCGGACATTACTCTTAGAAGTGCATTTTGACTGTTATTATTCGTTTCATTTGAATTGGAAAGGTTATTTTCAGTTATCTATGACGGAAATAAATGAGGAAATTAAGTATTGCCTTTATCTGTCAGGGTGGGTTTAAAATTTTGTTTATATTATCTGGACAGACCACGGAAAGCACACTGCTGCCACAAGAAGGAAAGAAAAAGGAAATTAAAACAATCATCGCTGTAAAAGCTAGGCGTTGGCTGTCAAGAACATACTCGACAATTATCACATACATATACTCTACTATGACTGTTAGTTTTAACGTAAGTATGTGATAGTAAGCGTTATTATCGTGAAAGTACATGTTGCTAACACGTACGTAAATGCTTACCGTATGTACTCTCGTATAACCCTACTCCAACTGCAAACAAAAAGAGCCTGATCTGCCGTAGCATAAAGCTCATGCAGATCTGGGTCTATGATACGTGTTCTACTGATTACTCATAACAAACTGTAGAGACCAGGATCTGGCGGCGAATATGCGACCGAAGAATTGGGTATGAACAGTTTCCATATGGACTTCTCTTATAAGCGAGTACAGACAGTATATACTCCCAGCTCCCACTTATTGTTGCAACAGCGACTATTGATAACGGTGTTGGACTAATATGATACACTGTGTTAAAGAAACATGAACTTTTGCGACACTTTTATGTGACTGATTATAAATATATTTCAATTTTTGAATCTTAATTTTCTAATCCGTTCAACAGAAATTACTGATATATGAAGTAACATTTGAGCTCTTATTTTTCATGCGCTTTTTTTTGCAACTTTTTTGCATTCTTTCATTAAGTGAAATTGCAGAAATTTGCGATAATAAATAAAACACCAGTGGCTTATTTTTGCGTTTGTTTTGCATCTTATATTAATATAATATAAAGACGAAACGACAAACAAAGACGGTAATAAATCTATACTTATAACTATTTCGAGATAGATAGATAAACAGACAGACAGACAGATAGATATATAGATAGATAGATAGATAGATAGATAGATAGATAGATAGATAGATAGATAGATAGATAGATAGATAGATATTTTTTGAATTCTCCTCACCATCCCTAACTTGCATGGGTTAGATTATATAAACTGTACAACTATCTGCTGTGCTCTCCTTTTTAGAAATGTTTCACCCTGTACCTTTGGACTAGCCATTATAGCCTGTAAACAAAAACATCACCCTTCGACCTGCTATAGTTGGGAATTAGATTAACGCAACGATTAAAGTTTCAATCTTTCTCTCTCACTTTTTTTCAAACTCAGTCGTAGCTACATTTCAAATACATAATCAATAACAACTGCACACGAAAAAAAAGAAAGGCTTGAATTACGTTAAAATACATATGCATTTAAACTGCAGAGTAGATTGTTTTGCAGTAAGAACTTTAAAAATGAAATATTTTTGCAATATGGTATAAAATGACACCGTTACAAACCAATAAATGCATATATTTTTTAGTATCGGAGTTCAAAACCAATAAGTATTAAAATAATTCTTAAATTCTTGTCAAGTTTTGTAAATTTAACGGTATTGAAATAATACTTCAACTCTTGTCAAGTTTTGTAAATTCAGAGTTTCCTTGTGTGTTTATTGTTTCAGTTGTGTAACTGCCCTTGACAAGACTCAATGAGTGTCAACAACAAGGTCAATTTTCTGGGGCGGGACGCATGATATTACTAGGGGGGGGGGTAACCTGGATCTCAGATAGCTAGATGAAAAGATATTTTTGCTCTAATTTATGACACAAATATCCCCCATGGGTTCGAGTATAATTTATCTTCATTTTATTGAATTTATACCAATTTCAAAGAGTGTTTGGCAAAAAGCCAATATATATCTCAACACATTATTTTTTGTTTAAAAAAAAATTGTGCCAGTACAATTAATGAAACCAGCATTAATGTGAAGTATCGAATTTAAAACAAAATCATGGTAAATCAATTTCATGAGAACATGTCAGGTACTAACCTCTATCATAATGTGTAGGATTCTAGTCCAAGAGTAAGTTCATTTCTTTTCTTTGTCCTGTCTAGTTCTAAGTACATATAATCTGACCACGGGGATATTCAACTGTATACTCAAAAGGGAGCAGATGTATATTGCAGTTGTGTGGAGTTTCCTATTCTTCCATATATAGAGTGTATTAACTTCAAAGCTAGCACACACTAGGACTTACAAAAAAGCAAACATACACCGAGGCTTACCAAAAAGCACTTACATAACACAGTACCAACCAATCTCCATTAAACTACTTTAGCTAATTTCATGAGCAAACAATATTCTAGTTATGTAAATAGAAGAGTTGTGCAACAAGGTCAAGGTAATGTAATAACATTGTGTTGAAAAATCATAATGGAGCTCAACGCGTCTGTACACCAGCCTTTGATCCCCAAATTTAGAGGGTTCTTCCTTACTCCTTGTGCAAGCCATCCTTAAAGTTTGGTTGAGTAATTTAGTACTAATATTACTAAACTATTACAATGATCTTGGCCTATGACCTCGAAATCGACTGGGTTCTTTTGTAAACACAAGTGCAAGCCATCCACAAGGCTAACCATAGATGACAGGGAATATGATGTAGTAGGACAAAATTATTTTTTTCCGGTCACAGTGAAGATGACCTTTAACCCCGACATTGACAGAGTTCTCCCTCATCCCAACTGCAAGTTATCCACAAAGTTTGGTAACTGAAGATGTTGGACAACCTAAGTTATTGTTCATAAATGACAAATGTACATAGCCATATGAAAAGATGTTGGACAACCTAAGTTATTGTTCATAAATGACAAATGTACATAGCCATATGAAAAGATGAATAATTTCGTATGAATAACACGACAGTTCACAACCAATTGTCCATTATTTTATTTCAGTATTTTCATTTTGAGAACACTGTATCCTACGTCAATCTTTATATTGTAACCTCCAAGACTGATTCTAGTTCTAAAATACTTGTTAAAGAAAAGGTTTACATATAGTAAATCATAATATTTGGCACATAAACCTAAAACTATATGAACTCCAACATCCTGTATAAAACAATACTTAGACTCCCATTCTAGGACTTAATAATAACACTAATAATTTCAAGTCCATCATTGGTTTTCATTTGGAACTGAAAGACTGAGCATAAATAAGAGACGGTAGAGTTATATATATATACTCTATGATTCTCTAAATATGCTATTGTCTGGTTTGAGAGATTTGAAAATGAATGATCTTCTATTGCTTCTATTGCTCAGTGGGTGACATCAATGTTGGTTTTTGACGAAAGACCATCATAATATAACCTGTCATAATTGATAGTCCACTACTTAAGCAAATGACACTGATCAACCACATCTATTCTAAACTCTCTGAATTTTCCCCAACATATTCTGTTAGTGACCACTACCCAATCTGTGTGGCATAAAACAAGTTCTGGAAACCATAGCAAACAACCCATACCACTACAAAGCACCAGTCCTCTAATAGTTCCATGAAGATATATTCTTCACTAACTTGAAATGTGATCCAAGTAATTGTCAACCTGCTTTTATAAATTGAGACTTCAATGTGCAATATTGGATTGCACCTTTTTTGCAGTCCTAAATTGACATGCTCCAACTAAATGCAAAAGTGTCAAGAAAAGTATGCAAACTGACTGGTTTAACTCTGAAATAAGGGAAGATATAAAGCTGATTTCTGTCACAAACAGCCAGACTAAGTTTTTAAAAAATGCACAAATTTAGTACAAATTTACTTGCTGGATTTTTAAAGGATAATATTTCTAAATTAATTGAGAATAAAAGTGACTGCAGACAAATATGGAAATATTTTTCTAACTTTAATTCAATTCACGATTTTCTTGATTTTCCTTCAGAATTAAAAATCAGTCATCATGCTCATACAGAACCATTAGACAATGTAAATGATCTAAATACTTTCTTCACATTAATAACGTCAATACTTGGAAAATGTTCTTCCATATCATACAAATTTTCATTCCTTTTTGATTTCATAGAGTTTAAAGCTCCATCTTGTATATAGATTCAGATTCCTTCAATTGCTTAGTTCAATACAACTATTAATATAGGAATCTTTCCAACAAATATGAAATTAGCCCAAAGTATACCCAATTTGTAAACAAGGTGATAGATTGTCAGCAAACAATTATTGACCTTTATCAATTTTACCAACCTTAACTAAATTAATTGATAAACACTTCATCTTTTATCTTGGCTGATATTGAAAGAAATACATCTTTTGCATAGCTCAACATCAGGTTTCTGAGAAAGACATTCATGCCATAATGCCCTCACAAAGTTAACAAGGTTGGTTGATACATAGCTAGCAGCTAAAGCTGACGAAATATTAAATGGAGAAAGTTATTCCAATTTTAAAAACCATTTTAATAGACCATGAAATATTGATAAAAAAAAAATGAAAACAAAATCAGCACTTAGTTTAATTTTTACATAGCAGAGAGACAACAGTGCGTTTCTGCGAACAATTCTACATCTTTACAAGAAGTAAAAATTTATATCCCTCAAGACTCTATTCTTGGTCCTTTGCTTTTTTTCTTATTCATTAATGATTTACAACTTCATATGAAAGCCAATAAACTTTTATGCAAATGACAATCTTCGATGACATGATTGACACAATCCCTTGAACAAAATTTACAACAGGATGTTAAGGATGTTATACTGTGGTGCTAAAAAAATGAAACAAAATGCAATTAAGCACACGCAAAATAAAGAATTGTTGAGAACTAAATTAAATAGCAGAGAGAAAGTCATAAATTGTGTGTTCTGGAGTCTCCTCCTGAAGCCCTATTAAACAGCCAGTCTTCCTATGTGCCAGAATCAATGCTAAAAATGTTTATAATGGATATATTTTGCTTCATTATGCACTGTATTAAAGAACTGCAATAATAATTATCTTAATTGAATAACTAAAGTCTAAATGAGCTGCTAGAATTGTTACAAGAAAAGGCTATCAATCCTAACATTTATTCATTAATTTACAGTGGTTACTTTTTGATTATCGAGTAAGGTATGTTAAAGCTGTTTTAACATTTAAATATTGTGGAACAATGGCATGAAAAGATCTCCATATTCTGGCTTTCAATATACATTCACACAATGAATGGTCTATTTTGAACTTGAATCTTCATTTGCCTAAAAAAAACAACAAACTGTTCATCTTTTACATATTTGGCAGTAGTGTTGTGAAACATCATTCTGAATTTTATTAAATACCAACACTATATTTTAAAACTGTGCTAAATATTTCTGATTATTGGTGAAAGAATTTGAGATATCTAAAATGAATACCCCCATCCGACCTACTTTCCAATTTCTCAAACCTACATGTACATCTTATCTACAATTTGTGTATTTATATTTAATAATTACACGTGAATGTCTCAAACACAATAGTTAAGTAATAGTTTTAATTTACATGTACATTTCACTTTCAGCTTTAATATTCGATTTTTAAGTACTACATGTAAGACTAGCTGATTTAGAATCCAATGTAGAATCCTCAAAACAAAATAAAGTATATATTATTAGAAATGAATAATCTCTGATGACATATCCAGTACTTGCTTGTTGTTTGAATTGAGAGTCAATATTAACAGCATTATATGCCAGTACATGATATGCTGGGGAGTAGGGAGTGAATCATCTTACAGCCATCAGTGCTGTACATGTCAACAGAGGTGATGAAAGCCAAATATTAAAAAATACTTCAGACTTTGCAGCCCATACTAACAGTGATACTCTACTTAAAAGTCTAATTGCTTTATTCCTACTATATTTACTCTAATGCAAAATGTTTTTATTAAAATAAAACCAGGCACTCTACTGACCAGCATTTCAGCTGGATATAGAGTGATGTCAACCAACAAATGCCAAGTTGTTGTAGGGATTAACACCATTTTCAGCACAAGATAGGCTATACATAGTGGCCAGTATACATGGTAGAAGAAGAACTCTGGTAAGAATAAATTACCCACAAGAAGCTAATGGCAAGCTTTCTCACATACTCATGTTAGACCAGCCTGAGAATTGAACCCACCCTGACAGAGGTGAGATAGCAATGATCCTGAAATGCAAGTGCTTTAGACCACTCAGAGCCCTGAGGAATGCCAAGTCAGTTGAACTAAGGGTGCAGTTTCTTTTAACAAAACAAATGTATCTAATCCCATACAGATGAATGTGATTCAATATATTCACTTCATTCAAAAAACGTAACTGCTAGTTCAACATATTCAGCTGTCAAATGAAGTGGCAGTCCACAATAGCAATGCTGTACAGTATCAAATGGGTAAATTCTAATTATTTGGAGAAAAAAAAAATGCATGATTCATAAAAATGTGTGCCCATTTCTTAATTTCTATATGATAATGCCTGCACAGATTACAAAATAAGTGTGCAAAGTTTTCAATTTTATTGAAGTTTCCACAGATGCAAAACTGGATAAGGTACTTTATTTCAATAGCTTGGTATGCTATAAACCCCTTGAAATGTTGTATGATTAAACGCTAAACAAAATAAATCCAATGCTGAGAACCTTATTTATTGGCAATTTCTGTAAGAACATCTTTGGTTTTGCTAACAATGCTAAGGTACACACAAAATTAATTCACAAAAACATGCAAGATAACACAAGATTGGGATTTACATGCACATCCATTCACTGTTATACAATTTTATATTTTAATAAATTGCACTCTAAGTATCTTATGTTGCAAAATATTTTGGCATGCAAGAAATATACTTGTGTACATACAATGACAAACTTTCCCCAAAAGTATCTATGTCTAACAGCTGTGTAAAAATTATGCTGGCATAATAAAGTAAAAGAAATGAGAAGAATAAATATATAGGTTGAGTATTACAATATAAGTATTATGCCAAACAGCTACCTCAAATCATGTCAACCAACACCCGTAAATAATACAGTACATCAAGATCATCAGCAAGTTATAGATACTTAAAAAGCTGCCAAAAAATAATAGCTACAAAGAAGGATGCAAGTTTTCTATAACATTTAAAAATGTTACAAACAATGAGATGTGACATTTATTTTAATGAATAAAATCCTTTTGAGGAAAAAAAATTCCCATAGACTGCAATGCTAATGTTTGATCGAATTACTATACTTCTGTGGTAGAAATCATGTTTACATCTTGTGAATACTAAATCAAAAAGCTTTCTTAATTAAACAAAATCCCACAATAAAACTTCACTTCTGTGAGAGCTCCGCATTTGCATCCAGTAGTACCTGTGTGATTTAAGTGATAAGAGGAAAATAAGAGTTTTGGTTCAATTTACTATTAAGTAAGATTTTACACATATCAAAGCTTCTTCTGTAAAATAATGGTAATTTTTTTTTTCTGGTAATCATTTTCTGCAAAACCTCATTCCTTAAATAAGATATTTAATATACCAACACAAGTAGGCTGGTTTTGTAGCTCATAAAATAATGTCAGTTAATTAAGACAGATTGAAAATTATTTGGATTTCAGGGCCAGTATTGTGTGTTAAGAGGTTTTCAAACGGAATGAAGAAATTATGCAATCAAATAATGCATATCAATAGAACAAAAATATATACAGCATATGCATATAACAATAATTATGCAACTGCCTTGCTTGCTCCTATTCTTCACTTTTATTATCTAATAAAATGAAATGAACTCTTAAACAAAAGGCCACAGCAATGTCTAAATTTTAATGTCAATTCGGACAAATGAAGCCAATCTTTATATATATATATATATATATATATATATATATATATATATATATATATATATATATAACAGACATAATAAAAACATTTTTTTCCATGCACTAACACTAATTATTGCAAATAATCTCTCACAAAGGTTAAACGGGTCATTTCTCACTTGGAGCATCGAAGGCTGATTCTGTCCTCTGACTTCTGATATTTATTATGCTCAATGTTGGGAGCTACTTTCCAAGGAAAGAAGCCAAATATTGCACATTGTTAAATACATTAATTAATAATGGTTATTCCAATATCTATCCAAATTTTTTTTTTCTTTTTAAAATCTGGGCTAACCAATCAATTTGCCAAAGAAGGCTTTATTTATTACTGCAAATGATTTGATGTGTTTCAAAGTAACTTTTTTTCAAATTCCAAGGGGAATTATCTATACAGAACTACAGAATACAGAGTACTTTCAATCACTAATGGATAAGAGTTAATATTAACTTGATGTAAATCAATATATCGTCATCCAATTGTATATTTAGCTTATTATTATTATTCTTAATTATTGGAAATATATTCGAGTCTGATTCAATTTCATCACAAAAGGAAAACGATCTCAACCAAAATGAAGGAAGCAATTGAGCTTCTGAATGAAGCTGACCAATCCAAACGAAACTCTAAATGTTTCATAATTTGATGTTCCAGATGACCAATTACTGTCCAAAGAATGTGTGACTCCAAATAATTAATGCAGTACCTATGTGATAAATGCAAATTACACTGAAAAATCAAAAGCTTCTAAGAACATCTTACCAAAAGATATCAAGAGATATATAGAACACAGAGTTTAAATAAATATACATGTGTAAATAAGTTAAATAGTTTTATATCAGATAAAAATAAGTGACTGGCTTCCAATGTATATAATGCCATTTTTAATTTCAAGCTTTGTTATTAAAATCATTTAAATCATCCTCCACAATAACTTTTGAAGACTTAAAAACGTTTTTAAATCTACCAAAATTCAATGGAAATGAACAGTAGATAATCATTAGAATTAATGGTGATATCTTCATGCATGCATGTATGTTACATAAATACTTACACATGTACGTACATATGTACATTATGTATGACTAAGATGTTTCAGTATAGAAAATTCAGGAGAATTTTGTATAAAATGATAAAAAGAAACCATCCATCCATCCATCCATACATAATGGAAGATAACAATCAAAATCACATTATAAAGCAAACTGGTAAACTTTTTTTTGCATGTGATAAAAGCAATGCCCTGATTAATAAAATGAGACATACCATAAAAAAAAAAGTTGTATGTCATCACAAGAAAATACTAATTTAAAAACATAAAAAATGAAGATTTACCTTAATGAACAAATGTAATGACAAGAATTCCAAAATTGTGTTCGCTTTAACAAGTGATACTAAGGCACACAGATGTATATAAAAATTAATTTGTACATAAAATACCCTATATATATTTTTCATGAGGAAATAGAAAAATTGGAGTGCCATAAAATCTAAAAGGAAGATTTTTTTCTTGCAAGGTATGACAACAATAGCACAAAAGATGTGCAAGCTACAATAAGTGAGACCAAATCTATGAAAAAGCTAATACAAAAAAAATGTAAATGTTCTAATATCTGCAATTTTCTATAAATATGTGGCACATTTCCAAAAAATACATCTTGAAAAATAGACATCTTGAATTAAATCATCAGTATTTGGATAACTTGAGTTGTTAGTGATGGGTGCATTGCAAAGGGCCCCACCCACTAAAACTTGCTCATCAAGGTCTTAAATTGAGGAATGTGTTGTGTAACTGGAATTAGTTTAATTGGCTGTCAGGGGACATAACTCTTGTGTATGCTTTGTGTGAATATTTTGGATGTTTAACATAGCATTAACAATTTTCAGTCATATCACTATGATGTCCGCAGTGTGGCAGTTTACAGTGATGTCTGACACCAGGTCGACCAGTCCTAACACTAACCTCTTAATTCTGAGCACCAATGTGATTCAGTTGCTAATACTATTTTTAAAAGTCTCTGGTATGATTTGGCCGATGTTTGAAGCTATGACCTCCTGCATGAGGGGACAACACTCTAACCACTTAGGCTACCAGAGTGGTGATATAACTCCTCAGATGTGGAATGCAGGAAATCCAATTCAAAGTCTCATCAATCTGTATGTGCCCAATAAATATTGTTAAAATCAGATATATCGTAGTAAATGTATACGTCAAAAACCAAAATGAAGGTCAATCTGATGGCATAACTCTTGTAAATGATAAAAGCAGGATGCTAGAAATTCAAGGACTCATAAGAACAAATTAGCATGCCATACTTGGTTGAAATCAATAGTTTTAGTAAAACTCGATAAAGTAATGCTGCTAAAATCCGAGTGAGAAGGCCTGACAATCAGGGGCCATAAATGTAAATGATGCCACTGAATACTGGAAACTGAAATAATCCATGGTCTCATTCAATATAAATACCAATACCAGTACCAAATATAATTGAAAACCAAACAAACCTTGGTAAAGTTATACTGGAAACCAAAGTGAGGACAGACAGCCGAGAGGGAAGGGGACAATTACAATATCTATAAATAATTTTGTAGGATATTGGAACTAAAATCCATTCACTGTCTCAATAATATGAAGCCCTATGTCAAACAGTAAAATTATACTGCTGAAAAAAGTCTTGAGGACAGGCTATCTGTAAATGATTGTGTCAAATGCTGACTGATTTCAATGTACCTTGGAAAAGTTATACTGTGGAATCCAAAAACAGGAGGATAGTCTTGTGTCTCGTTGGGGTTAACATAATTCTGTTGCACATGATAGACTGTATATGGTGGCCAGTATACTGGGTGAAACAAGAATCCAGGAAGAAGCATCAGCCTGAAGGAAGCTACTGGCATGCTCTTTCACATACCCACATTGGTCAAGGTAAGACTTAAACTCACATGGACAGAGATCAAATGTGTGAATGACCTGTAAAGGCAAGTGCCTTAGATCACTCTGCCACCTGGGGCCCATGTCAGGAGGTCATGGAATTGGCAGTATAACTCAAATAAATAAGTCAGAGAATACTGGAAATCAAACACATTCAAAGTACCATCAATACTGAAATGCATGCCAATATGGTTGACGTCCAACAATCGTTGGAAAAGTAAAGATGCAGAAATGAGAGAGAGAGAGAGAGAGAGAGAGAGAGAGAGAGAGAGAGAGAGAGAGAGAGAGAGAGAGAGAGAGAGAGAGAGAGAGAGGGGGGCGTTCAGGGGACATAATTCATAAGAATGAAGATAAGAAAACTTAAATTCATTCAAGGTCTAATCATTATAAAGCTGCATATCAATTTCTTTTAAATCCAAATATTTCCTATTCTTGTGGAAACAAAATTTCTGATGGACAGATGAATGGATAGAGGAAGGTAGGATGGAGAAAATGAAAGACAATATGAGTAGCATGGGGCTCCGCTGACTTTGGAGCCCCTTTTAACGACTAGAAATGTGTGCATGGAAGGTGGATGCCCTACCAGTGTTGAAAAACTAACCCAAGCATAAAACTTGACAAAGCTGTAATGGACATACAGAGAGATAATGTAACACAATAATACTCTACTAATGTTGCAGTGGTGCATATAAAAATGTGGAATTGGATGTGTCTAATATCCTCATCACTTAAATAAAAGATAATGGCCAATACATTTTATTGAACACTTCTTGTTAAAAACAAATTGAAAAAAAATATAGCATTCTGTAACTGTTAGCCTTCATTTACACTAATGGTTTCTTGAAATTCAGTCCTTTAAGACGGTGTATATAATTCACATTTTGTAAGTCAACATCAGTATTAATTGACACAGACCTAAGAGTGAACATGTCAAATGGGTTGCAGTCACTTCTCAAAAGGTACTGTTGTCCAACTGCTCAAATTGTCTTCAAGAATCTATACACAATAATACTAGGCAGTTCAGAAATAAAAATATGTATACATTCTGCATCAGAAAGAAAAAATGTTGAAGAGAAATATTACTCAGCAGGCTCTGTTTATTTCATTTCAACAGAAGCAATTGATGGAAAAAGTATAAAGCTAAAATTCCAAAAATATGACTTAATGCAAGTCAACATGGTGTCCTTGTTAGCATGCTCCTGAGTAAACTAAACTGTCAGCCTGCCAAAACTTGGTTTTTACTTGGAGCATGTCTGCTGCATAAAACTGTCATTGAGTAAGCATACACAGAGTGAAATACTCCCCTCATTTTCACTGTTTTATGCATTATCACAAATTCCCATATCAAAACCAGTCCACACTTGACAGTCAATGACTAGTTATTTATGTTACTGTATGAATGTGACATTTTTGTAAACAGCATTAAGATAATCAAGCTTCCAGCTTCAACCCACAACCCTAGCACTAAAGTGTATAAAAATTTGAGAAAATAGTAATATTTTTCTAAAAATTTCATTCAAATACAGCCACTGATGTAAAATATATATGAATTTATATGACTTCAACATTGCTGAATCTTAATTCTGACGAAAAACGGATTGATAAAGTGATAAACAAGTCTTAACATATTTAAAAAAAAATGAAGGATAAAAAATGTGTGACATTTAACCCACAGATGTCAGTACATATTGATGGCATGGTTGACAAACTGAGACATGGCTGCTCCAATTGATGATGCTGCCTGCAGCATTTCATCCTCCATGTAAGACATTCCGCCAGATGTATTGGAAGCTGAAATAAAGTACAAAAACTTTTAAACTAATATTAGTATAGTGCTACCCGCTTATGTCAACATGCATGGGCTTGAGGAAAAATTATCAACATAAGCGAATGTCAAGATAAGTGTTTGGTGGGGTGTCTGAAAAAAGATAGAAGTTTAGCCACAGGAGTCTGCAGTTTTATCAATAAAGCACAATGAAATTTCTGACATGAAATCACAGTCGCAGTATTATAATAATATTATATTATTATAATATCGTTAAGGTGATTTCATGTCAGAAATTTTGTTGTGCTTTATTGATAAAACTGTGAACTCCTGTGGTTAAACTCGAACATAGGTGAGATGGCAGTGATCCATAATCATGTGCGCTTTAGACCACTCTGCCACTGTAAATGAAGACAACACCAGTGAAAGACACTTGTATATTGACAAATTACATTTTGGTAACCTTTGTGTAATAAAATTCACAATAAAATATTGCACTGGTCACATCCTGATATGAAAAGCATTATGATATTCAATGTCGGCATTATCACAGTTATTTACATGCTTCAAGTACTTGTACTTAAATTGACGTAGATTTTAGTCATTCTGTTCCCTTCTTATTGAGGCTACCAAGAGGATAGGGTTATTGAGGGAGAAATGAAAACCTGTCTCAAGATGATTTAAACAGTACTTGTATTTAGTTACAGAAGTCATCGTGAAAAGTACATAAAAGCGAACAAGATATATGTGGCTGGTATGATGAATGAAGGCAAAATATTGTATACATTGACATGTGCTAATGAGGTATTAAAAGAAAATGATTTTTATGATACAATACTGTAACAATTTCAGCTCAATACATTTAAAATTTTTCAGACATATTTGCAAGATGCCCCACCATCAGTTTCCCTTAACAGCCAGATATTTAGTTTAAAGAGATTGTAAATTTAATCTGCATTTACCCTGCTGTTGGTAGCGATCGTAAATAAAAATAAAGTTAAAAAGGAAACTTTCAGAGCACAATAAAACTGCTTTAATCACCGATCACTTTGGAAAATGCAAGAATCAGATTTCATTGCTTTTACTTAAGTTGCTGCGAGAAGCCAATTTTATAGGACCAAACAAAAGCCTGTTTTTGTGCCTTTTCTTTTTTTTTATCAGACCGTGACATTAAAGCCTTCTGGTAAGATCAACTAATTGTTGAATAAAGTACCTGTTGGAACTAGCTGCTTGTCAACATAAATGATAAGGTGCTAAAATTAAAGTCTGTCGGCAAGACCAACTAATTGTTGAACAAAGAATGGGTAGGAACTAGCAGCTTGTCGACATAAATGATAAGACAACAAAGGAGTTATTCAAGCTGGGACCAAGGGATTCTGTTGACACATACTTTTTCTTTTATCTCGAGGACAATATAAGCATTACAATTTTGGTAGTAATAGCAGACCAAGGGACCTATGGACTTTGCTTTTTTGTCAAGATAGGCGGCTTGTCAACATAAGTGATGTCGACATAAGTGGGTAGGACTGTATCTATTAAAATTATGAAATCCTGCACTAGAAGTCTGAATCAAGGTAGTATCATCCTCATTCTTTTCAGTTATCATTTCATCAAGTTCCATTATAGATATAGCCAAGAGTCCCCAAGACTGCCAAAATTCCAAAAATTCTGTATATATCTATAGACCAAGCATAATCATATTTCAAAAGTCATTACTTTAAACAGTGAAGGAAGAGTTCACCAATTTACTGTACATTTATACATAGTTATATGCAATAGTGTCCACCAAATTTTGAAACCATAGTGCACATTCACAGATCACTGCAAATCATATCCCAAAGTGTTTACTCTTTTTATAACTAGTGTTGTAGTAGTTATGTGACATCAATTGTGACATCAATTCTTACCTAAACAATGATGCAGATCAAACAGCATAATTTTGGAATGATCAAATTTTTAATAGGTGATTCAGAATAAAACTTGGGTCCATTATTTTGGGAAGTATGTAGATCAATTTGGAACAAATATTTCAGGAACACCTTGCTAAATTTGTAATTCTCCATTTTTTCTGTAGTTTGAATAAGTTTTGATGGGATAGGGCCTATTATGTCCTATAGGGACTTCCAGACATATCTTGAAGGGACATGACTCTCTAATGTTATGAGGTACCATCACCTTACAAGAGTCCATTAAGAGAATGCATGATGCCTTCTGTCAAATTTGGTTGGGTCTGTTGAGCAGTATTTGAGTTGCTGCTGAAGGGCTTTCATATTTGATAGTAAGTCAATATGTAAAAAAAGCTGAAAGGCCTTTATACCAGGGTACATTCTATAAAATGTAGTAAAGTTCTGAAGTAGTTTTGAGAACAAATATTTAAAACCTTTTCATATTTTGTTAACAGCAGTCAAATCTGAGGACATATAGGCATCAAATTTGGTCAGATCTCTTATTAGCCTTTTATGCCAGAAATCTTCATATCAAATTCTGTCAAATATTGCATAGAAAGTTTTGAGTTGTTAAAAGGTTTTGTTTTTAGCAACAGTGGCTATATGGAACAATGAATTAACATCATACATATAAAACTTAAAAAGCAGACCCATCTCATTTGTAAAAAAAGAAAATTAAAAGGTCCCAATGCCTAATACTTTCTAGTAAATTTGGTCAAATTTTGTTGAGTGGTTCTTAATATATTTCACTTCTCTTGCATTTTTATTAACAGCATACATATCAAACCCTGGCAAGGAAATTTTTTTAATCTAAGTGGACAAAAAGAGTATTTGAGCAGAAGAAGAGTGATCCACCAATAACAAAATAAAATTCAATGAGCATATGTCAGAAATTATTCATTTACCCCTTTAGTCTTTTAACATCAATAACTGCTTCAAGTTTTCATATGCAGCACTTTAGCTTCAAAAAGCAATAGCCTCTCATATTGCATTTCAAAACACTTTGTACCAGCTGAGACTAAGAATGTTTTGCACAAAGCAAAGTAGACCACTAAGTGCTGGGTTACTGAGCCTGGATCCTTTCATAACCAGACAAAGATGAGAAAATTTATATCTTCCAGTTATTGGGTCTTTAGCTGGGAAATAAGGTGCCATTGCAGATCAACTCTATCCACAGGAAGTAAATTGTCAGGTAGAATGGCAACTTGATACTTCAAGAAGTTCTCCTAATTTATCAGCAGCCTTTCTTGCAGCAAAGTGCATCATATAACAAGGACAACCTGATATGTACACTGATGGAGACATATTTCAAAATATAGAATGCAACTCCTTTATGAATTCCAGGCATCACTGATGCTTTATCAGCTGAAAACCCCATACAGTTCTGCCGACTTGTGTTTATTCAAAGCATTATCAAGCAAATCAAAACTGTTTTCTAGAGTGGAATCTACTATTAATTCTGGTAATGAAAGAAAAGCACTCTGAATTTTCCATTTTTGTTGCAAGAGTCTCCTAAAAACAGACAGAGAAAATCATTTTGTCATCATAATCACTACTCCTGTCTGTGGCAATACTAACCGGCCTATTTTCATGGAATCTGCAATTTTAAGTTATTTAGTACCTCCTTCTAAATACCTAACAATATTAGATGATTTTCTTTTTGCAAATGCATATTTTTGGCAATTTTGGAATCGGGAGACATCCATTTGAACAAATGAACAATGTAGTCTTCTAAAGCTAGGGGTAGTATATGTTTTATTAATAACTTAGTAAATAATGCCTCAGCAGTGTCCACAATTGGGTTCTGCTGTAAAAAAGAAGTTACCTTAGTATTGGAGCTAGTAAAACCAGCTAATGCAAGGTTTTTTGATTACCTATCAAGACCAATACTAAAGTCATTTTCACAAAGCCTGCAATGGGCGTGAAACTGCATTAGAATGGAATGCTGTATTATGGAATTCATGTATTCATCTCTAAATTTGTTTTTAGTCTTTTTCTAATCCATCTGTGAAATTATTTGAAAAAAATATTTTTGTTCTCAACACACGCATCAACTAGAATAAATTGGACTTGATTTTAAGTGCCAAATATCCACAGACTGGTTCTGTACAAGATATTAAATATAATAAAGAATCTGAGAGCAAAGATTAAAAATTAGCAAACCAGTCTGTTCTCTCCTAATTAAGCCATGCAGCTGCTATAAATAAAAACCTAGGTCAAAAGTTTGAAAGTAGAATCCAGCATATTTCTTGGAAATAGGGCAGCTGCTATAAATAGAACATAACATTGTTAGGAAAGTGCATGCCAGTCTATGGACAAACATACTCTTACTTTGCAGTTAGGCAGAAGTCGTCTTTTCTATAATATGGTCTGCGGGATTACTGGGATGTTAATAAAAGTGAGAAAACAAATTATGAATTTTTTTTGGAGTAGGATATACCAAAAACGTGTAATCTGTATACATCTACACGTAAGGTGTAATTTAGTGAAAAAAAGCATAATGATTATGCCAAAAGTGTAATGGTTGGCATGTATTCAGCAGCGATAGTATTTAAAGGTAGAATAAAAATCCAAAAGATCTTCATGACAGGGTGGTCTCTGCAAAATTCAGCTGATATTAATTCAATGGTTTTTCTTAGAAGATGAAAATAGTAAATATTGACAGACAAAAGATGGATGATGCATGACAGATACAGAACCATTCCATGAGGAAACTGGCTGTTATAGAGAGGTTATTAAAATAAAAAAATCTTAACATTGTTGAAAAGTCTGATATGGATAAAACTGTTGCTACTGTTACCTCTACAGTGATTCCTATATTTTGCTAATTGCTACCAAACAACTACACACAAACACATATTTGTAATGTGCAGTGTTTCCCTTGACGCACAAAAAAATTGATGCATTTTTTTGACGCAAAGGAAGCACATGCTGCGATTTGTTCAATCTCCAATGCAGTGGACGAACAATGGCACTATGTCTGAGTTCAAGTGTAGACATTGTTATGACGGAGTAGCTTCCCTTAGTCTCGCGAGTTGATACCAGTCTGGCTCTAGTGTAGGTTTGTTATGATGGAGTAGCCTCCCATAATCTTGCGATTATGTGATTTCATTCCAGCTCAGCAGCATGTCTCACAAGCAAAGCAACATCGATACCTTTCTAAGTAAAAAAAGACCTCCAGAGGCAAACAATGCATACCAGGAATCGTCGGCTAAGAAGACGAAGGATGATGAACACAGACAAGTAAATGTGGCGCGTAGCTTCAAAGATAAATGGAAGAAAGAATTCCCCTGGTTAGAATACATCTCAGCTGCTGGAATGACATGCTTGACTTGTGTTCGGGCGAGTACAAAGACTTCCAAAGTGAAGAATCCTTTTGTGACCTGGTCAAAGCACTATCAAAAATCCGCCCTTGTTCGCCATGAAGAATCCAGGGAACATATCGCAAAAGGGATTATTTTGCAACAACGAAATCTGGAAGTTTGCTGAGAAAAATGCAAAGAGCAGGTAGATGCTAGCCTCATGGCACTGATGAAAACGGCGGTGCACACTGAGAAAATATTCCAGACCGAGTTTCCCGGTTTAATAGAAATTCAGGTAATATATAATCTCACCCCCCTCCCTCCCACGGAAGTCTCTCTCTTTTCTCTCTCTCTACTTGCATGTGTCTCATGTATTATTACTCGAGATCCAATTAAATTATGAAATGAAACGGTTATTGATCAGTTCACTCATATGTATATTTTAAAGAATTTTCAGTTAAAGAACTATATAGCACTAAATAAAGGGAATAACATTGGTATTATAATACTTAGTAAACTGATTATTTAGTAAACTCATACCAACTGACTTGTGCTCTGTGGCATGATGATATACAAGTATTTATTACTTTTTTATATTTGTTTTAGAGAGACAATGGTTGCTCAGCCCTGCAGAATGAGACCTTGACATACAAGAATCATGAAATCGTGACCGAGATGCAGGCAGCAGCCTCTTTAGTTTGCAAGGAGAGGGTTCAACAAAGGGTTCATGCTTCACCATACGTGGACATTCTTTTGGAGGAGTCTTTGGATATTGCTGTACACAAAAATATTTTGTCAAACTGTTCACAGTGGGAAGGCAAACACTGAATATTTAGCTAATGTTAAGGTGCAAGATGGAAAAGCTGAAACAGTCACAGATGCCTTAATGAATATTCTTCAGGACTATGAGATTGATATTAAGAAGGTGATTGGCTTGGGAACCGATGGAGCAAATGTCATGGTGGGCTCAAAATCTGGAGTGGGTGTACGGCTAAAAGAGAAGAATAAAAGAATGGTGAGTGTCTGGTGTGTTGCTCTTAGCTTAGCCTTAGTAGCATACTAGGCTGCAGCAAGCATAGCATACATGAAAAAGTACCAGTCTGTTTTGGTCACAATCTACAAGTTCTTTTCATCTTCAGCTTGTAGATATCAGAGGATAAGAGACATGTGCCAGATCATGGGAAAGAAAGCAAAAAGGTTCAAAAAACCTATCCAGGTGAGATGGCTGTCTCATCATGATGCTGTGCAAGCCATTGAGAGTTGTTGGGATGTATGGTTCTTGCACTTGAGCAAGAAGCAGCTCAGAATGACTCTACAAATGCTGCAAAAGCAAAAGCAATCCTAGCTGAGGTGCAAACATACAAGTTTTTAGCATCAACAATGTTATTGCTTGATGTCCTTGAAGAGTTAACCAGATGCAGCAAAGTATTTCAAAAGGAGGTCAATGAGAAAGCAAAAAGGTTCAAAAAACCTATCCAGGTGAGATGGCTGTCTCATCATGATGCTGTGCAAGCCATTGAGAGTTGTTGGGATGTATAGTTCTTGCACTTGAGCAAGAAGCAGCTCAGAATGACTCTACAAATGCTGCAAAAGCAAAAGCAATCCTAGCTGAGGTGCAAACATACAAGTTTTTAGCATCAACAATGTTATTGCTTGATGTCCTTGAAGAGTTAACCAGATGCAGCAAAGTATTTCAAAAGGAGGTCAATGACATTGGTTAGGTAGAATATATGCTTGATGCTACTCTGGAAGCACTCAAAGATCATGTCAGCAATGTAGATGGATACACACCATGTGTGACTTAACTAAATGGTCAACTTGACAAGTCAGGAAAATACCAAGGTGTATAACCCAAAGAATATCATCAGCATACTAAAATGACTGTCAGGAATCTCGGAAAAGGAGATGGTAGCATGTGTTGAATCAAAGATGAGAAAGAGATTCTCCCCATGTAATATGCAGATTTTGAAAGACCTCTCTACAGTACTGAATCCTAGAAAGTTACCTCAGGGTGCTGAAGAATTAAGAACCCATGGTTTTGAGTCTTTGGGGAGGCTTATTGAACAATTTGGAATGGGAGAAAATCCTCTGATTGACCCTGAGGAAACCAAAGCATCTTTCCTTTGCTTCAAACACTACATTTCTAGACATAAAGAGAAGGGGCTGGCTGAAATCAGCGAACTACTACTTCAAGAAGGTGAGGACAATTTCCCCAACTTTGCTCAGCTTGCTGCTAATAGTCTGGTCATTCCATTTACCTCTGTGCCTTGTGAGAGAGGGTTCTCTGTACAAAATAATATACAGTCACTCAAAAGAAACAATCTTTCACTGAAATCTCTTCATGAGAAAATGCTGGTTAGATATGAAGTAAAATGCCCTGATTTTGACAAGCAAGAGTTTGCAAAAAAGTCATGCATCAGATTTCAAGAAATCTGTTCTAGGAAGAAATAAGATGAAACAATAGTGAGAGTTTTAATTTCCTTTCAGAAGCATAAAAATGACTGACTGATTGTTGAGTTTGTTGATTTTAATTTTAGTATTGTATATAGTTTACAATGCACGTTGTAATTTCATACCTTTATTTAAGAAAGATTAGGGGTGAGATGAAAATTTGTCAGCATATTTTTGACCCCCACATTTTTCATTTGACCCCCAGTTCTGACACCAAAGTTTTTTTTTTACCCTCTGTCTTACACTCCTAAGGGATACACTGGTAATGCATATAATTTTTCATGTCATTTTGTAATCTTCCAGAAATATCTTAATTTTTTACCTGTCAGGGATAAATCTGCAGGAAACATTTTTTCCATTCTCTCTACCAGTTCTTGAAGAGCAACTTCCTCTTCTGGGTAATACTGACTCTTGCTAAGGGACAGAAGACTGAAGTGGGAGGGACTAACATCAAGGTTGTTGTCAAGGCTGTTGCCATAGCAATCATCTTCGATACTGGAAAGCTTCAAGATATCTTTAGATGGGCTGATGTAGTAATCATCTAAGTTACTGGAATGCTTTAATTTAATTCCTTTGGGTAAGCTGGAGTAAAGTGGAGATGACTCTAGATGTGAATATGGACTAAGGGAAGTATTAGATGATGGGCTATGATGACTGCTGCAGTCAACTGGCATCTGACATGGAATCTGAAGACAATTCGGTCTCCTTGCATTGCAATGAATGGTTCCACTTTTCTGGCTCTCCTGAACAAAACAAAGAAAAATACATTCTTCTAAATCTTTTATACATTGGTTAAAAAATAATGCAATAAATTTAACATATGAAATACCATTTTCAATTTAAATTTAAACAGTATGTCATACTGACATAAACTCCAGAAAGGTAACTCAAGAAAAGGTCAAAGTAATGCAAACCTCTTGACACGAGGATAAAAGCACATGCAATACTCATTTAAAAATCTCAAGTTAAATTCCATGGGCCTATATGGGTATAAAAGTGCATTGTAACCCATCATTTTTTACTTTTGCAAACAACTTCTTTTCTCCATGTTGTAGAGATTAAATAATGTGGCACATTTAAATCTAACATGTGTGACAACAAAAGCTACAAGTTTTTCAAACAAGCAAATTGAACGATGCACATGTAAGCCGTGATCACACTTGTTATTTTCTCATGGCCATGGTGCAAATATGGTATAATATCAGAAAACAGTAGATCAACTTATGACAAATGTAGCCATTTTGAAATTTATTATTTGTAGTAAGCTGCTTAAAATAAATAACTTTTAAATACTAATCAGAAACTTAATGCAAAACAATACCATTATTTAAAGATTGTCCCATTGTCTGCTGAGAATCTGTTTGTCTCTGCTTACTGTATGTACTGCTAATGTACACGACCAAAATACATTGTGGCTTTGCATCATGAGACTAACCTTTGTGCGCTGAAAATTAAAAACCAACAACAACAAAATGAGAATAAAGTTACGAATTCAAGTCAGAAAAAGCCAAAATCTCAGAAAGTATTTAGCATCTCTAGGATGAAAATCTCTTAAAGTATTTAGTGTCTCTAGGATAAAAATCTCTTAACAGTATTTTATTCAGTGTCTTTAGGATGAATGTAATTAGTGACTAGGATGAAATGAAAATCTCTTAAGGTATTTAGTGTCTTCAGAATGATAATCTTTAAAGGTATTTAGTGTGAAGTGATCATGATTTTTTTTAGCATAGATTTAACAATTTTTCAGTCATATTGCTACAATGTCTGCAGTGTAGCAGTTTATAGTGATGTCTAGCACTGGGGCATCATGCCACAGACTTGTAGTATGATGTCCCAACCCAGTCACATTATCCTGACACCAGTCTGACCAGTCCTAACATTAACCTCTTAATGCTGAGCATTAAGTGAGGCAGCTGCTAGTACCATTTTTGTAAGTCTTTGGTATGACTCGACAAGGGATCGAACCCTTGACCTCCAACATTGGAGGTGGACGCTCTAACTACTAGACCACAGGAGCAGTTTGAAGGTATTTAGTGTCTCTGTGATCAAAATCTCTGAAGGTATTTAGTGTCTCTAGGATGAAAATCTCAGAATTTTATTTAGTGTCTCTAGGATGAAAATCGTAGAACTCTATTTAGTGTCGCTAGGTTGGAAATCTCTGAAGGCATTTAGTGACTCTAGATGAAAATCTCTGAAGGTATTTAGTGTCTGTATGATGAAAATCTCTGAAAGTATTTAGTGTCTCTAGAAAATCTCAGAAGTATTTAGTGTCTCTATGATGAAAATGTCCGAAGGTATTTAGTGTCTCTACAATGAAAATCTCTTAAGATATTTAGTGTCTCTAGGATGAAAATTCCATAAGATATTTAGTGTCTCTAGGATAAAAATCTCAAAATATTTAGTGTCTCAAGGATTAAAATCTCAGAAATTATTTAGTGTCTCTAGCATGACAATCTCTGAAAGTAATTATTGTCTCTAAGACTAGAGTTGTTTGTAAGCATAGCTCTCTGCTTCAATTGCACAAGTCAGTGTCGTTAAATCAAAGCAACCCAATTTTTTGTGTGCAACACAGATCAATTCCCATATAATTAGTGGTAATAGGTTAAAGAAGTCGAAATTACAAAATAGATATTGTCTTTAAGCACTGATCAAAAACCTGGAAAACGGGTTATAGTGACTTAAGTCTATATGTGAAAAGCTTCAATTCTAAGATGCACTTGTAGTGTAAGTTTGGGTGAAATTGATGGAAAGGCATTAGAACTGGACCCCAAACATAAATGCAACAGATTTTTTTAAAAATCCTGACAAGTAGGTCACAGTGACCCAGTTTTGTTGTACAACACAAGTTGATCTTAAGATGCACAAAATATTTAAGTTTGATGTCAAAAGATACAATAGCATAGATGCTGTAGACCAGATAGGGAAGATGGACATAGTTCTTAAAAAATTCTGAATAAATCTTACCAACCTAGTTTTGATGTGTCAACCATGTCAATGATCTGAAAACAGCATATGAATGGTATCTGAATTAGAGCCTGGTCAAATTTCTAACCAAGTTTTAATTAATCCTGAAAAGTAGGTCAGTCACTTATTGTTCTCTACATATAATAATCCCAAGATGCACTGTAAAATTAAATGCAAAAATAGAATCCGAAAATCAGGTTCATTCATTTAAACCTTTAAAAAACCTGTTGACTATCTAAATATTCAAATTGCTTCAAAAACTTTCACAACTAATGAACATATGAAAGCATCAATACAGAATTCATAATAAGCGTTAGACTAGATAATTAACTGTCCACACATACATATAACAGCTTGAACCAAATACAAATGACAGAATACAATTTCAGTCTACAGAGTTTATTATAACATATACATTCACTTACAAGTTGAGTCCAACTGCAAAATGCACATACCCAGGTCTGCAATTTCATGTAGTGAAAGCTTTAGGTCTTAGCAGTCTGTAGGAGTAATCAGTAGAACAAACATACTCTGATCTGCCTGTGCATTTGACATGGCAGATCAGGACTATGTTGTATGCGGCTGGACTCAGCTGTATATACAGTAATTATAGTCAATTACATTGTTGGGTCTTGAACAACAGTGCAAGTATAGTAATTATAGTCAATTTCAGTATATACTCAATATAAGACAACATCCCCAAACTGAACAGGAATAAACACTAAAAAATGCACGACCCGCTTATAGTCGACCCACAACTCTGAGATATCACAAGATGCACGCGTTAAGTTCTAAATGCATATTTTTAGGCAAACTTATATTAACGAAAAGTACATGTATACTTAACTTGGACATGGCATATATGATCATCAAAAAGAAATGGTATAAACTTGTTTGAAAAATAATTTATTTCATTTTTCTGCCTAATTTAAATTTGTGTATAATTTGATAAAATGATGACAACAATTGCACAATTGCAAGTTGCTGTAACACTACCTCTCCCTTTTGACTCAATTACTGTTTGTTAATGCATTATTGCATTGGACATTTTATATCAGTGCACCAGTAATTATGTTTTTAATTTGCTTTGAAATTGTAAATACCTAACTCATTAAAATTTGATCCCAGTATGACAACATAATAAAAACAACAGCGTTTGATTCAACACTTGCAATTCGGCTACTGAACATATTTACATATGGCACAACCGCATGTAAATCGTAGGTTTGAACACACGCTGAATGAAGTACATCCCTTGGAGTCAAATCATAGACACCACTGCACTAAACTTTGATAATATCTCCAAAATATAATAATGAAGTTTCAGAATAATCCTTCAAAAAGTTTTGCTAATACCATAAAGGCTGAATTGTAATTAAGCGACCTTACACTATACCTGTCAACTCTCGCGCTAGGAGAAGAAAAAAATATCACAAATTTTAGGGTCACACAATGCCTATCTCCCAATTTCATATCTCTCAAATTTTGCAGAGAACCTCAGATTATTACATTATGTCTTCAATTTTCATTTCTCCTAAAAAAGAAAAGTGCTACATAAATATATATATATATATATATATATATATATATATATATATATATATATATATATATATATATATATATATATATATATATCATATGCAAGCAATGGAAGTCATGTTCTGATGTATCACCTGTGAATATTGTCTAGATGAAATAATTACCTGATTAGAAAAAAATTTGCTTTATTAAATAGGATGTTAAGTTTTATTCACATAAATTTTATGATTTTTTTTTTAAATCCACAACACAAAAATATAAAAAAAAACAGAACAAAACATAAAACCACAACAATAAAATTGTTGGCAATTAATTTCAGTCCCAATTATGATGACCATGAATGCTGTAGTTCCATTCCCACCAAAGAAACTTCAATGAGTGATCACCTGGAATTTTTATACTGTATATATGAACTTAAATTACCATCATTAAATTAAGAAGGAATGAAAATACACACCATGCAGCATATGTGTCCTCAAAAAAAACCCAATTCAGAATACATATGCTGAATAGTAAACAATATTAAATGCATTTTGAGATGACAATAAGGGAATAATGTTGGATATACAAGAAGGGAAAAATAGTTGCCATAAGGCTGCCTATTTTGGTACCTTTAGTTCAACACAATTGGTAATCCTCTATTTGCCAATCAATTGCTGGTGCATGTGTAACACATGGTAGTGTAGAACATGGCTTCTTTCAATCATGATGGAGAGCCAGTCAATTTCACAAAATAGCTGCATTGATAAGGATTAACTTTTAATTAGTCACGCACAGCTCAGCGACCTAGTGGTTAGAGTGTCTGCCATGGATGTGGGAGATTGTGGGTTCGATCCCCAGTAGAGTCATACCAAAGACTTACAAAATTGGTACTAACAGCTGCCTCACTTGGTGCTCAGCATTAAGAGGTCAGTGTTAGGACTGGTTGGCCTGGTGTCAGAATAATGTGACTGGGTAGGACATCGTGCTACATGTCTGCAGTATGATTCCCCAGTGCTAGACATCACTATAAAATGCCACACTGCAGACATCGTAGCGATATGACTGAAAATATTTTAAAGCCATGTTAAAAATCAAAATCACATCACAAATCACACAATTATCATGCTGACTTCCTTGCTTATTTATGACTAATCTTTAGGTATTGTAAAGTTTCACCACAGCTGACCAGAATATGAAAATAGGGCACGTCCTGGATAAAATATTAATTACACATCAATGTAATGGTATCATTGCTGGTCAAAATTCCCTCTAAACAAAAGTCCGATTTGGGGTTTTAATGAATAACTGGCCAGTATTGCTGTTGGAATACAAAAGACAAATCAACTAACTATCAACAAAGGAGACATCGAAACATCAAAATCTAACTGTGTGGAAAGTTATCATGTAGTTCAGCCAAAACAGAAAACTAACAGACTGATGATGATCTCAGTTGATCTAAAATTATAGCCTTTATTATTACCACTCTTCATGAACATGTAAGTTATGCTGGTTATGTGCCTTGTACAATTAAATGTGCATACCTTTTCATAAATATCACCTTGGTTTGTAGGATCGTGCATATCATTGAAAATGATTAACTCATGAGCATGTGATTCAATGTAAATGAAACAACTATTAAGGACTAGCTGAAATGATATCTGGAAGAATGCAATTTGGTTGAAACAATGAATAGAGGAAAATATCCATCTGATATGTTTGGGAATAAATAATGATTTAAGTGACACTATGCACACTTTGCAATAAGTACTCTACATTATATTCAGCCTGGTCTCCCAAGTAAACTCAACCGAACCATGAAAGTCTGTATTTACCTTTATTTAATTTTGTGTAGGAGTACTCAGAAAATATGCACATGCACAAAAAAACCCCAAACATCACAATACCCAACAGTTTAATAAGTGTTGGGTCAATGAAAATGATTTCTTTTACATGAATATGTGTCCCAAGATTTACAGTCTTTACAATAGTCAACAAAAAAACTTAAAAACTGTCAAGTTTAGACACTGGCCTAAAGCCAAACCCCCTTCTTCCATGCCTATATATAATATATATATATATATATATATATATATATATATATATATATATATATATATATATATATATATATATATATATATATATATATATATATATGTTCTTCCATGCCTATATATATATTTCTATATATGGTATATTCTGATGGACCCCGAACACTAGTGTGAGTAATATCTGGTGTGCAAGTTTATTTGAGGCAACATTTTACAAGATTTCTACCAAAATTTGCTCCAACTTGGCTAATTCCACACTACCTGCATTACATTCTGGACACTGCTGAGATAATTGGTGAGTCTTGAGTTATGGTCATCAACCACATCCATTTTGGCCTGCAGAATCTGTGTCCTGGGGTTGTCATAGTAATCATCAGAAAGGTTGCTTTCTGTGTCAGAGATTTCTTTCATACTTTTTAGCTGCAACTGCAGAGCCCTGTAAATGAACCAATAAATACCTTAATATGAAACCTATGACAACGGAAATGTGTCCATAAGAATTGTACCCCCAATGTTAGTCGATAATTGAAGATTGGTTCAATATGCACAGGAAGTTCTAAATGAAATCAGACATATTTTTTTTTAGAAAATGTTGAAAATTAAACTTGACTTAGGTCTTGTCAAAAAAAAGCCTTGTTCAAAATATGGTTTCTACATGATCCTGAAAGGCATTATACACTGCTTTTGTACATGAGTATATGCATGAATAAACACAGCTTTCAGTTATGTTGTTATGCAATATTAGTTTATGTTGTTATACAATATTAGTTTATGTTGTTATACAATATTAGTTTCTGTTGTTATACAATATTAGTTTATGTTGTTATACATTAGTTTATGTTGTTATGCAATATTAGTTTATGTTGTTATGCAATATTAGTTTATGTTGTTATACAATATTAGTTTCTGTTGTTATACAATATTAGTTTATGTTGTTATGCAATATTAGTTTATGTTGTTATACAATATTAGTTTATGTTGCTATACAATATTAGTTTATGTTGTTATGCAATATTAGTTTATGTTGTTATGCAATATTAGTTCATGTTGTTATGCAATATTAGTTCATGTTGTTATACAATATTAGTTCATGTTGTTATACAATATTAGTTTATGTTGTTATACAATATTAGTTTATGTTGTTATACAATATTAGTTTATGTTGTTATACAATATTAGTTCATGTTGTTATACAATATTAGTTTATGTTGTTATACAATATTAGTTTCTGTTGTTATACAATATTAGTTTATGTTGTTATACAATATTAGTTTATGTTGTTATACAATATTAGTTTATGTTGTTATACAATATTAGTTTATGTTGTTATGCAATATTAGTTTATGTTGTTATACAATATTAGTTTATGTTGTTATACAATATTAGTTTATGTTGTTATACAATATTAGTTTATGTTGTTATACAATATTAGTTTATGTTGTTATGCAATATTAGTTTATGTTGTTATGTAATATTAGTTTATGTTGTTATACAATATTAGTTTCTGTTGTTATACAATATTAGTTTATGTTGTTATACAATATTAGTTTATGTTGTTATACAATATTAGTTTATGTTGTTATACAATATTAGTTTCTGTTGTTATACAATATTAGTTCATGTTGTTATACAATATTAGTTTATGTTGTTATGCAATATTAGTTTATGTTGTTATGTAATATTAGTTTATGTTGTTATACAATATTAGTTTATGTTGTTATACAATATTAGTTTCTGTTGTTATACAATATTAGTTTATGTTGTTATACAATATTAGTTTCTGTTGTTATACAATATTAGTTTATGTTGTTATACAATATTAATTTATGTTGTTATACAATATTAGTTTATGTTGTTATACAATATTAGTTTATGTTGTTATACAATATTAGTTTATGTTGTTATACAATATTAGTTTATGTTGTTATACAATATTAGTTTCTTTTGTTATACAATATTAGTTTATGTTGTTATACAATATTAGTTTATGTTTTGTGTGACGTGCACTCCAAAAATGCTGATTGTGTGATGAATGGTGATATAATCTGACCGTTTTTTTAATTTTTTTTTTAGAAAACCAAATCTATAAAAAAATAAGAGTTTTTAACTACAGTACATGTCCAAAAATGATTATATATATCTGAAATATTGTGTATAAGGGATAAAAATGATAAATACATATAAACATAAAAGCTAAGTTAACAGTTTAATTCTGTGAATACATACATACATACATACATACATACATACATACATACATACATACATACATACATACATACATACATACATATGAATGACAGAGGCAAAAACTTAAATACACTGGTTACTGATTTTCTCCCAGGACACTGTAAGATGTATTTTGTATCTAGTTTATATGCACTGGTTTCTGTTTAACAATGCATCTTATGCTTTTTAACTATGAAATGACTTCTATGTAGTAAAGACGATGATAACTTGTTTCTTTATCTGAATGATCATGAAGAGTACATCTGACAGAAAGTAATATACTGAAACAGTTCTTGAAGGATGTCATTGAGGTCCCCCCTTTACCAACTCGTCTTTCTCTTGTAGTGAAGCTGGGGCAACTGAATGGACAGACAGACATACAGTCACACTGACAAGTAAACAGCTAAGTTACCTATTCTCCTCCTCCAGCTGTCTAATGATGACTTCCAATTCCTCCCTTTGCTGCTGAAGCTGAACATCTTTAGACACATATGATGCTGAAGACACACCAACATCACAATCTGTGGCAATATTTTCCTTAAAAAATCAAACTCTAATCATTTCATCTTTTTTTTTGAAGCAGCCTGTCCCATTCTGGATTTTTTACATAGTGACCGATATGTGGAATTTATCGCACACTGACATTTTGCACCAAATAAAGAATTAAAAAACATGCTCCATTTTATAAACACAAATGTTTCATCCATGCTGTGAAAACTTCTCAAAAAGAAAATATATGATCAAGATATTTTTAGTCCTTAATCCCCATTTCTATGCACTTTGGGTCTCTGACAAATTATCTGGCTTTAGATACCAACTAATGAAAGTGAAACGATTTTTGTGTGCTTTCCATTTAACTCAACGAAAATCCAAGAGTTAATATATTCTCTTATTTATACTACTAATTTTCTACTGAATCATTATAGAATTGGATGATTTCACATTTTAAGGGTTACTATTTTACAAATTAGGGTTACAAGTAACAATGTGAAAAATAGCTTGTTTAAGTCATGTGTTTATTTTTTACAGATAGAAGCAAAAAAATACTTGTAAATATCTACAGCATATATTAAATACACATTATATTAAGTGCTTTCTGAGCTGAACACACCCCATAACTCTTTTTAGTAAATTTTATCCATTAGAAAGAGCAAATACCTGGTTTAAGAGTGGGTGATCCACTACCTTTGATGTAGTTATCATAGGATCGGGTCTAACTGGTGAAACAGTAGACAAGGTGATGGGCAAGTTCTCCAGCTCAGCCAATTTCCTAGCAGTGTCATTTATCGCTGAGTGTACGTCTTGCTCAGGGGAAACTATACTCACTCTCCTGCTAAAAGAAAATGAGAGCAATTAAGCTTTACTGTAACAAGTCAAAATTGTAAGGTCTATCTTATTGCATAATCTTGCTTACTTGTCAAACCAAACCACAAACAACTTAGACCCTGATATACCACTGCATAATTTGCCAGCAAACTGTATAGACACAAATCGAGTCTGTGTAGTATATCATACAACTCAACACACACACACACACACACACACACACACACACACACACACAATTTTAATTTAAAAAACTTGTATTGCAAATCAGTCAATGTGTTAATAAAGATCAAAAATCAGTTTCGGCATGCACTCAAGGTGGGAATTTTATGAATATGGGACCCAATAATGACTAAACTTATTTTAAATGCACACAAAATCTCAATATGTGATATTCAATAGCGAACAAATCAAATGAAATAAAAGAGATTACTGATACCCAATAATAAATAAAATCAAAAGTGTTGAAAATGTGTTAAAATGAGGATATCTTATATTCAAGGATTCAACATAATAATGGTGGTTTTAATAATGGCTTATACAAATTACATGCATGAAGAACCTGGCATATTGTTAAATTCATGCAAAATCAAAAATCAAATTTCTAAACATATCCATGTATAATTTTTATGAATTTAGCAGTTTCCCCATTACTTTATGGCAATCTATGAGAAAAGTTTCTCAAATAATGTATCCATGTTACTAATGAGACCTTCAAAAGTAAAACCATCGTTTAGTTTTTTTTTATTTTAATATCCAGTGTATGCCAATTGTGCAGATGCAACTTCTCATGACCTTTTAATCATATTGCCTGATGAAGAGTTTATAAGCCAAAAGATAATCAGACAAGATATGGCCCATTGGCAAAATCCAGCCCATGGCCTGGTTTTATCCATGAATTTTCTTCATAGGATATGACATTAAAAATCAGTTATCTCATTCATGCCCTGCAGAACTGCCCATTCCTAATCTATGTTTTCCAACAATATTCTAATTTTAACTTATTGCAATAGAATTTAGAACAAATATTCAATATCAACCACTTACAAAATTCCTAAGAATGGTTTGAAATGAATATTATATTTATTAAAATCACCACATTACACTGGCAGATATTTTCTTTACTAGATATATTTGATACAGCACACCATAAATAATGTCTTTTAAAAAATGGATAAAATGTACATCATGACATATAACCAAACCATAAAAAAGAAATGATTTCTACTAGGGATGGAAACAAGTACAAGTTTCTAGCAACAAATAATCAAAGTTATCTTATTTTAAATACATTTCAATACAATTAACAGGGCTGATCAAAAACATTTAATCTACTTGTCCAGGACAAATAATTTAGAAAATCTACTTGCCCCACCTACCTTTTCACTGATCCAAAATTTCAATCATTTACTGAGATTCAATGAGATGTACGCTCTTTAATCCATAAGAGCAGGTGAATAATCTGCAACATATTTATATCTTGAAAGAGCCTAATGTTTTGAAAACATATATCATCCATTCTACTTTTTCTTTTTTCATTAAAATGTTTTAGCAGCACAATGGCCATGTTTATGTTCGCTACATGGTATTATAAGTCTTCTATCACATGAGAGAATTACTGTAATTCAGGCTTTCCTTAACTTCTCCAAAGACCTGATTAATTGACAGATGAAAGTCTCATGCCCTAGGTCTGCTCTTATAATAAGCATCAAGTTTGTGTTGTGTCTTTTTTTTTAATTTTTAAGCAGCTTTAACAATTTGAGTCAGGGAGTTCATGGTGATGTCCCATGTTGCAGGTATGTAGCATCATGTCCCCCACCCAATCACACTGTCATGAAACCAGACTTACCAGCTCTAACACAAACCTCTTAATGCCATGTGCCAAGCAAGGCAACTACTAGTACCATTTTTAAAAGTCTTTGGTATGACTCAGCCTGGGTTTAAACATGCAAAATCCTTCATCCAAGGCAAACACTCTAATCATTTAGGCCACAATTAGCACCAAGTTCAAAACCATTCATCTCAAGGAATGTATATAGCATTTCCATACATGATCTTAATGGACTAGGCAGTACACTGTGTTAAACTCTATTCCTAATTTTCATTCTCATTTGGTTTTGATATATGAATGTGAACAACTCTTATTTATGGAATTTTCTGCTAGTTAATATCATAGTTTGCTGCACAGGCTGTATGAAGTCTAGAACTGTCATCAGATGCACAATCCAGAATTTGTCAGCTCACTTGATAATTATACTGGTCAAGTTTCTAACCTGTGCCAGTTTGGGATACTGCTTGAAATAACTACAAAACATCATTCCTCTGAGTTTAATAATTCAAGCCATGGATAATTATCAACTTGATGCAGCTGAAAATTTGTCTTTTAGCTGCATCATACTAGACATGTTTTTTGTTACCACTGAGTCTGTTTCTATCTCTTTGGAGAAATAGATAGCCAAAACTCCATGGCTGACTTACTTTTATCCCATAACATTCAAAAATAATAATCCCTCCTTGGACCTTCTTGTTACTTCCAGTGGAAAAATAATTTAGTAAACTCATTTTATCCACATAAAGTGCCTAGTTTGACAAATACCTGTAAAGTGATCATAGCCTTCAGTTTGCTATTTAAATGTAAAAAAAGATGGCAACTTAACTAGAATTATTTGATTTCAAATGCAATATTTTATATAATCAATCAGAAATTTAATAATCATTACTCTCATATAACTAGCTTATAAAGGAAATCAGAACTAATTTTGTTAAAAGTGCCTCACTGGATTGAAATTGAAGGATGGTCCACTCTTGAGTATCTGTTTTGAGTAAATTCAATAAGGTAAGGCACATCGATAATTAATCAAAGCTGGAATTGTTTTTTAACAGTGTCTTAACTTGCTGCTGTTGTTTATGCAACAGTTATCATTTAGCATTACTGTAGGTCTGATCTTTGACTAAAGGGAGAAGTAGATTCAAGCATTCAGTATGTCTGAAGGACATGAATGGACAGATCAATGTAAAGTGATTAAAACGTTAGGAAGTAGCACTTGGCCATCATTTTTTTTAAAATAGGAAAGATGCACTTGTCCTGGACTAGAATCTTGAGAAAATTTAACTTTCCAACTTTGAAAATAAATGGTCTGGTATATCTCAAGAAAATTTACATGTCCAAATTTGAAAATGAATGGTCTGGGATGTAAGGGTAAGGAATTTGATCAGCCCTGAATTAACCATAAAATTTTTTTAACATTATCTTTTTAAAGACTATTAGTATCAAAACAATAAGAAAAATTCATAAGCACATATAAATGCATACAGTAGGGTTTAAGGGTACAGCAACAAAATACTGACTTTATGGTGAAGCTTAAACTCTACAATTGTTAATATAAAGAAGTGCAAATAAAAATTTTAATTAAACCTCATACAATAAATGTTAACATGAAGCACCACAAAACATATGACAGATAAAGCAAAGGCAACCAGAATCAAATCTAATAGCTACAGCATATATATATATGGTTACATAATGAAGAAAAGAAATCTGTCCTGTTTGACAAAGAGATGTGACTGCTGAGTCAATGTCTGGACAATGAATGTCATACTGGTGCATACATATGTAGGAATGCATAGAGACTGATCACACATATCAACAGAAAGTGGCAGCTCAAACAATCAGCTATAAAAGTAAAAGATGGTGCAAGGTAAGGAGAAGATAAAAAATTATTGTAGAAATCAATACCAAAGCAACAAAAGATGATGAGGAAGATGATCAAAGAGCGGAGACAGCAATAGAGCTGCTTAAAAAGATAAAGAGTGCTGGGACCAATGGTGTCATTGCTGGAATGATTCATGCTGGTGGAGAAGTACTTCCAAGAGAAATTCACAACCTGAGAAACCAAGCATAGTAATACAGGCAAATACTGGAATAGTGACCATCACCCAACCAAATGTAGTAACTAGAAGATGATAGCACTATTGAGCCATATATGCAAGGTGTTGACAATGGTCCTCCTTTAAATGCTAAAGGCACAAAAAAAAGCCACATTCAGTGGAGGAGCTAGCAGGATTAAGGATAGATTGAAGCATGGTGCACCAAATACTGAATGCAGAAGAGGCCAAGTAAAATAGCAGACACACATAAAATTATTTCAAAAAAGTCTTTGATTCCATCCAACACAATGTCATTTAAGCAATATCTAAGTCATACAGCATTGGTGGAAGACTAATACAGAAGCTTGATAAATGCTTGAAATCTGTTGTTAGAGAAAAGAACTCAGCAAGGGGTTTAGCACCTCAGTGGGAACAAGGCAAAGTGACTCAGTATATCCAGCTACTTTTGGTGGCATTCACCAGTTATTATGTACTTTTGAGAGAGTCATGTATGTAAGATGAAGTTGTTTGCATTTAAAACATGACCAGTGGAGAGAATGTTGGCATATCATTATGCTACTTTGCTGTAATATAGCTGACATTTCTTTGGATATTGTACGTTTGGAAATTGTAAATGATCTTAGCACACTGCTAACTAAAATGACTGATCCCTTGTGCTCCAAAAATCAACCTGAATTTGTCTAAAGTTCACTATCCTTGGCAGCTATTAAAATAGGGAAAATGAAATTTGCCAGACTAAACAATACCAGCTTCTGAAAGTGCAATGAATGAATTACCAAATATATAAAATGTAAGTTATTGGCTCTTTATTTTACAATTTACCTCTGAAGTTTGGGAAGTGAAAATTAGCAAGTGGAGCTAGCCTTTTTTTTGAAAGGTGCACATCTGAATTAAGGCCAGGCTGAATACTCTCTAACCCATATTACACCCATCAATCATACACCAAAATAAAGGGAATTAAAGGTTCTTTGAACAATATCTAAGATATACAAAGTCTTTTTTAAATAGCCAGTATAACTAGTGAGGAAACCCAGGTAAATTGTTTTTCCTTAAAATTCATCCCTATGCTAAATACGAAACTGTAGAGCGCCACCTTTATCATATTTATACTTGGGAGAGTCATGGATGACTTACAGTGCAACAGAACAGAGGTTTCAATACAGGGTTCTTTTACCAATAATTTGAGATTTGCTAATGATGCTGATCTTATAAATAAATAGAAGTATTGTGTAACAAGAAAATCTGACTACACAGCACAAATTGAGGGAAAAATCAGGACTGAAGATTTACACTGGAAAATCAAACATGATGGTGTCTAGATGAGAAGACACTGACAAGGAGGTTGAGGTTAGAAGTATATAGATTGATAATGTCAGAGTTAAAATATCACAGCAGTCTGCAAACATGGGAAAATGAATTTGGCAAGATGAGGAGATGGATTGTGATGGAAACAGGCATCATATCTAGATTCAATAATAACTGGAAACAATCTGGTACAAACCAAACTTGTCATAATCAGGACATGTGCATTTGGTGTTGTTCTGCATTCCTGAAAAATATGGACAGAGCCAGCATACTGGCTTTTGAAATGAGGTGCTGCTACAGATAAATTCAACACAAGTGCTAGCAACAAGTGTGGATATTAGGAACCATGTGTGAACTAAAAGGGACAAATGATTATGAAACAAAAACTTAATTTGTTTTAGCATATCTGGAGGATGGAGAACAAATGGTTGATAATCACAAGTAGTATTTGGAAGATGGATGGAACTACAGTAAAAGGAAGACCAAGCAGACAATGGCTCAATTTTGTTGTTGTCTTGGGTTTAATGCCATTTTTCACTGCATGATAAGCTATACAATATGGCCAATATAACTGGTGAAGGAAGAACCTTGGGAAACTTCAGTAAGAACCACCAACCCACAGGAAACTGCTGGAAAGCTTTCTTACATACCCACATTGGCCATGCATGAGACTCAAACCCATGTGGACAGACGAGAGATGGCAGTGATTGGTAAAGACTAGCACTTCAGGCTGTTCAGTCAACGGAGAGAACTGCTCAATGATAACAAAGAATAATGCCATATGGACATACGTGCAATGCAGACAAACTGATTGAAATGCATCAGACACCAATGGGCTTTGAGGCCATGAAGTGATGGATTGATGGATGGATTAAAAAAGTTACAATTCTGCAAAAGATACATCCTTTCAATATTGGGTAAAAATGTTTGTTATAAAACTGCATTTCATCAATAGGTTCAAGATTTTCTTTAGTAGTACATTATTGTAAAGTTTTTTAACTGAATTCAAATAAAGGAATTTTGTCTCACAGGGTGGAAGTCATTACACTGTACAAGAATATTTTCCATTGTCAGTGGACACGGGCAGGGCATTTACTTTGATCAAGGTTCAACCTTCAGAATGTATGCATAGTTAGGTATGTGTCCTGTACACAATCAACACAACACCAATTGGCTCCGTGATTAATTCTATATGGGAGATGCAACTCTCCAATGATTTATGTTCCAACATTACATGAAAAAAAGTTCATAAACATTACTGATCAAGGTAGATTAATAATAAGCACATATTACCCATTGTTTCTTATGCTATCAGTTAAGTTACATGCAGAGTTAACATCAATGAGATTTCTACTTTAAATGTTAATGGAAAAGTATCTAATTATATTTAATAGTCACAAAAATATGAAGTGTTTGTAAGATTTAAGGTAAGGGGACAAATAATGAAAATTTCTATTCAAACTGGGCCTACAACTTAGTCAAATATGGCAAGCAGAGTTTTAAAATCAAACCAGAGGTAGGTCTTCTTCATATGAATCCAAATACCTAAGTTTGGCTTGAATCCATGAAGAACTTATTATCATTATAATGGATGTGACACCATGTGATGGGACAGACAGATACAGGTAACACTCAATGCCTCCCCAAAGAAGATGGAGAACGCAAATAAAACTTGTCTAAGTAAATGCGAATATACAAGAATTTGTGGTGGATAAAATGCATTACCAATAATGAAAAGTGTAAATGCTGGGTTACCTGATTCCTTACTGAGTGAAGGGTAAGAGAAAAGTTGTTTTACAAAATACAGAATTAACCAAGCTGGACACCATTTGTTAGATGAAGCACAAAAGGAAAATAGTAAATTTGTTACATATAATTCTTTGTCCACAATTGTGTGAACCTGAGATGTATGACCAAACCATGCACTTACATTTACATGCTGCCAATGGGTCATTTTTCAAGCAATCTAATGAAAAGGAAAAAGTAGTCAAAATTATTATCACAAACTGTCTTGAGACAAAGTTCTTGGTTTAACAGCTCGATAATCATGCCATTTCATTAAGAGCTGTTCCAGCAAATCATACTTGGACCCAGGGAAGACACTTTCAATATCAAGTAGTCACCCACAGATGCAATTTTTAATTTGTCTCAATTGCATATGAACTTTTTGAGTAGTAACAGCACACTGGAAAATATTTTTAAAAAGCTGCCTCCTCTGTGTACCATCATTGTATAAATGGGACAGCCCTAAAATATCATGCAAAAATGATACAAAAATCTTGTTTTTCTTACTACTTTCTTACTCTATGTTAATACATACTAGATTTTTGTTTATCTTATTATTTGTTCCACATGATCCAAGACAAAGACACAAAAATATTAATATACATTTTATACTGGCTTAGTCTTCTGGGCTTACATGATAAAAACATATATGGACCTGGTAAATCAGTTTGGGATAACACCTGTCCATGTGAATAAGCTGAATAGTAATTACACAAACTCCATTGGAATGCAATTTTTACTCTAGTTAATAAAATCCTGTAATTATAAAACTTTCTGCTCCTGCAGAAAAAATGGGAACTCAAAGCCTATCTTGGGCAGAAATACTCTGGAAATTACAAGGTTTCTACACAGTTATCTGTACAATATGGATTGTTATTGTACCAGTATATATTGTGTTGAAAAACCTGTATTGGATGAAATATCAAATGGCTTGAGTCTTTTACAGGTATTTCAACACAACATGGACAAGTTCAATTAAAATGCATTTCATACTTAACATCATATAAGGATCTCTTTATTTTATCATTCTTTTAAAACATCGTATAAGGATCTCTTTATTTTATCATTCTTTTAAAACATCGTATAAGGATCTCTTTATTTTATCATTCTTTTAAAACATCGTATAAGGATCTCTTTATTTTATCATTCTTTTAAAACATCGTATAAGGATCTCTTTATTTTATCATTCTTTTAAAACATCGTATAAGGATCTCTTTATTTTATCATTCTTTTAAAACATCTGCCAAAGTTGAGGTTTGCATCATTTGTAGCTGCCATTTATAACTTTGGACACAAACACATAACATATACAAGTCCCCAGTACTATAGCTTCAAAACAATAATGAACTCATGCATATAGAAATCTTAATGACTGCTTCTGAATATTGGACTTGTACATATGGACATACAAGTCCCCAGTACTACAGCTTCAAAACAATAATGAACTCATGCATATAGAAATCTTAATGACTGCTTCTGAATATTGGACTTGTATATATGGACATACAAGTCCCCAGTACTACAGCTTCAAAACAATAATGAACTCATGCATATAGAAATCTTAATGACTGCTTCTGAATATTGGACTTGTATATATGGACATACAAATCCCCAGTACTACAGCTTCAAAACAATAAAGGACTTGTACATATGCACATTTAAGTCCTAAGTACTATAACTTTCAATCAATGATAGACTTATACATATGCACATTTAAGTCCCAAGTACTAAGAGCTTCCAAACATTAAGGAACTTATATGCATATACAAGTTCAAATAATTACAGCTTCAGAATAATGGAATGCATATTTACAGTCCCAAGTACTACAGCTTTAGAACAACAATTTGTCAAATGTTATGTAGAAATTAAGAAGGCTTGTAAGTAGATTTAAATTGCAACTTACCACTGAAAATAAAATAAGATTGAGTATGACTAAGAGGTGTCAACAGGTACCCAGGTATTTGGAAGCTCAACCAATCATAATTACCTGTATAAGAAAATTAGTTATAGGGTACCCATTTAGTCAAGGTTAAAAAAAAATCATTAAAAAAATAAAAGTTTCGAAGTTCAGATCAAAGATTATATCTGGTGACATCAGGAACATGCAAGGCACTAAAAAATGAATACAATTTGAAGCTCATGTCATTTGACATTGATCCCTCATAGATCTACTGATTGTCATTTTGTCAACACGTGCAACCATATAGCTATGGACATAAACAGTTTCCTTATTTTCCATTTATAGACAATGTACATGACATGTTTTGTAGCCTGGTTCCCTGCTTTTATGCTTCCTGAGTTGCACTCTGCTATAAAACATTTTTAAAAGAAAACAAATGGGTTTCTTGAATTTAAAAACCATGTCACAGATTAATTATAGCTTTATTCACACTTATGTAGCAGACAAGTCAATATTGATAAAACATTGCACCAAATATCACCAAATGAAACAGGTTTTATTGATGTGAATCATGGATGTTATAAGACTGAAAAGGAGGAGAGGGATTTTGTTAAACTGAAGAAAATGTTGCATCTGGAAAAGGATAAATCAAAAGTGTGTTACAAATTTTTTAAGAGGAGTTCTACAGTGATAAACAGAATTCAGAATTTGTGGACTTGACTTCATGACCTTTCAGCAAAACTTACACATGTGATGTAGACTAATTAAAGTGAATGTTGAGCATAAATAATTTATTGTTCTGTTTTGTGTCTGTATTCGCATACTAATACTATAGAGTAAGCCGATTTATGACAAGAATTATAACTTCAGATCCAAAAAAGTAGCAGAAATATGTTTTAACAGAATATGCTTTTCTGTAATTATGGCATGTTTTTCATGCTCAGAATGCACTTTCTTGCCACTTATATTACTAATAATTACACCTATACCTGGGGAAAGGGGTGGTTTTGGGTTGGCATGCATGAACTTACAACAAAGCAGTTCAGGTTCACCTTTTAATATAATTTCCCTTTTATCAGGTACCCAGGTAACCTATCAGGATTGTTGGGTACCTTGTTGACTTTTTCTTAAATTTTGACATCTCTAGGTCATGATAATTAAGATGCTTTATTATTATTATTATTATTATTATTATTATTATTATTATTATTATTATTATTATTATTATTAAGTGATACTATAAAAGCAATAGCAGTGGTTAAGCTTGTCATTATATTTGACAAGTTCTTGACAAGTTTTCCTGTCAATTCATCATCTCCCCTGATGTATACATGTATGTAGTAGCACTTAATGGGTTTGTGGCTGTTGCCTGTTTCTTGGGCTAGACTTACTTGCTATATCACCTTTAGAATTAGTTTTATTATTTGTTACACTCTCCCACTGAATATTTGCAACACTCACATTGCATAGTTGTTATACTCACACCACATATTTGTGACACACTGCATATTTGCTATACAAAGAAACTGCATATTTGTTACTCACAATACATATTTAAAAACTGCATACATATTTGTTACACTTGCACTGCATATTTGCTATACTGAAACTTCATATATGCTGCACTCTCACACTACATATCTGCAACTCTCACTGCACATTTGCCACACTTTCAAATTGCATATTTGCAACACTCACACTACATATTTGCAACAACACACATACTGCACATCTGCCACACTTTCACCCTTCATATTTGCAACACTCACCCTGCACATCTGCCACACTTTCACCCTTCATATTTGCAACACTCACCCTGCATATTTGCCACACTTTCACCCTGCATATTTGCAACACTCACCCTGCATATTTGCCACACTTTCACCCTGCATATTTGCAACACTCACCCTGAATATTTGCCACACTTTCACCCTACATATTTGCAACACTCACCCTGCATATTTGCTACACTTTCACCCTGCATATTTGCAACACTCACCCTGCATATTTGCAACTCACACTGCACATCTGTCACAGTTTCACAATTATCTGATGCTGCAGCATGTCTTTAATGCTGCCATCATATTAACAAAGGACATATGTTTTGTCCTCAAAAGTTGGTTTTAGCAGTGATTTCAACAGTACATGCACCCTTCATCAAAACAACCCAGCTACCATCTTTTATAAAAACAAAGCACCCTTTATCGAAAGAAGTTAGCACCAAATCTGTATAAATGCAATGAAATCTGATTGATTGTTGAATTTTTCAAAGTTATCAGTGATTAGAACAAATTTATTTTATTGTCCAGGAAAAAAAGTAACTGTCTATGATGGCTGCAAATGACAGCATAAAATGCAAATTAAATTTACAATTTCTTGAAAGTCAAGGCAAAAACAAAAGAAACTTGCATAAAATTCAGAACTAATGTTATAAACTATCCTTTCCCCTATAATAAAACAATTTTAATAAAAATTTTAATTCATCCCCATTTTAATCTAATGTATTGATTATACTTTAGAAAATCTTAGATACACAAATTACTCTGTGTTCTGGAATTTGTTAGTGTTTTTACAAAATGTAAAAGTTTTTCTTCTACTCAATTAATTCAAAACTTTGTGACAGGTATATATTTCCCTATGAGTAGCCTCTTTCTTTTGATAGCCTCATTAAGAACTTAGGTTTGTTATCTCAGTGAGCCCAAAATCATGGCAAATTTAAATACACATAGCATGTAAATAACAACTAAATAGCCATGTGCTGCTGTCAACAATTCATCTTGTAGTTAAGTGTTTACTGAAATGTGTTGTTTGGCAGTTGATATACAATACCATTTTTGTAATCTGTCTTTATACACTGTATATATTTTCTAACAGGCTGTGAGTGATACAGGAATTAATATATGACCTATACTGAAATGCATTGATCTCACATGTACATATACTGTACTTCGTGCATTATCAATTCTATAACAAAGCCAACACAAATATAAGTTGTCAATATACAAGTGTATTTCAAACTAGTTTGTCTTCCTTTAATGAAACTTTCTTTTCATTTATTTTCTCAGAGTAAATCCAATGCACTGATGGCAAATTACTCCTCACAGATGAATTTCAATTGTCTGCTAAATTTAACTTTATATCTGCTTATATCAGCTACATTATCTTGGTCCTGAGGATATTAAAGTAAATAGGTAGTACTGCACATTTTTCATCATGAAATAAATTAATAATATGCTTTAAAAAGGATTTTTTTTCCCTTAAAATTTTGGGGTGGGATGGGGTGGGGTGGATGATTTCTAAATATGACAATGAAATAATAATGTGGAAAAAACTCAGAGAACATAGCTGGGCTTAAATGTGTCAGAAGACATTTTTAGCATGGGAAATAATGACAGTAATCAAGCAACAATATTAACTCCCATGCTGTACAATATGTTTTCACAATCCAATGAGGATTTTGTCATTCCAATATTTCTTCACATTTCAGTTGAACACAAGGACTATGAAAAAGGTGTGACTCCCTCAACACACACCATAAAATTGTATAGTGACAAAGACACAGCTCTATGAATGAAAAATGACATACATATCACCATTCACTAGCAGGATAATAGATCTGTTAGTTTTAAATACAATTTTGAACTATCACTGGTTTAACATGTTTGAAGCAATGAGATTCAACAATATTATATCTTGAATGCTAAGTTTATGACTGATATATTTACCATTCGACTGGTGTAAACTGACAATCAGCCTCAATGGGTAGATATTTTGGCCTAGATTTTCTTCTATACTTCTTACATAAGTTGTTTTTGATGGTTTTCACCAAGGCTATAGAGTCATCCTTGGGTCTGGCCTGAAAATGTATAGGCATTAAATACAAATTTCACAAAACCATCCCAAAGTCATTGACGTGATGTTGCTATAATACATTTCAGATGTGTGAAATGTCACAAATCAGGACACAGCAGGTAAATATGTTGTACCATCACTTTGCAACAGGTAAGGGCCTAACACAAGCAACAATCAATATAAACTTTGAGTCAACCAATGTATACATGCCAACCTCTGGTGAGGAAAAAGCGTAATCTAAGTGGACAAAAGGAGTAATCTAAGCAGAAAAAGCATTATCCACATATAACATAATAAAATTCAATGTGCATGTGTACAAAACATAAGCATATTTTCCGCAATTTTGGTGCCAGGAAGCATCCGTTTGAACAAAGGACCAAAGTTGTATTCTACCACTAGTTGTAGTCAGTGTTCTATTAAGAGTTTGGTAAATAACGCCTCTGCATTTATAAAATTTGTTTCCATAATTTTGTTCTGCTGTAAAAAAAGAAGTTACCTTAGTATTGGAGCAAAACAAGCTAATTCATGGCATCTTTGTTTTACACTATGACCAATATTAAAATTCTTTCCACACAGCCTAGAATGGGACTGTATTGTGTTATTCTGAGTCATTTTTTTCTGTATTTTTTCTAATCAATCTGTAAAATCATTTGAGAAACATTTTTGCTGTAACATAAGCATCGACTAGAATAAATTTGATGACTTTTACCACCAAATGACTACAGAATGGTTCTGTACCTCACATTATTTTTAACAAAGAATATGTGAGCAAAAAGATTAAAAGTTATAAAACCAGTCTGTTCTGTCCTAAGCAAGACAACTACTATAAATAGAAACAGAGGTCTTCATGGAAATAGGGCAGCTGCTATAAATAGAACATAACACTGTTAGAAAAGTCACCACTAGTCTACAGACAAGTGTACTTTTATGTCATATTTACAAAGAAGCTGTCTTTTCTAGAATACGTTCTGTGCAATTCATGGGATGTTAATAAAAATGAGAAAAAAAAATTAATAACTTTTTGGGGAGGGGATATACCAAAAAAGTGTAATCCAAATACAATATGCCTAAGGTGTAATTTAGTGAAGAAAAGCTGAATGATTATACCAAAAGCGTAATGGTTGGCATGTATGCTAATGCAATTCTCAACAAGTTACTGACAAATACATGTGTTTCATATTGCCATAAACATAATCTAAAATTTGTGCTGATTTAAACATGAAAACACTGAAATCATGGAAATTATGTGATAAATTTAATTTTAAATGAGCACTTGATTAAGCCCATCTTTTTAAGTACTTGCAAGATGTTAGATGTTGATGCTACAGGGTCTGTGTGGTGAAGTGAACCTAATAACACAGAGAAAACTATTAATCTTATATGGGTGATCACTTACACAGACTGGCACCAGAAAACAAACACCAACTGAAGAGGTGCTAAGAAAATCCATTACTAGTGCATAATCAACATTTATGACAACAATTAACATTTTTTGCTGACAATAACAACAGGCGACAACAAAATTACAATATCTTTTTACAATACAGGTTTAAACTAGTCTTTTAAAGCACGGAAAGGTTATGACCAAAAGAAATATATTCAGTGCACTTGTGATGCAAAATACTACATAAAAATTCCTCAGCAGAAATAAATCCAACTCAGCTTTAATATTTCTGAAATACCTTTATATTAGGCTACATATATTTATAGCTACAAAATTAATCAGCTTAATATACAAGAGACCAAAGTAGACTAAATATTCTAAAATTGACCAGATTTCATCCAGAACGCCCTTCTTGGCACTAATGGACTTAGACATTATAGATTTTAGCCATGATTATTTCTTTTCATTAGGATGATGACAGATTGTTGTTTTCAGGGGCATAGGTAAATAATATCTGAAAATCTTCATAAGTGCTGTTCCCCCAACCAGATAGTAATCTGAAACTAATATGGTGAACATGTTTTGTTCAGCATTACATTGCAAAAAGATTTTCTCTTACTAAAATCCATCCAGACTATCCAGTGAGACTTGTTTAGTTGTAAAGGAAGTCTTTTTGCATATATTAAGGTACAAAAAAAGGATATTTTGGTGAGTGATATATTTCCCTATTGCACAATTATTCAAATTTCATCAGTTCCACAACAGAAAGCTCATTATTTAATAAGAGACAGAAGTTGCATCCATGTCCAATCTCTTCCCAAGTTCACATTACTATGATATTCCGGGGTGAAAAGTTATATCATGTTCCATATTACATAATACAATGATAGGTAATTTACAGCCGCATAAGGAGCATTAATTTTACAAAAACTGACAGCTTTAGCATAAATAAAACAAGGCTAAAAACTTTACTGTGTAGTGAAATATTCTTGTGCAAATTAGCTCGAGACAGCTTACTTGTACATTCATTGTACGATAATACAGACAAACATGCCTCAGTGAAGTAAAGGATTTTTTGTGGTTTCCTGAGTACCTTGTTGACAGGTTTCACTGTAAATGCAAAATTTTCTTGATTCAACAAGAAATCTTTGTTATGTTACTTAAAAGATTATTATCTTACTTTAATACAGTACTCTTGAATGGGATGGGTTAATTTGTGTTTCTTAATCGTCTTCCCTGTGAAGAAGCAATTTTCACAAATGTCAAAACTGAAACACTGCAAACAGCGATATCTGAAAAAGAAAAACAATACTGAAACACTGCAATTCTGCATAACTTGAGGAAATTTTCTGCTTACTGTAACTAAATGTAAGAACATCCAAAGTTGATTGTGTGATGAACTGAGGCATAATTTTTCTAACTTTCTCACAGTTTAATCGACCAGTCCCCCTCCCCACCTCACCCGAAATGGTAGACTATAATAACTGACATTTTCTGAAATAATTGTCTCCGTTTACGTGATGACATGTTAATGTTTTGTAATGAATTATTCCGATGTTGCTAACTGTATGCGATTTAATTATGCAGAAGACACATTTGTGGAGCGGACGAAATGCTTTCTTCATACAGGAAGCGACAAGTTGTGTTGTCACGTAATTTTTAATGGTCTTTCTCTAGTACCCTGTTTATATTTTTAGCCAATGCTGTACGTGTGATCTTGACATTATGTCCAGTTATAATCATCAATGTTGCAACTACAAGACTAATAAAACAATTTTTTTCTGCAATTTAACAAAATGCCATGTATATGTAAAGGCAGTAATTGTCACATGATTCATTAGTTGCAGTCTGGTACCCTATTGTTTTTACATTTCTTGACTCTAAGTGCAAAAACGGCTTGGATATGTATGCAGATTTGATCTGAACAATAGCACCTCATGGCCGTTAGGATTTATAAACTTGACAATTGTTGTGTAATAGCCATTAATTATGGAAGTTATCAAGCTCCACATCTTGCAAAGGGAAGCCATAAAGGCTATCAAACCATTTTCCCACTGACTTTTGTATTGTACATCAATACTGCCACTTTTCAGCTGTTACTACTATTAAGTGTAATCTTAACAATTATCAGTGGCTAAACCAGACATCTTATGATAACACACAGTAAGGATATACGGATTACATGTACTTACTTTTTTGTATGGATTAAAATTTGAGTCTTTCTCAGCTTTATGGAATAAATGTGACTTCTTGTGAGGTGTAAATGATATAATATTAACCTTAGTGGTACATGTACAACACTTTTTTGAAGAACGAAAACCTGACATATGGAAACAGATATCGGATTACTTAACACAATTATAAATAAAATTTGTTCTGGATACATATTACAAAATAATATGCGGCCGCTTGTGAGGGGTAAATTTTATACTTTTGCAAAAAAATGCTGGCAGCTGGTCGCGTTAGCCGGGTGACCTTTCGTGAGGGGTAATTTTGAACACAAATTCATTGGTGCCTTCAGATTCTGGATGTAAGGAGCGGGTGGCCACTAGTGAGAGGTGCCATTCAAGAAGGGGACTACTGTATATCTATTCTACACCTTTTCCTAACAGTACCTTTAAATATATCTGAATCTGACTCGACAAAAATTTCTTCAGAACAAGCTTATGATTTCAAAGAACAGTATAGAAGCGGAATAAAATGCAATCCAATTCAACCTTTCAAGGATGGATGTTATGTGATGCTTCAAGTATACTTCAATATAAAAAAATGTTGATGCTTCCACCATCACCCATGGTTCTACCCATGCCTTATAATCTGTTGGCATAGACCTGACCAAAAGTACTGAATATGAACATAAATTTCAACAGTCATATCCCACTTTTTAGGAAAGCAAATATTGAAGCAAATTGTGTTTTTCTAAGAATACTTACAAAACCACATTAATGTTACGGACATAAGAATGCTACCTCAAGAATCATTTCCTATCTAGCTCATATAGACAAAGGGCAATAACTCTTGCTCATTGGTTTCCCCTTGCCACCACCATGGGTTAATAGTGTTTAAAGCTGATCAATATACTAACAGGGATGCTCACATGGTCGGGTAGTTGGGATGTTGTTTTGCTTTTTCCTTCAAATAGATTCCCCAATCACAATAGTGTTAGTATAGGTAATAGGATGTGGGAATGTTGAGCATCCAACCACTCTACCTTGGGTATCATTCTAGCAAATGATGACTAGATTCCCCATGCAAACCCTAATTACAAAAACAACAACACATCCCAGGTCACTTGATCTGTGACTCCTACATCTGATTAATAAGATGAATACTGCAAAATTTCACCAGCAAATCTAATGAAGCTGATAGGTATGTGATGTGGGAGGGGGGGATAGCCAAATGCCAACAACCCCTCCCAACTGATTGACAGCGCATCCATGGTCCAAGATTCTGGATCTGGAACTGGAGAGACCAAAGAGGGCAAGTTGTGATTCTACCTTGTCACAAAAGAGATCCCTGGACAACCCAAAGTATGCAAAGGTTCCGAATAAAAACTGATTGATGGAGAGAACATTCCATGTGAATGGCTTGACCTTGCCTGGATAGTGTCAGCCAAAACACTGAGTCTGTTGGGAATATGTCTGATTTGTATGTTGATATGTAGAAACTGCCAATTCAGAACACACAGTTGATATGATGCCCCAATGTTTGAAGAGGTAGGTCACCACCATGAAGTTGTTGGACATGAGTACCATTTCGCCTGAGAGTCAATTTTTCTAGAAGAGAATGACATTGCTGATAGCTTTCATTTCTAAAAGGCTGATGTGGAGAGGTTGCTACCTTGGCTACCACATACTGCTAATGTTAATGAAGTCTGGCAAGATGAGGGTACAATAACTAGACATATAATTATTTCCACTTGGGGCTTCTTCAGCAGGATCCCCAAGGTTGGCTAACCTGTATGGCACCACTGATGCAGGAATGATAATATCTTTGGGTATGACCAAGACTGATCGAGATGACTTGAAAAGGGGTGCTGTGATATTGTGCTAGCAATATCATCTGTAAGGGGTAGATAGTACTTGATGTGCAGGATCAAGTACTCTGCAGCAATGAATAATCCAAAGAGTTGCAAGGACTCTCTCTTCAAATCTTATTGGAAATGGACTCAACAAATTTGACAATCCTAATTGCATGAACACTAAGCCATACCATAGTCAGGTTGGTGATAAATTCCATACTCAAATGGACAAAAAGTTGGGAAGGATAGAGGTTAGACTAGAAAGCCAAGATGATCTAAAAGTTAGAGAAGATTGTTTCTGCCTTGGAATAGAAAAGAACTTACCACATTTCTGGATGATGTCATCCAGGTATGTTACTGTCAATATTGAAAAAGCTGATCAGAATAAGTTGATGATGCAATCCACAACCTTAGTAAAAAAAAAAACAAACCAAAATGGTATTGAGACCAAAAGGTAGTAGTTTGAACTGATAAACTGTATTACAGTAAGCAAAATGGAGAAATTTCTCAGATACATGGTGGACAGGAACATATGAAAATATGCATAGGTCAGATGGAGACTGAGAAATGAATTGATCTCACCATCTCCATCTTAAATTTCAGTGGCAAAATGTATTGGTTGAGGCAACTCAGGTTGATGGTTTGCCTCATCTTGCAGTTCACCTTCCAAAAAAGAAACAGCCTGTAATAAAACCCTGGCAATTTTGCTTTCTGCACAATCTCCACAAACTGTTTTCTTATGAGTGATAAATCTCTTGTTGTAGAAAGGCATCCTTCTGATCTGCTGACAGCTCCATGAAGAAGGGACAGAAGGAAAGTGAAAGGTGCTGAAGACTTGAAATCCGACACCCCACTAAAATGACCTGGATCACCCAATCATTCTGAGCGAATAGGGTGATCCATTAAGCCAGAAATTGCAGAAGGCAGATTGCCCACAGGTAAGGAGTCAACAGGTGGAGGGAGGGGTAGGTGAGTGTCTAGATTAAAGAGGCTTGATGCCAGACAAACATGGTTTCTTACCACCTCATCACAGTTGCCTCCAAGCTTGGTAAGACTTGTCTTTTGGCACTGGGCTGGGATCTAAATTGCAAATTTGACTGAAAAGATTCCTTGTCTCTAGTCATCCCTCTGCAGCAGCTGATTGTTTTCATATGCCTGTATTGGTTGAGTGGTTAACTTGAGAGGCAGCTGCCTGTCTCCAAATTTCTTCGATTTTTCTCTAAAGAACAATGGAGACCCAAACAGGTTCATCCATAAAACCAGACTATGGTGAGATGTGGGCAATGTGGACCGCAGAGAAGTGTCTAAGTTAGACAAATCAGTCAATACATGGAATGGTGAATAGCCCAGTTAATGATTCTAGCAATACTTGCCATTGCCTCCCAAACATAGTTATTGCTGGATTTCTCCGCAAGTCAGAAAACTGGCAATGAAGCCAAATCTAACATCGAAGACATAGCAACTGTATCCCTGAAAACTTTTACATGGCATGGAACACATTTTTGTCCATTTATAAAATAGTGGAGCAGACAATTGAACTGCTGCTATATATTTTTGGGAGGGGGAAAGGTTAAGGGCTGGGAGATCAGCACTTAAGGTATCTGAGTAAGCTCTGTACCAGTGAGATGAGAATATGGCTGATACTTGGCTTTCAGAAAACAAAGCCTTAGAATTCCCAGTGTCACCAATTGTATCCAACAGCAGGTCACTGATCTCCTTAATTTTAGCCAATTGGGGAAGGACCCAAAAAAAGAATGTAGCTCCTTCTGTTAAAATTTACTGATGTTTTCACTTTACTGTCTTGAGTAGAAGTAGGAGTTCAATCTGAAGTTGCCAACACCCTATAAATGTCCTCGATTGCTGTCTTGAAGCTAAATTCTGTGCAATCCATGGTCAGATCTGAGTAAAGCTGATTTGTCGAAGCTTTATCACAGTCCTTTATCAAGTCCAGATTCCTCCTGGTTCTACCTGAGGCACTGTAAAAGCCATAACATTGATGGCTCAGTTCCATCCTCTTTGAAAATGTCATTAATACTAACTCTACCATGTGGATATGGATATGGAGTCTGGCATTCATGGAAGAGCTGGCTGGTTTGCCTGGCATATGGTCAGCTTGGATGTTGGCAGTATAAAAAAGGTCCAGCTATATTAGTCCTGGCCACTACAAAGACCTGGGTGTACAGACAGATTTCCTACTGAAATCTCTGACAGCATGGGTATGTTGCCAATTGTATTGCTAAACAGATGAATCTGTTACTAAGATCATGGTAAATCCTAGTTGGCTGAACCAATTTATCCCAGGCTGGGACATTTGGATGGCCTGATGGCTGGCAACAGCGAGGTTGTGTTATCAAATGGGTCCAAATGATCTGGCACAAATCCCATGCATCCAGACTTACAGGCCCAAAGGCCAAGCTCAGCCATGCAGTTGTAATTATGTGCACTGGGCAGCTTAAAATTGAAGAGACACTCCACTAAAAAGCTAAAATTTTAAGTAATGAACTTCAGCTGGGAGGGAGGTGGACCTAGTGTTCTCTGCAAGACAAACAATTATGATTTGGGATAAATAATGAAGTCATCTACATTATTTTTTTCTTGACTTATCCCATCTTTACTTCCCTTTTGATGCCTTCTGGACTACTACTGTTTCGAACATTTTGCATTTCATGCATTTGGTTCATATTTCTACTGAAATGACACAAGAGAAAACAAAGCATAAATTAGCAATTCAGCATTTTACTAGCTAGCTAAAATTGTAACCCAGACTTTCTCTTTCTATGTTTTATACATGTGCATGGCATAGACAATGTATACTTAATACATATGATACTACAGTCATGGTTGTTTTTCTTTGCACTGAACTTACTTCATTTCATGCATTTAGTTGACATACCTATTGAAGTGACACAAAAAGAAAAAAAAAAAAGGATAAATGAGCAGTTCAGCAGGTTATCAACTCACTAATACCACTCCCAATACTAATGAAGTAAGCAAAAACTGTTAACTCATTAATAAATGAATTCAACAATAGTGTGTTTTAATGTGGTCTTAAATAGATGATTGTCTATAAAGGTTACCAAGTCACTCAAATTAGTACAAATTGTGAAAATAATTGTGTACAACCTGTAGAAAAATGACTATCCAACACAAAAACTCCAAATTTAAATTTTGATGAGCCAATTTTAACACTAAGATTGCTTGGAATGTTAGAGGTACTCTGTTATAAATACAGTAATGTTTTTAAACTAGTGACATCGGGCAGTGGTTAGGAGAGGTAATGGCAAGAGTTATTTCCCTTTGTCTATAAGAAAAAGGCAGGAAAATTTTTTTTTAGTTTTAGTAGACCTGGGTTATCGAGGTAGTTGGATTATATCCTTATGGTTAATGTGATTGTAGAACATATTTGAATGAGAAATAATGATCCTCATTAGACATAAGTACCCATTTAAAATGTCTCCTATAATATATATTACATTAAGTAACAAGCAATCATCAAAGTGTGTCTTAGTTTTCAATGGGTTTGACTACTGTTAAGTTTATCTTTATTTCACTTACCTAAAACCAAGTATTGGAAAGCCTTTGCATATACTGCACTTTGCTTCATGCTTCACTGTTAAAAAAAGTGAAAAATAAGCATTCTTCACTAAAACATTCTAATTCTGGAAATAGTAAGCATCTTACAAAAATGTTAGAGTTGTCTCATCCTAATCATACTGTATCTGCACAAGATATCAGTCATGGAAAGAACAGTAAAAATTTAATTTCCTTGTGGATTATTTCCATTAAATAGAGACATTTTGATCACATCCCTTTAGCCATTTTTAAGGGGTGTTGTCTGACTTTAGTTTATACACAGTGTTAGAACTATCAATAAAATTCATAAATATTTGCTTCTATGTTATGTATATGCGATATGAAGACAAACATTTCAAGACACATATGAAACACATTTTAAGTCTTGTCACTTTAATCTCACTCTTTAAATCCAAAATATAGACATGATTATCCAAACCTTGCTTATCGCATTCTTGGCTCATTGTAATTTAATGCCATTGAGAATTATACTGATAAGTACACTTCTGATTACATGTCATGACATGGAGGTAGACAGAAAATGAATAACAATAAAAAGATTATCAACTGTAGCCATCTTCTTCTGTGGTGTACTCTGCTGAATGCAGATATCTCAAATGCATCAAATATATTCCTACAATTTCTTCCAAGAGTTTTTCTGACATAGATGAAAAAGCTGAACTATGTTCTGATTATCAAATATTCTTTAGTTTAGACAAACAGACTTAATTATTAAAATTCAGACCAACCAAAGTAATATTATATTGAAAACATCATGGCAGTCAATGATTGGTTTATCATTCAACCAGTGACTGTAAGTGTACATATTTTCTATTTTTCCTGGTAACAGTCAAATGGATTATTGGTGCATTTAACATCTTCCATCCTGTTGGTGCTTGTTTTCCTGGTAAAAGTCTAATGGTTTGCTGGTGCATTTAACATCCTGTTGGTGCTTGTTGTACTTAAAATAAAAAAGCTACTTTAACGAAGGACTTTTACTTTACTTTTCCAAGAAGATTTCATCCCGAAAGCATGTACCATGTTGCTATGACTTGTGATAATAAAACATGGAAAGCTATTTAACTTGTGTCTTTTACTTAATTTACTTTTCAGGGTGATTTGTTTGTATAAAAACACATGTAGGTATGGTCTTAATTGCAGCTTTTGGCAGATATTTGTTGGTTGCTTGACTTTACTGAAAAATTATTTTGTTTAACATACCACTGTTTAAAAGTGTTACACATACAGACTTAATATTCAGTTACTTAATATTCTACTGACTTCTCTAAACTGAATTGTAAATGTGCTTGTAAAGAGTTTGACAACACTTGCTGCAAAGATTATTGCTCAGACAAAATCAACAATTTGGGGTTTTAAGCTTGAATAGTTTGTGTTAAGTAGGCAAATTAAAATTCGCTTTCAAGTTATATACAAGTTCAGCCTGACAGGGGTAAGATCCTTTTACTGGAAGAGATGAGGGAGGGTTGATTAAGGATGCTAATACTCTTGTGAAAACAGACAACCTAATAAATCCTTTACATTAATGCAAGACAGTCATCCAAGGATGTTGATCCAATGACTATTTTTTAAAACCGATTACTAAAGAACATCTTATGGAATTATTCTACTCAATGCAGGATGGTTAATTAGGAATAGTGACACAGTGACTACAGTGAAAATAGTATTATTGTCAGGCAAGCTAATAAATTCTTACCCTAGATACAGGATGGTTTATTAGTGATGTGGCCCAGGGGTGTGTTCGTCACAAGTAATTTCGTGAGTGAGTGATCAATCAGTGCAAGAGGTGCATGAAGGGGACAATAACATCAAACACCAGACACATAATAAAGGTCTATGGCGCTCATCATATGGTACCTGGATGAAGACATCTTATTCGTTTTGTCTACACCTATGGTGACAAATACAATTTGTGAGAATTGTATCTGAATGTTTACGGTCTTTGTGTCTGGTAAGTTTTCATTTATGTTTTATTGTGTTGCAGGATGTGTATCATATTTCTTGTTATGTTTTAGTATCATATATTAAGTATTTGTTCTGTTTCATTGCAGGCTTTTCTTCTGGTTTTTTTCTTTTGTCTCATATCATTAATGCCATATAAACCCCACAACCTGAGGGTGTTGTGTTCATTTCATTTTGTACAATGCCCGGCTTACAGTGATGCTGATACATAGACTGCTGCAAAAATAGAAATATTCTGAGGCAAGCACTAAAATATTACCCTGGATGGTTAATTAGTGAAGATGACATGCACTACTGGGAAAACAGTATTAATGTATGGCAACATACTAAATTCCTACCCTGGAAGGAAGAGAGTTAATTTGGGATGCTGACACAATGTGTAGGAAAAATAGTATTAGTGTGGGGCAACCTTTTAAACTCTTAGCCTGTAAAGTTGTTGTTGTTGTTGTTGGGCTTAATGCCATTTTTCAGCACACGATAGGCTATTCATGGCGGCCAGTATTAATGGTGGAGGAAGAAACCAGGAAATCACCGGAAAGAACCACCGACCCACGAGAAGCTACTGGCAAGCTTTCTCACATATCCACATTCACCGAATCTTAGATTCGAACCCACACAGACAGAGGTGAGATGGCAGTGATCCGTAACGGACAGCGCTTTAGACCACTCGGCCCCCCAGCCTGTAAAGAGGAGGGTCAATCAGGGATGCCGACACAATGAGTGCTGTGAAAATAGTATTAATGTAGGGCACCCTACTGAATTCTTACCGTGGATACAGGATGCTTAATTAGGGATGTTGATACACTAACTGCTTTGAAAACTGATTATTAACACCCATGTGGGAGCAAACACAAGAAGGAGCAACAATAACTGCATCAATTGTTAAAGTTACATTTTGCAAATATCAATAAGTACACAAAATAACAAAGCAAACTCATCATTCCAAATATTTGCAACTAGCAAAGAACCAATTCAAACCTGATTCAGCTGCAGCAACCCTGTGCATTGTGGGAAGCCATACAATTGTCCGAGGCTCCTTCTGAAGCCAGCTGTAAAACACATCCTCTGATAGACTGCTTTCACCCTGACTCTGGAAAAAGCAAAATTCAAAGGTTATTCATATAAGAATGCAAGAAGAAACACTTTATTACCAACAGGCCTGACAGCCTTCAATCGTACATATATGTATATAAAAATGTTTGCTATGTTCCTGGATGGCAGCAATTATGTTTCAATGTACCTATTTTTTCACATGTCAATACAGTAGTCTCATATTCACATGAGACTGAGAGCTTTTGATCATTATAACTGAGGAACATTCCAAATTCATATTTTCAGGAAGCTTCTTAATAAAAAATGTTTGTGTACTTGCCCATGTCAATGACACTTGTTACAAATTTATACTGGTATGGTTAATCTCAGAACTAGTATGTAATGGTAATAAAAGTTTCAAATAACATACTATTGTATAAATACACATCATCATGAAAGTAATGATAAACCATCATATCAATATTAAAGATTTCAACAGTTATGTGGGTACTCACTAGCTGATAATAACCCAGGTAATAAGATGAGCCACAGAGTACCCGTTTACCATATGCAGGTTTTTTGCCAGTGCTTGTAAAAGCAACACTTTGTTTTCAAACTGACAATCAGTTTGATTGAGCTGCAAATATATATTCGTGTCACTGCCAAGAAAAGGTCTGCCTCTTCCAGTAAATAACTGACCGTAATCCCATAAGTTGTTGTCCCATGTGACAACTCTTGATTTGAGCTTTGAGTGTGGTAAAGTGGCAAGTAACAGAAGGTGGTTAATTGATCTTTCTACATGTTATTACATGTTCAGTTGCAACCTTGAATAGATTTAACAAAGCGATACTTACAAAGTTCTAGCTCAGTCTCTACAAAAGCACATACAAAGAAAAGGTATCACATAATATTTATTATGATTAAACCATGATGATTTACGAGATGATGTAGGTATTTCAGAACTTTATCAGAAAAAGAAGGTGAATTCTTGGACTTTGTATCAGATGAAAGAAGTCAGTGATATTTATAGGATACTGTGAATTAAAATAAAATGTTGACCTAACTGCAGGCTTGTACGCATTTAATGCAATTTCAATTTGATTGGGTAACCAGATAAACGATCATCATGATCAACAGTTACCCAGTAGAAGATTTCTATCTGTAACTTTAAGAATTTTCCAGCATTTGCACAAGTTAGAATTCTGAACAAAAACAGGAGATTTATTTTCAAGTTGTATTCATTTAACATTTAGGTTCAGCACAATAACTAAAAGATATTTCTTAATTATTTAGTCAAAAAAAGAAATAGAAAACAGAAATGCTTAATATTATTGCACTGAACCAGCAACCAATGACTGTGGCATGAAGCCTTTGTTACCTGGCATACTTGTTAGGCCTTTTCTTTTAAATGATTAATAATAATGTGTGATTATTACAATTTTGTTACCTGGTGCCATTGTTGTTATGTCCCTGTTTTTTAAATGACTGCCATTGTTTATCTGACTTCAGCACATCAGGCAATAAAACATTAAAATTTAGCAAATTTTCTCAGGCCGATCACACAAATACTGCAACCAATTAAACTGTTGTTGTTGTTATGGGGTTTAACACCATTTTTCAGAAAAAGATAGGTTTTATATGGCAGCTATTGGTAGAGGAAGAACCTAGGAAACCTCTTGGAAGAACCACTAACCCATGAGAAGTTACGGTATGCTTTCTCACACACCCACATTAGTACAGCATGAGACTTTAACCCACGCAGAGGCGAGATGGCAATGAAAAGTGATCCATAATGGTGAGTGTTTAAACTATTTTGGCTACTCTTGGCTCCCACAAATTAAATGTTGTAACAAAGAACATTATAACCACGCCTTCAGAACAAAATGTAATTAGGAAACTGGCTGGGGAAATTTAAGTAAAAATTGTAACAGAGAATTTGTTGTATCCATGAACATAATAATACTAATTGCATAAAATGACCATTTTAGTTAGAAGTAACAGTTTTTCTATCTACCAATTTTAATTTCCAATGTCAATATAATCCAGATAATCTCTTGTGTCTGTATTATTTTTATATTGCTTCTTTTAACAGACAACACAACTGCATCACCTTTCTCATGGTGATGTTACTTCAGCACCAACATGTTGAAGAATACTGCTAATAAGTGCTGTCAGCAGAAAAGATATCTTTGACAAGAAACAGTTGTTCTTATTTTTTTCTTAACAGATTTCATACATACTCGTGTATAAGCCAACTGCAAACAACATAACCCCCTGATCTGCTGTTATATAATGAACCAGCAAATGAGGTCTATATTGTTTGTCCTAATGATGAGTCCTAGCAATCTTTATACACCCAGATCTGCCACCACATTATCTAGTGTTAGATCTAGGTTTGTGAAGTTGCAGCTGGTCTTGACTTATAAGCAAGTGTTTATGGTACATCAGTATAATGTACATGCCAAAACAAATCTCTATCCCATGCATGACAGAAATGCATTTCAATCTAGGTCATGTTTTCTCAATAATATTGTATCTACTTACTTAAAAGTTGGGTACAGCATGAAGCAACGTGGACCCTGCCTTTTCTATTTCATAAAGTATTAGCAGATCAGAATCTATTTTCTATTGCACACTCTTAAAAAAATGCACGGACTCAGATCCTAATTAAAGATGTCATGTAGAAATGAAAGCTTAGGAAGACTTGTAATCAGGTGCCATACCTCATGTAAATGATGGAGTGGAATGCTGGAAATAAAACTCATTCAATATGAATAATGGACAATCAATCAGGGAGATTGACTCTTGCAAATGACATCATGGAATGTTGGAAAACAAACCTGCCTGAGGTCTTATCAAGATAAAGCTGCATTTATAAGTTGATTTATGCCCAATGAACTTGTGGCAAGCAAAAGGTTTAGGTGCATGTTATCAGGATCAAAAACACCTGTAAATATTGCTGAAGAATTCTGGAAATCTTTCAATGTCTCACCCAGAAAAAAACAAACCTATATACCAAATTTGGATTAAATCCAACAATTTCCACTAAAATTATCTTTCATAAACATCATAGGGTGGGGGAAATCTAACGGCCATAACTCTTCTAAATACCTACTATGAAGGCTTAAAATCCAACTCATTTAAGATCTCAACAACATAAAGCTGAAAGCTAATTCCAGTAATGTTATCCAGCAAAAACCAAGCTTCTGATGAAATGATGGAGACACAGTGTTATGGATGTACCAATTGACAATGTGATTACTATAGGGCTCTCTATGTCATACTTAAACATGGGTGTCTTCTTTAACCTGCTAATTGATTACAGTGTGGATTTAGTAAAGATAGCTTAGTTTAACTCTCCATGGCACCCAGAAAAGAGGAGTCAAATGAATCAACAAAGAAAACAGCCACATGCACATTAACTTAGGCAATTTACAGAACTACACTTTGTAACAAAATTAAATCACCATCTGACAACAGCTTGCTATGGCAGGTTCAACATTTCTTCCAAAGGCAACACTTTCATGCAGAAGCTCAGGAAACTGAAAAAGAAACAAAAGCAAGTGTTCCACAAACCGTACTGTCTTGCTTATGATTCTTGGTATATCAAGGTACAAACTTTACGCATATAATAATATCATACCAAAATTTCTGTTCAAGACAGCAAATGATGCAGCACATGTATAACTTTTCCAAAATGTTAGTGCTAAACCTTTAACAACAATGTTGATGCTGCCATAAATGTGACTACCGATATCACAACACTTTGAGATATAAATATATTTTAAAAATCAAAATAAAAACAGCATAAAGAAAAACTTACGGGTCATTTTATTTCTAGTCTATTGCAGGATCTATAGCAAACATTCACTGCTTACTTCTGTTATTATTTTTTGTCACAATTTTAATATGATGTATACATCAAGGTTGTTGGACAAAGCCAACAAAGATTAGGAAAACCATGTATCCAGAAGCCCACAAGAAGTTTATAAATTTAATGGAAACCTGATTTTTGCACTTGCCAATTTGATATAAAACTTAAAAGATATTTATTCTTCAATCTTTTGAAACAATGTCAGTTCAAAAAAATACAAATTTTTAAAATTTATTTTTACAGCCCTATCACTGTGTTACTGCCAGAAAAGCTATAACTAAGTCTGCTGTCTGCTTAAGTTTGCTTCACTGCGCTGCAGTAAATTTATAAAAATCATTATATAAATGTAGCATCTGATTAAAAATAGTAGAAACCGTATGATTTATGCACATAAACTGCTGTCTCTAACAATTCAGAATCCTATCAGTTCAAACTGTTTGCAGCCAATGAGTATGAATGGAAAAACAGTAACAAATTTTAGCACTAATATGTGGAATGGCTACTGGTAGCAACATAAGCTGTCTCATCCAATATAGTTGCCCAAGTTTAGCTTACTTTCTCTTGATTACAAATCTGGTGAAATGACTGAAGATGATGGCATACATCCAATGGCTGATCCCATGTAGACTGGCTTATTATGCTCAATAAGAGGTTTGTAATATTCATTTTTTTTTCTTCAATTAATTATCAAGTACAAGATTTTATCTTAGAAATACTGAATAATCATGTTTGAAATCAACTGAAATGCTGGCAAGGCAATAAACATTTCTTGTATAACCAACCTGCATCAAATCCTGTAGAAATGTGGCCAGGTTATTCTTGCTGATGTAGGTGCTGGGGTCATGCAACTCCTGATAGAAAACTAAAAACAGAAGCAGAATTCTACACATATAAGATCTCATTTAGTAAGAATCTGTGCACAAGACATATCACTCTAGAACAAACATCTATGCACAAATAAGTCTGTGACACTGAAGTTTTTAATCTTAAAAGCGCAAGTAGAAAATATCTTCCAACCTCAAACCAAAACCTAATAATCACCTATCAAACAACATGCTGATTTTCAATAGGCAATACATAACATAGTCTCATATTTTCACTTGGTGACAGGTGATTAACATATATGACTGCATGTGGAAATATATGTTATTTTCTTCTAAGTATATAATTATCATTTAGTTTTATGAATATTTATTATAATGATCTTGTGTTTAAAAAATGTTTTCTAATTTTAACACAGTGCATAAATCAATCAGCTCAAACAACAAAGCTACCCCTCTTCACTGTTGGTAAATTTAAACTGTACATTAGATTTTTTCTTGTCATACACCATGATTACTCCAGTTCTAACCTCAAGTGCCTGAGGGGACTAAAACTGTTTTCCAAAACCAAAGAGCAGCTATCTGCAAAGAAGAGTATATTGCAAAACAACTGTAACTTTGCTGTAAGCTGTAGGATAAATTCACAGCTTCTACAGAAGGGGTTAAAAATCAACCTTCAAATACAAACCTAATAAAATTGTACTTTAGTGTGGACTAAGGAACAATACAGCCTAGTAAAGTAACTAACTGATACAGCTTATTAATATTTCATTTCTCCATACTGCATCAAACTGAGGAAGTTAATCCCCTCCACACCTGATCCTCTGTGTGGGTGGGGTGTAGATATCTACAAATCAACATAGCAACTTAGATGTGTTGATGGGTGGCAGGTTCAGGACCTTAGTATAATTTTCACCGAAAACTGACAACATACTTTTTATGCACACTCCAAACAAGTCCAAAATATACATATGGTTTTCCTGAGTTTGCAGCACAACAGTATTGAATATGTATGCCATGATTTCTCTGCTCATTATTCGTTTTAATCATGGTTTTAATGATAGCGAAATTTGCTACAACAAAATTAAAATCTTCACAACTAAATTTTCTTTCAGAATGAGATAATGTTTTTCTCTGAGTAAATGAAATATAAAGTAATTTTTTCCTCTTTCAACTTTGCAAGACAACTGTTCTCAATTTTGTCAACAAGAGTCATAACTCCTCTCCCCCTGTTTCAAAGAGAGATTAGACATCAGAAAATGTTCTACAGAAATCAGCAGTAATCACTGTCAGTACAGTTATAAATAAAATATTTACAAGAATTGGCATCAAATGATGGTGTCATGTTTGGCTTGGGAAATGTGTAAATTTTGTTACAAGAAGCCTTCTGACTTGGAATGTCATATCAATTGTATCAATTATAACCCATCAATTAACATTAAGTCAGTGAATTATCTCACATTAAACTTATTACTGAAATGAATAACAAAGTTGGAAAATTATCATGATTCCAAGACGAATCTCTCTTTCACTGACAATTAAGTAGTAATTAAAGATATTCATATTTTATTTTCCTACAATATTTATTTACAGTAAAGATGTGTAGGTATATAAGCTACTTCATGTAGATATATAAGCTACTCCACTATGGGTCATTGCTAATATTAAAATTTGAATTTGTTCATGTTAATGCATAAATAAAATAAGCAAACTAAAATGAGCATGGGCACACCATAGCAGGTAATCCTGCCAACCATCTCTAATTGCCTTGGTATTAAACTTGTCAGCAATTTCAGGGGGGGGGCTATACTACCACTCTGAAATTTTAATTCACACGTTGCTGTGCAGCACAACCCCAAACCAAATTTAAAGGTCAAATTATGTATACTTTTCAATATCTGCAAACCAAAAAACAAAAACAAAAAAAAATAAATTCCAGTCAGATATCATGGATTGTTTTATGTTCTACATCGCTTCATCTAATTTTACTGAAAATAAGCAGTCATTTATCCATCTTCAGCAATTTTGCAAAAGGGTCTAATTCTGTCTCTCTATCTATCTCTCAAAGAAATATGAGGATTCAGTTCAAGTTTTTGGTTGACTTTAATCTAAAAATGAAATCAAGTCCTTTTATTTGTAATCTGATTTCCACTCTTATCTTCATGGTTTAATCTTGATTATAAATAATTTCATTCACCTTCAGATGTCCTGCAGTGTATTTCCCAGCAACCTCTCACAACCTAATCTCTTTCCCTTTCCCCTAGAGCACATTGTGAATCACACCATTTTATTCCTTTTTTTAAAAAAATAAACAATATCTCTGTAAATGTATTAACATACATGTAGCTAAGAATATCTTCTCAACACTGAAATTTAATGCTAATCTATCCAATTCATAAAAGCATGCCAATGAAGAGAACCATGTTTTACCAATGTCATCATGAATGTTTGTTCTTAGCTAAATATGAAACTTCCTCATCAGAAAATATGGTTTTATTTAAATATTACATGGTGGGGTTTACATGTAAATTTGTGGATTGATTGACATGTCTTCATCAGCTGTAACCAAATCTCCTCTCCCTCTTTCTCTGCCACAAAGAATTAGATGATTTGACACATCCATTTCATTGACTTACAGTTTATAACAAAATCATGATTATATTTCATTTTTTTTATTGATGAGATGCTTATTTAGCCCCTGATCATTTTAACCAGTTTTTGGCATCTACTCATAACCTAACTCTCACAATTCTATTGTGCAGATTTAATACATTTTTAATAAGCAAACACCTGTCATTTTGCATTGTTTTTCCTCCGTGCATAGTCTTAATAAAGTTCAGCATCACTGCATTAAATTGGTGTTTATCAAATATCTGATTGAGAAGAATAACATTTTCCTAAAAACAATTTCGTTAATTTATAAGGACCTGGATGTAGATAACATTGTGCCACATGATGCTCTCATTTCTGCTCAGCAAAACCCTGAGTGCATGCATGCATGGATAACAAATAGTAAATCATACAGTGCCCACTCTATTGGCACAGTGTCCACTCCATGGTGATTGTCAGATGTGACTACAGGAGAAAGCATGGTGCACAGAGCTGTTCTCCACAAGCCATCACTACTATGTCAAGATGTGTAAAAAAATGTAGGAAATTTTTTTAATCCTCATCCACCATTGTGATTCATGGAGAAACAAAATTTTGCACAAGCTTTACTGTAGTACATGTGATTTTGCTTTAGTGGCTGACTTTCCTTACTCCTCAAATATAAGTATTATCATCGATCTCAATTATAAAACTGTCCATTGTTAGATTCAACAGCAGAACTTTAAGGATGCTATCAAGTGCAGATTATTAAAGAAATTTCCTAGTGAAACAAAAATGAATTTCTACTGATAAACTTACATTTATATTTTGCTGTCAACCGTCCAGCACATAAAACAACCAATGCTACCTTGATGGACATTACTTTTACACAACCAGTGCGATTTCTGCAAAAGATAGAGAATTTTCCTTACATTCAATGGAATGATTCTTCAAGAGAACTGACTGACTTACCTAAGACAACTTACTTAAACATTACAAAACTATTTCTGACAGATGAGTAAATTGAAACTATAGTATATGTAAGCTGCTTTTTCAAACCACTTGATAGAAGAGCATCTCATTTTGTGTCATATCTCACAGTGAATATGTTCAATTTTACAAAGAATAATGAAAGAAAACATCTACATTGGATATAGTATACACTGTTACAGTTATGTTTGGGTTTATATAGGAATACAATGTTCAAGGTATTAAGTATTGGAATCTGTGTGTTGATGTGGGAAATAGTACTAAAGGACTTAACAAATAAAAGTTGGGCTTTTCAAATAGTTAATGTAATACAATACTATGTAATATATTACAACTATCTTATGACAAGGGTGACAAGACAAATTTTAAAATGGAAAACCTTCTTCTCTTGGAGGGTGAACTGAGTAACATAAGCATAGCAAAAACAACCAAATTCTGATATTCTTGCACTTTGTTCTACCTCTCTCTCACAAGCACACTGTGAAATCACACTTACGTATCAAACAAGTTGATCAAAACATTTTGCAATAATAAAGCCAGTATCTCTGTTTCCCTGGGACTCCTTTTGGGGGCTGTATATATTACTGTCAATATCTTTAACAAATATCTTGGATGAATGATCTGTTTAGTCCCTGCTGGGAGCCCTTGTTCTTCAAACACTCGCTGAATGGAGGTAATGTCTACTTGGTCCACTACAAAAAAAATATCTCCATACATGAATGTAACATTCTTCTGGTTGACAATTGTAATTTTTTTTTCCTTTTTAAATTCTTAGAACTGCATATGCAAAATAAGTATAGTTTCTCTAGCGGGTAATTTGTAAATAATTTATCTGTTTGGTGAAAGATCATCTGTGAACAGTGACAATGTGTTAACTGACTATTCAAATGACTAAGGTAAGGTATTAACACAGATACATAACTTTCTATTCGCATATTTTGGAAAGATGGCACAAAATGTGCAAGGTCTGTTCATGGATCTCCAATTGCAGGATTTCACACTAAATTTCCCAAACATCATGCCCAAAAATAAACTATTTGCGAATCCCAACTTTTATGTTGTTGTTAAGTCCTTCAATTATTTAAACGGTGAGGTAATTTTTCCAGTAAATCTTAGTCCACAGAATTTTTAAATGCCATAATTGATTGTGGTACAATACAAAATTATATTCATTTATGTACTCCTCAAACCATAAAATCTACTTAAATTATCTCAATTCATTTATTCTCCCATTTTTGGTTTCTTCATTTTTAGCTTCGGCAGATAAAAAGTCCTATCAATACCTTCCTCTATTACAATGACATCTTCACAGGGTCATTGCCAATCAGAACACTACTAGTCTTTTCTGTCATGAAATACCCCTGGATGTAGTTGTAAGAATACACATAAATTGATGGATTTGGTGATTCACTTCCAGTGGAGTACACAAAATATGTTGCAAATGAAAAGCCTAACAAAGACCAGATTATGACTTTGTTACCTTCTGCTGCCATATTGTGCCATGTTCATAAAAGCATTTTTGAATCTAGTTTTTATGGTAGTGAATTACATTTAAGGTTTCTTTCTTGACTTCGTGAAAAAGGCAGAGGATATGCCAACTGATTCATAACATATGTAAATAAACAACATAAACCGTTAGTAAATAGAAGTCTATTTTTCAAAATTAATGGCCCACCACAGCACTGGAAAAAAAATAAGATCAAAAGAGTTATCCCCCTTACAAGGTGCTTCCTATATCAATTTCACTTCTAAGTTGAAAAATGAAGCTGTGATTATGATCATTTCAACAACAACAAAAAAAAAAAGCTATATTAATTTTGAAAATTAATGTAATAATATAGCACTCAAATGCTGAATTTTTCATCTATAGTACTCAAATGATCCTTATAAGCACTGTATTAATGTTTGTTCAATTGCTGGGAATCAATTGTTCTGACAGGGTTCCTGCAGACTTAAGAAACACAAATTCCATGACTTTTACAAAACTTTTCCAGGGCCATTTCATAAAACTCAAGGACAGCACTATCTTGCATTGTCATGTAAATGAACATAAAGAATGACATCTTTCAATCTAAAATAACAAATAAGTTAACAACAATTTTTAATATGTACATTTTAAATTTACCTGGGCTAGCACACTTTGACTTTATGTTGTAATTCATGTCATAATCCAATGATCAATGTAATCTTTGTATGTGTTCCTATTTACAATATTAACAAAACACATTACTTTCCAATTGCTTTCTTTTATTTAGCAAACTACAATGGAATTCACATGATACTTCCATTAAGGGAACTTACTCTCGTTATATGAATTGAAACTATTTATTGATTGTAATTGTTCCATTTCATTTAATCTGTTCACGGTGCTCTATAAAATTTGAAGTAATAATTTTTTTTAACTCCAATGTCTCAAATCCATGACTTTTCCAAAACTTTGCAAGGTTTTGACAAATTCCATAGCTTTTCAAGGCTTTTGAAATTTATTTTTTTTAAATTCCAAAACTTTTCCGGATTCCATGACCTGCAGGAATCCTGTGTTCAGAATAAAACAAAAAATCTTTTGACATAATAATAAAACCCAGTTACATACTATAGAGTCTCCTCTGAAGCAACCTGAGCTTTTTTGCAGTCCTGTATGCAGCATATCTTATGTCAAAAAAATCATCTGAAACAGAGTAAATTAATATTAATATGTAAAACTCTCTCTAATTTGATTAGAACAAAAATTAACTGCATTTTTGTTTTTAGAAATATTTTTGTGAAGCAGTATTTCATAATTAATCAGCAGTTGGATTGCTGGCAATAACAAGGAACCCCACTAACTTCATATCTAAACCACATTCAAACCATGCATCCATTTAACAATGTGAAAGAAAACTATGATAAAAAAACATCCATTAACAATTATTAGTTTAATCATTAAATGAATGTGAACGAAATGGTCTATAAAACAATTAAATTATCATTACAATAAACTATCATACATTACACCACTCAGGATTCATGATCAAAATTCATTAAGTCAACAAATTGGTCTCGCACTTCTCCCTTCCCTGACTTGTTTTTGACTTCTCTGTATTTTGGGAGTAAAAGATGGTCTTTAAATGAGAAACTACATGCATAGACAAGTTCTAACATGAGAAAGATGCTAAAAATTAGTTTATTAGTTTATATCCAGTAGTAAAATATGCTAGTTAAGTACAACATGTATACCACTGTTTCAACATGATGGGAGATGAGATAAACAAGTTAAAAATATATGCATGCATCATTTTTTCAACAGGGAAATTTATCCTACCAAGCTCCTCCATAATTTTGGTCAGAAAGGGGTGGTCCCAAGATGTTCTTTCAAACTTATGGCTGAAATGAACAAGGTAAAAACAAATTAGTTGCTCAGTTATCAATGGGATAATACATAAATCAATGAAATAGAAATATATAAACCAATGGAGTTGAAATAAATAATCAAGGAAATAAGTCCTACTTTGAATGGATATTGTTGAATTGTTGATCTTTTGACATCTTGATATGATTTCAATTTAATATACTTAATGTAAATATGATGGCAACTTAAATGGAGTACCCAATATGGCCATTGGAGTGACACAAAAATGGATTTTCAATTGGAGGAAACCAGAATACTGGGCACCTGTGGAAAAATGACCCATCAAAATCTAAAGGATTGAAAAGTTTACTGTCCAGTAGTTCAAAACCAGTTTTAAATTTTGCAGACAAGCATGTTTCTCCCCTACAGCTATTTTAATATTTACACTGGCATTTTTAACGGTGGACTGTGGATCAAGTCCAACTAAGCTTAATGTTTGAACCTACAGGACACAGATTCAAACCGATATACTCAAGCTGTCATACAAATTCATATCCTTCCATCTTGTGCCCATTACATTTCATATATATCTTCAATGAATAATGTTGTTAAGGTGAATATACCAATGTTTACCAGAACTGTTTTACTTTTATAGAAGTTTAAATTCTAATGTCTTGTAGTAACATGATCAATGGTTTAATTACTGATAACAGGTGTGCAACTACTGATCCTTGCACAATTGGTACAAGGGATTAAACCCAGGTCTGTTTAAATGCTAAATGAGTGACTTAGCAACTACTGCATAAAAGTAAAATGTCATGTGGTAAATAAAACACAGTCAATTAGTAATTGAAGCAAAGCTCTCCAAGAGATGTTTTAATCATGAAGTTAGCGCTTATGCCAAAAAAACTATAATAATAAAAACTGTTTGTTGATTGGTTTTCAGCAGCACTTTTAACATAGTATGGAGAAAAAGTATCATGCCAAGGAAATGGAAACCAAGTGCCTTTCACAAGATCGGCTAGGCAGCTGATCTCATGTGTCCTGGGTTTGTATTGAACACTAGACCATTGGATTACAAGTTACTGCTCTACCAAATGAGCTATCATGGATAAGAAACAGATATGGACTACATTATTATTGCTTTTTTACACAGTAATGAAATCTGTGCACATCAACCAGAGAGTACTTTATGCCAATATGCTTTCAATAAAATCTGGACAGATTCTTTCTTTTTTTTTTTAAAAAAAGGGAAACTTTATAGGTTTTTACATTCTTATTAATGGACAACTATGGTTAAATTCTACTGTACATAATTCAAGAAGTTTTTAAAACCTTTTCAATTTTCAGGACATATATAATATTTCCACAGAATCTGAAATTGGATTTGTAATTATTCTCCAAAAATGGCACTTTAAATGCATATCTAACAATCAAACAGTTGCTTTGATTTTTCTTGATTTGTTGTTTTTCTTCTTGCTGCTGCTATTATTATTATTATTATTATTATTATTATTATTATTATTGTTATTATTATTATTATTATTATTATTATTATTATTATTATTATTATTATTATTATTATTATTTTTATTATTATTATTATTAATAACTATGTACTGGGAGCAGTTGATTTGTATAACTGAAAAAAAAATCCAGTCTAATATTATTTTTTATCTTTCCTTTAAAAAATACATCTGTCTGCAATGCACTGAAAGAAAATTAAATGCATGGTTGGTTGAATGCATAAATTAAAAATCTTACCACCAGAAATAATAAACATTATTACCATAAATATAAGTGACAGATAATACATTTCCTAACTGCATCAGGCCTTATATTTTTTCTTATTTTTCATGCAATTTTGAATTAACTGGATGAACTTTTATTTAATTTCTAGAAGGCCATAAGCTGTTTTTACTAGTTTATGAAATGTACTTTTCAAACAGAAAGCTAGTGTATTACCAGTCAGCAGCATTTGGTGTACCCTTCAATTTTTGCAAATGAAAAAGTACTGCTAAAATGACAGCAGAGATTTCCAATACAATTTTCAGCTTTAATTTGGTGAAATAAACTAAAGCTACATGAATATCAAGAAATTATCATCTGACAACTATCTAAATCTGTCAGAAAATATTTACAAATTTTTTTTGACACTCTTGGACTATATGCATTGATGTCTCACAGTTGTTGTAACCTCTTTTATGCATAACGATCAGAATGTGATTGTTATTTAAAACAAAACTGACAATCCACAGCCATCAACTGCAAAGACAATCCACACAGGAAAAGATAATCCATATAGTAAAAGAAAATCCACACAGGAAAAGACAATCCACACTGGAAATAATTATCCTTTCAATCATATCTTCTTAACTCCATGTTAAAAAAGTGATTAAAAATGTACAATACTTTAAGCAGTTAGCTTCAAAAGTAAAAACAGTCTTTCAGCATCACTGTGTTTATCTGTAGTGACCTGTTACCTGTTACACAATTAATAACTATATGCTTAGGTATGAGACATCACAAATTTCATACAGAATTCTTAAATTAAGCCAAGCACTTAAATGACTGTCCAGATTTGCAAAGAAACGAAACAAAAAAGGGTATTTTGCAACTAAAACAAGTTAGGTTGGTGGGAAAACACTTGGTGAAAGAAAAGAAGGGAAAATCTTCCTGTAATTTTGTCAACAGATAACTCTGGAGATGGAATATATCTTTAAAATGTATTCAAGGTATATAAATTGCAGATTTTGCAAACTTTGTAAAGAATGGAAAACTGAAATGATATATATGTTTCACAAGGTTTCAAAGAATTCAAATTAAACAGAAAATATTAAATAATCAGAAGTGACTTTTCAATTGTTTTACAATCAGATATTACTACTTGTGTAAACAGATAAAATAGCCAAAGTAACTTCACATAAATCCACCCAAAATGTTATCAATATATCAAAATGTGAGGAATACGTATACCTACTTGATATAATATGGGATACCATTGCAGGTTTCTGACTGCTCCCAGTCTTCAACGATTCTTTCTGAAAAAAAAAAAGAAGAAAATAATAAATCTACACAAAATATCAAAACAATAGGGCTGATCACCTGGTTAACTTTACATCTGACCATTCCATTGAGCAGTCTTCTAAACTATCTCCCAAATTTTAAATCCTCATGTAATGGAGAGATTGAATAAGCTTGTGCTGGTATCATTCCATCTTTTTATCATGTCTTTAGATTAGTAGTCTGAAAATTCCTTCCAAAAGAAAAGATATAATAAGCAAGCTCATAACCAAATTCATGAGATCTTAATGAAATGAACCTATTTACTAAGTTTCATCAAAATGTTTGAGAAATATAGTCTCTATAGAAGTACCAAACTCACCCTCATTTAGAACACCTCCCTAATGCTATCAGATATAACTTGTTATAGCACCTGTCACAGACAATGATAACAAGCCTGTTTACCATGTTTAAGCAAAACAGTTATCTCCTTAGTACACTGTATATTTTGTACAGCATCAGGGTAAGTGTAAGATGGTAGCAACACAAAATGTTTCCAAAACTACACATCATTATCACAAGCATTAAAAAATAATTTGAATATAAAAGAAAAAAAAAAAAATATATATATATATATATATATATATATATATATATATATATATATATATATATATATATATATATGTATATATATACCATTATTTACAAACTTTATATCAAGATTTTATGCCAAAACCTACTACAGTCATTCCTTTTATATATGTACCTCTCATTTTTCACTTCCCAATATATATTTATCCCAATATATATTTAGTTTCTCAGTAAAGTTAAAATCCTTATAGGAAAGTCTCTGGGATTTTTCTGGGACAATTTTTGGCCCCATTCCTATTTATAAATAACAGTCTGTACTATACTTCATGAGAGAAACTAATATTACATGTGTAGCAAAGATATAAAGATATCTAGTAACCAAGGTGATAAATTCTATGCTGGATCACATGATTTGGGTGAAATCTCTTCTTTCAGCCAGAACAGGGTTATATCAGTAAAAAAGAAATAAGTAAAGAAAGTTTGAAATTATAAAAAAAATATTAGGAATAGTAACTTTTCTGTTCTGTTTCTGCATATTTTTGTATTGTGCATTTAAAATACTGATGAAAGACTACTAAAATTTAAAAATATTAGCTCCACTACATTTATAACATAATATAAAATGGCTAACTTGAAAATAGGTTAGTTTCAAATTGTTGTTGTTGTTGTTGTTCTGGGGCTTAACGCCATTTTTCAGCACATAATAGGCTATACATGGCAGCCAGTATTAATGGTGGAGGAAGAAACCGGGAAATCTGCGGAAAGAACCACCGACCCACAAGAAGCTACTGGCAAATTTTCTCACATATCCACATTCACTGAATCTTAGTCTCGAACCCAAGCAGACAGAGGTGAGATGGCAGTGATCCATAATGGAGAGCACTTTAGACCACTTGGCCAATCAGGGCCCCAGTTTCAAACTGTAAAGTTTCTAAAGCATAAGACATTTTTCTATATGATCAAATTTTTAATACATGATTAACTTCATTAATGCTGGATCTAAATATATCCACAATACTGTTGACTGGGCTACACAATTTTTCACTCATTTTTTTCACAGATCATGGGCGACAGGAACATAATTACTGACAATCTGGTCAAGTGTCATGCAAAATATAACAGCTAAACACATGGATAATTATTTAGTATTATCTTAATCACATGCTCAAGAAGCAATAAGGAAATGTGTCATATAAGTTATAGGTGTTGGAATTAGGTGGCAAAATGTTTATTTAATAGTACAATTGTTAAAGGATAGTGGGAAATAAATAAGCATATCAGCATTGGTGCATATCACAGGGGTCAAGCTAGACTTAAATTTTAGGGAGAAGTGACTTCTCTTTTTGGTCAGAACAGGGAGAAGTGGAAGCAAAACAGGGTGAAGTGCGAGTTAAACAGGGAGAAGTGAGAGCATTATTTTATTTTATTTTAATGATGTGTTTTATTTTTCAGTATGCTTTAAAAAGTTTTAAGCAATGCCTTATTTTCAAGTTGAAAATATGTTATTTGTGAGTATCAACATATATTGTATACATAAATTGTTTTATATTCATACCCATTCTATTCATACTTGTAGTATATGTGTTTGAATTGAAGTAAATGCTGTGTTTTGAATGTATGACTTAAAAAGCACATCAGAAGGTATACATTGTAATTAATTTTCTCTGATAACAGTAACAAGATTAGAGTCTTGTAAAAAAAATGCAAGTTTGTAAAAATGCTTAATAAACTACATCTTAATTATTTTATTTTTTGTAAATTTTGTGTAAAATTGAGGTCAAAAAGATTTTTTAGCATTTTTTAAACCGCCCCTAATACATATACATAGGAATAAATACACAAGTGACTTCAATCCATACTGTTTGTCTTGATTTCATTGTTCCCAATAAAACATTAATGTAACTATTCATAGACAACACAACGAAGCAATAAAATCGTTATATAACTAACCTGGACCCATTTTTCTCCCAACCGATAATCCAAGAATTCGTATTGCAGTGCAAGTGCATCTATTTTTTGGAGGGTTTTTCTCATAGCTAATCACTTGCTTCATTAAAAAAATCCATTAATAGTACTGCATATTTATGGCTGTATTATCTGTCTACCTACTGGTTATAACGACATGCATTGGTTAAACATTATATATGCAGCGATGTCCGGCATTACAAGTTCCTTTACAGTTTCAAATTGATTTTATATAGAAAATACACAAATACAGCCATTAAAATCTTCATTTATTAAAAAAAATTAGGAAACGCTATTAACCAATCATATTTTTAAAAGCAAATTATCATTTGCATTTTAATGTTTTAATTTCGAAACAGAATTTGGTATATTTTCATCATTGCACAGTAGGCCCAAATTCATGAAATCAAGCAGTTAATCTTGCTCCGGTAAAGGGTTAATGGTCAGTTAGCTATTAAAACTTGCATGTGAATGTGTAAGCTTATTGATATCAACACTAGGTAAATACATTTGGCCTTGGGTTTCAACAGTGCCAGAACTTACTGGCTACAGCGAGGGGGCATCTCAAAGTCGTAATCTAGTCATTTTATGTCTGAAAAATTTGGGCAAAGTCGTTTTCGCTTTCCTAACAGAAGAAAGCAAAGGTTACACTTCTCAGGCGACTTTTTTGCCCACTTCGCCTTGTAGCATGGCCCCTGCTAGCATATTATTTGCTTGTAAAGCCTCATTGCCTGAAGTGATAGCCCATCTGGAATGTGTCAGGGATCGTGGGAAAACACTATAAAATTGAAATTAAATTTGGTCTTATTCAACTTCTTACAAATTTATATATACTGTCACAATTTTTTTAAAAATATAAGTAACTACATATACAGATTTCAAAATGTTTTACAAATTATGTAGTTATTGTTATTTTTACAACACAGTACCATATCACAAATGATTTGCTCTGACAATGTGAAATGTCAATCAGCCTATGTGCAGAGGTACATTACATTGCAAACAACCAAACTTGGAAGTTCCTGCCCTCTGACCTGGCCCTACTTTTGTTCTACATTCAACACATACTTTCTTCTTTTCATACATCCTCACAACATCATGGCAAGCAGCAGGTCTCACTTCATTCACAAATGGGACATCATTTGTACCTCTGACATTACCAATGAGACTTTCAGCTAAATCTTCAATATAATCTTGACACAATGGATACTCTTCATTTATAAAACTGGAATTGGAATCCTTTGCAATAACATATGCATTTTATACACTGGTAGAAAAATAAATGTCTCCACCATTTTTGGAGTCTCAGCTGAATCACGTAGTAACCTAGCATCTGGTCACAGATATCAACCCACTCACCCTCATATGCATTTAATAATTCTTAAGAATTCTGGCAACATGCACAGGTTCTTTCTGACCATCAGCATTTCTACGATCAATGGAGCCAATGGCTGTTTGATCATGGAAGTTGGACAGCACTAAGAAAGGTTTAATGTCCATCCATATACAATATGACAGTTCATCTTTCTGTGCAGTTTGATGCGATTTGGCAAAAAGTTCTGCAGAGTAATTGGATGCATATGCAGTTCATTAAATAAGGAGGGGATTGTATAAAAATTATCCATGTATACCCTGATGTTCTTGTGCTGTAGGTGCCCTAATAAATCAGTGACCACTCTTGTGTACAAGTCCCTTTCCAGTATTGTACTCCTCCTTTCTTGTGTACACATCAAATCTGTGCATATACATATAACCAGTGGTGCTTTCACCACCAAACCTTGATTCTCCTCTTTATAGGCTTTGCAGGTAAGTATTGCCTGAATGAATTTCTCTCTTTGTATTTCACCATACTTTCAACAATAGTCAAATCTACAAAGGGCATATACAGGGGCATAAACTTCACTGCCAAATAATTTATTATCCAACATAATTTCTGGAGCTTGTCAGGTTTTAGTGGTGGTGCAGCTTCATTATTTTGCAGCTGCAAGTATCACCATATCTGACTGAAATTATCCCAGGACACGATAGTATTAAAATTGGTATTGGACATACTTTTCTTTTGTCTCCAAAAGTCATTCCTAGATAGAAGACATAAAACACCATGCACAAAAATAAACCTAAAAACGCCTTCATTGTCAGACATCAATTGACATCCATTTTGCTGCAAAAGGTGGAGGTGGGTTTTTTTTTAGCCCTTGTTCCGCATAAATGTTGGTTTTTGTGACAAGATGTTTATCAAAATTCTTCATCCCAAATTAATTCAAAATAGTGGCATGCTAATGTTTCTGCTGGATGTTAATTTACTGACCATATTGGTATATGGACAGACATTATGAAAAGAAAATTTTCAGTTGTCCAATTAGCTTGAAAATCCTTGATGTTATTATCATCATCATCATCGGAATAAAAGAAAACAGCTAACCAGTTATCATCTGCTGGACCCACTTTAAGAAAATCAGCATCATGATCACTGCTGCCAAAACATCAACTTCACCAAGAAAATTATCAATATTTTCATCAAAATCTGCCTCCAAGCCACTGCCATCACTTGCCTCATGAAATGTGTCCACCATGCTGAACTTTGCATGCTAAACCTTGCTTATAAAATTAAATTTTCAATGATTTTTTTAAAATTTTGAACCTTGTGGTCACCTGATGACTAAGCACTTTTGTACCTTTTACATTTACTGCCTTCTTTTCAAAAGAATACATGTAAAATAATGACATAGTACACAATTTAATCCACGCATTCACACAATTTAATCCACCCTTCCATAGAATGCTCTGAACATACAACTGGAATCATATCTCACTGTCAAAGGGTAAGTAAGACTGGAGTTGTATCCTGCTGCCAAAGGGTTAAAATGTGTTAATAGCACATTTGAAAATTAGTCTACGCTTTTTCTACAGGATAAAACAAATGTAAGACTCCAAGTGATTTAAGAAGTAAATTCTCTTGTAAAGCCTGAAAGTACAAGATGAGATAGATTCATGAGCTATTAACCTGATATGATGGGATGTCTCATGTGTTTACAAACCCCTAGGGGCTATACAAAGTCTGAAGGGCCAAAAGTGGTGTGATATCTAAGAACTTGTAAAAGAATGGGAAAAAGTGGAGAAAACCCAGACTTACCAGTACAAGGAAGTCAAAAGGGACATTCACTGCGGAATCGGACTGAGTCAAGACATCAGGTTATGAATCAAGATAAGGAAGTGTTTTTCAATCTTTCAATTGATTCGATAAAATAATTCTATCACTTAACAAATCAGCTATTGGCAAAACCATATTTCATAATTTGTATTTGAAATTCCTTGAATAAGTTATTTCAAAAAGGAAGAAGTGTATCTTCTATCATAATGCATTATTAATTTTGTTTATGAATTTTAATTTTATGAATTTTGATTAAATTTTGTCCTTATTTGTAATGGGGGCTCATGTTCTATATATCTGCTCAAATCTTTATCTATTCCATCCATAAGTTTCACAATTTTTATTGATATTTACTCGTTACGGGCAAATTACACCATCGGTGATCACAACTAGATAACGATAACCAAAACCAGGTAACCCACGCCCACAAAGTTGAAGAGGGGTTTTCCGACAATATGCAATATCAAATTGCATATTTTAGCTCATATAAATACTTTCACAAAAGTAACTGTCCCTGAACATTTCAATGACAAGTTTTTAAGTTAATAATATATTACTTTTCAATTATTACATATTGTTTGACACCCTAATTAGACACTTCCCTATTATGATATTGTCATACACTCACACTTTTTGAAAACATGTCTCTCTCTGACATTACAAACTCTACACTGATCAACAGTCAAAAACATCTGTCAAGAATCCTATTTTTCTCATTTGTGAAAGGAAACAAAAATATATACCGAACAAAACCACCACTGCATTTTATTATTTCTCTTTTTTCCAATCAGTAAGTCTTCTGAAACATCCCTTTCAGCTATTTTCAAGGGACAATTCAACTTCCCATCATCATATGTGTCCAGTCTTAATATGTGCTAGATACATTTCTCACAGCTTATAATTGCATCAGTGACACCATTTAGAACAGCGTACAGAGTTATAAAGTTTTGTGAAGTGAGTGTGATTTAGATTTTTAACATAGCTTTAAAATTCATGTTGCCACGACATCTCCAGTGTGAAAGTTTCTAGTGATGTCTAGCACTGTGGCATCATTCTGCAGATATGTAGCATCATGTCCCACCCTTATCCTGACGCGAGGCTGACCAGTCCTATTACAAATTACAAGAAAATAAGTTGTCTATTCTAACATTTATGTGTCTCTATTTTACTTTTCGAATCATAAGTTATGAAGGATACAAACCAGTTTCAAAAATTTTAAAACAAGCAGTACACTCAAAGATTATTGGAAAACAATTATACACTAATCTAATTTTTTAATTGTAAGCAAACATTTTTATCATGATAAGAACATAATTTTTTCCAAAAGGATTATTTTAGCTTTTGTGATTCTGTTCTAAAAAGATGATGAATGCTAAATAAGTTTTCAAATGTCGTTTTTTCCAATAAACTTTAGTGTTTTATGTGCTGTTGATGTGCTCTGCAATATATTATTTTCTCCGGCATATGTGTATAATAGTGTCACGGAAAAAATTAGACTTCTGTGTGGTACCACAACACCCATCCTGTTAAGCTTATTTGCATTACAAAAAAAAAAAAACATTAATAGTTACTGCACAATTTTGTTTTCCAAAAGAACAATCAACGATCGAATTTTTTCCCCACCACAACTATTACTCACAAATGCTGAATTTGATATATCGTCAAATTAAGCCCAACTGCGTTACTGTAACAGCACGGTTTATAAAGGCTGAGGGTGCGGGATGAAACATCACCGAATTAAAAAAAAGATCAAGCATGTTATTAAACCACCGGTGATTATCAGTATTGCACACACACACACACACACACACACACACACACACACACAATCATTTTCGAGAATGCAATCGATTTACAACAGTGGGTATAATAGGCCTACCGTATAAATGAATGTCCAGATTCATCGTCTGCGATCGTGTATTTTTTTTTTCATCAAATTTTTTACTGGTCTTCATCCTTTAAACAAAGAACTATTCGGAGTAACTTCGGCTCCTTTCACAAACTTGTGCAGCAGATGAAGTAATTTACAAGGGGGGGGGAATAATCCATTTTGTGATTTGATATGACTATAAGAGTCACATAGATAAAATAATGAACAATGACAAAATATTTCAATCAGTCCTTGCTTGGCATCTACTGACGTACATGTATTCTGTATGTTTGACCTAGAAGTTGATCATGTTATTATATAATGGTGAAGCAGCCACGACCCCTGTATAGCTACGTAAGAATAGGGGGGGGGAGTACCACCTCTACGTACGTTGTGTACGTAGTTAAACATTGTTGTAGTTATACTGATTAAATAAAACAGAAGCTTGTATTACTTTTGTCTCGCCATTTTCAAACTTAAGTAATGTAGCAGTCTTAAAGCAGTTTTCAAACACCTAATATTTGCCTTGTGGGATATTTTATCTATATCCAGTGTGTCTCGAGAAATAATTGCCATGGAGTCAATCATTTTCCAATTTTCTTTGATAAAGTACAAAACTGAAATGTAAAATTTTGCCACATTATACAGACCAAATTCTTACTTATGTTTAAAATTGCAGCCGAAATTTCAAACTATGCTTGCAAAAATAGTTAATATGTATAATATTTTGCTCTCTGTATCTTCAATATAGGTCAAAACAAGAAAAGGCCGAGATCAAGTCAGCGTAAGTTTGGCAAATTTGCAGCATTCGTCACTAACTGAAAACCCCAAGCTAACTGCGTGGATAGCTGCCGTTTCCTGTAAAGTTTCTGTCAGTAACATTTGGTGTGACAATGTAATCAAACGGTTCCATGCAAACCAATTCCTCAAGAGCTGATACTCTCTCTCTCTCTCTCTCTCTCTCTCTCTCTCTCTCTCTCTCTCTCTCTCTCTCTCTCTCTCTCTCTCTCTCTCTCTCTCTCTCATAAAGAATTGTTTTTATTTAGAAGGGATTTAAAATCTATTTGTATGCCCATTCTTTTAAATATTACCCTGTGTGGTCAGCAGATAATTGAGTGTTGGTCAGTCAAAAAGACATAGTATTGGCTAGTATAAGTAGTTTAATTATTATATTTCCCTTTACAGACCAGCGCCCAGCATTGTCAAATTCCCGTCAGAGGTGAATGTATCATATTTTTAAAAATTTTGATTCACTCATTAACACACAAGCGAAGGTGGCCTATTGGTTAGAGCGTGGTCCGCCTGGGTTGCGGGAGGTCGTGGGTTCAACCCCTGGTTGAGTTATCAAAGACTTACAAAAATGATACTAACAGCTGTCTCGCTTTGGCGCTCAGCATTAAGAGGTTAGTGTTAGGACTGGTCGGCCTGGTGTCAGGCTAATGTGACTAGGTGGGACATCATGTTACCTGTCTGCGGCATGATCCTCCAGTGCTAGAGATCACTATAAACAGCCACACTGCAGACATCGTAGCGGAATGACTGAAAAAAAATTGTTAAAGCTACGGTAAAATCCAAATCACACATACACGCGCGCTCTTTTTGGATATGGGATAAAATTCCATACAAAGTGTACCTGCATGACGCAGATGCACTTTAAGTTTGTCACTTTTTTCAAAACTGAGTTTAGTAGCTCTACATTTTTGCACGCAACTCCCCACCCCCAAAATCGCCATGTTGTAACACAAGGGCTACTGAAAAAAACAAAAACAAAAAAAACACCAAATCTGCTTCATAACAGCATTATCATTGCAGCACAGTTCCTACCCACGTATTTAGCAAGCGAACAAATAGGACAGCCACAAAACATTTAACGTAAAATTTAAAAAAATATATATTTCGCCAAATAAACAACGTTACCCTCTCCTCATGAAATGTTGCAGTGTTATATAAACAATTGTTGGACCTTGATATGGTTGGCAAATTTGTAGCATGTTCTCAAGGTCATCATTTTTAAGATTCACAACCGAATAACCCAAGGTAACCGTCAGTGGTAGGGTTGGCAAATTTGTAAAATAAAAAACATAAAATATTAAAAATAAATCATACACATGCAAAATCGTAAGCCAAGGTCAGGTCATGCAAGTAACGTTCGTTCAACAAAGTAGCAAAATAATAATGGTTTGACTGCTGATATATACTCAGTGTTTCGGAAGTGAAAACTGCTGACAGGAGCGTAACCACCATCGTAAAATTTAGAATACTCATATTTTCTAGCAGCAAATCCTCTTTAGCTTCATGCAGAATTTATAGAAGATAAAACCTACATGCATTTCTAACATAGGATTTCCCCTTGTCGTTATAAACACGTACAAGTAATAATCTAATATAAATAATGACGCAACAAAAATAAAAAAATGGGAGCCTAATGTCAAATTGTCATAGACAGTCAGACATTTATTAGCATAGGATTCCCACTGACACCTCAAAGTGTCGCCTTACACTACTACAGACCTAAAGTTTATGTTAAATAACTCGTTCCAATATAGTTACAAGAAAATATTCAGAATTGTTCAAATTACTTTCGGATTATTTGAAACGATTTGGATATTTTTGAACTTTCTTGTTTGTTTGTTTTTTTGCGAACCTGTCAATAAATTAATCCAGAAAGATAGACAGCATGAAAATTCTATAAAATAACCTACAGCTGCACGTGCAGCACGCGTGACGCCTTCCAATATATACCTTTGACATAGCATATGTAAACAACAGTGACTGTAAAAAGTTAAAGGAGAACAATTCTTCTACTAATCAACCAGCATATTGTAAAATCTGGATTCTCTTAAGGAACTTTCTGACTGACACTAAAGCTTACTTGGATAAAGTTTACGGATGTATTTCTTTGCATTTTCCTACAAATGTGATGTGATTTCATCGTGATTGAGATGGTTGTGAATCTATGATAAATGACCAACGTTCTGGAAGACCGCTGTATTCGATTGATGAGCGGAAAGTGGCTGCTGGGTAGTAGAAAGTGATGAAGATACATAGTGGAAAATATTTATATAATCATTTATTTCTGAACTGTATTTAATATGCCGAATAATTATTTTAGCTGACAAAAAGGTTTCTACAAGACCGGGACCCGTGTTTGACGACTTTGATCAAAAACAGCCTCTGGTTGAAATTGCGAAACAGTTGCTTGCTGGATACAATAAAAGTCACCACAAACGTTTAAATGATATTGTCACAAGTGATGAAACATCAATTGTTTTTAACCCGACTCAAAAGAAAACGATAATGTTTGTATAAGAGAAAACGAGCAGAGATTTCAAATCGTTAGACGTAGTTGCGCTATAAAGAGTTGTATATAAGGATAATTTTCGATGCAAACACACCTGATCCTATAGGTAGCGCCTACTCTTTTTGCTGGTGCCACTGGACATTTTTGGTACCTATAAAGTGTTCCTAAAAGTTGTAGTTCTACATAATAATAACGCACAGGTACATTAATCCGCCGTCGTGTCGCCCTTCCTGACTTTGTCACATTCTTCTTACGTCCTTTAATTAGCTTCGGATGATTTTTCCTGTTACCAAAGATTCTTTGAGGGGACATTTGAAAGCCGCCATGCGGTTGGTAGCGCGATTTTCCAGTGTATGGACAACATTCAAGATGCCAGTAGGGGTCCCAAGTGGCCTATTGGTTCAAAGGGCTCACCGTTACGGATCACTGACATCTCACCTCTGTGTGGTTTCCAGAAGGCTTGCCATTAGTGGGTGGGTGGCTCATTTCTGGAATTTTTTTCCCCGGGTTCTCCCTCCAAGTACCGGTGAACAGAGAGAAGAGTGATACACACCTTTTCTCCATCAAAGCCGCTTATCTCCAGACGTGACCTAAAACTGCCTCGATATCACAATATTTTGCGCATGCACGGTATTGGTGCGGCTTTAGGTGACGTCTCTCAGCTCCTGGTTAACCTCTCATCCATGGCAAGTCCCACAAACCCGAGATAAATACACCACAGTAAATAAAATGGAAATAATTTAACGTTCCTTGTGCGGCCCGGTACCGGTCTGCGGCCCCGGGGTTTGGGGACCACTGTTGTAATAGACCAAAGGGTCTCTTTACCAAGCGAATTTCATCCTGGCGTGAATCCCGTTAGAAGACATATTTTCCCGAGTTTCAAGGCTATCTCTTTAACTACTTTTTGAACTGGAAATTCCAACACTCCCAGACAATACATAATTTTTCTCTAATCGATGCATGACCACAAATATCACAACTACACAGTTACCTTACGACTCCATGGTTTCTTCTTATTACATTTCCGTAAAGTACGCCAGTTTTTCACGTCGTGAAAATATACAACTTAACCGCCAAATACAGGAAACTAATTGTAGGTCATTTAAATCATGTTTCGCATGTAAACCTTCATGATATTTACCGTCAAAGCAACAATAAAATTCGCCTCCAGGTGACGGAGCAGTCCTATTGTACAATTTACCAGACCCTATCACAAATATTGCACATGGAGTCACTCGATCAATCCACATAATTAGATTTTAAAAGGGACTATGCCTAATTTTTGCAGCTCTAGCCATGCCTAATTTTTGCAGCTCTAGCCATGCCTAATTTATGCAGCTCTAGCCTGAACTCACTACAAAATTAAACAATGCGATAGTAAAATCTCGTCAACAGCGCACTCGGTGACATTTGTCCCTAGTAAATGACTAATTATTTGAGTTGAGGACTCTTTTCCCCAACACCGACTTCCCAAGTAATTAAAAAATCAAAGAAATCCATAAAATAGAGTTATTTACAAATGGCGCAGACTTCTCCGCTGGTCTAGTTGTTAGAGCGTCAGCCTCGGATGCGGAAGGTTTTTGGTTCTATCCCCAGCCGAGTCATACCAAAGACTTACAAAAATGTTACTAACAGCTGTTTCGCTGGGCGCTCAGCATTAAGAGGTCAGTGTTAGGACTGGTCGGCCTGGTGTTAGAATAATATGGTTGGGTGAGATAATCACGCTACATGTCTGCTGCATGAATATGAGGAAAACTCTGATTATATGTAAAGTCCTGTCTGTTTATTTTATGATCAGTGGTTGTTTGTTTTTTGTGGGTTTTTATCCTTTAAAATTAAGTACACATATGTTGATATTATATGATAACGTTATTAGTGATAATGCAGAATAAGCAGACTTTGAACACGAGAGTACTCTGTTCTTGATATTATTTGACCTGGTCTTGGTTCTTGAAATATTTTGACAGGACCATGCACAACACTCTTTCAATGTACATCATGGGCTAAATTTAAATCGAGATATAAGATCGTATTTATTCGGTAAATAGAAACAAAATCACTACAACACAAACTGACAGAAATTAAAATGAACTATGATGCAAGGAGTCTACGAATACCATATTTACCTAGTTTCCATTGTTTCCTTATGACACCATATTTACTACCTAATTTTTGAGTCCGTTTGGAAGTGAAAGTCGCGGGTTCGAGCCCCGGCCAGGTCATCCCAAAGACGTATAAAAATTGTACTAACAGCTGCCATGGCGATCAAGCATTTGGAGGTTGGTCTTAGAACTGGTCGGCTTGGTGTCTATTGATGCTATATGTCTGCGGCATGATGCCCAGGTGCTAGACATCGTAGCGACATGGTTAAAATTGTTCAAGCTACTTTAAAAACACACACACACACACACACACACTTTTTACTTGTCGGTGTTAATTCATAATTTTGCTTATGTGCCACCAGACCTTGTATACACATTCAAAGTGCACGGATCGATAGCCTTGATCGCGTACGCATGCTTCGCAGTAAAATGTTACAAGTACACAGATCGATAGCCTTGATCGCGTACGCATGCTTCACAGTAAAATGTTTTCTGAAGTGTGACAACTGTTATCTATTGATGGTCAGAACTCTAGTCTACACAGACCAGGAAGTTAAATGTATTTTTTAATTGGTCAGCAGTATGCCGTTTCACTTCGTACAAATATAAATATTGTGTGAAGGAAATCGCCAGTAATAATGCAAATTTTACTTTTGTCATGTCTATATTAATAAGGAATGCCTCGCCAGAGTTGTCGATTCTTGAAGAGGCAAACTTGTGAAAACATTCACTCCAGTCAGGTAAATATAACCTTTTGTTTACGTAGAACCGTGAGAGAAAAATACATAGTATCTGACCCGCGTTTGTTGACGACATCGAAAGTCACGTGAGAGAGACTATGAAGTAGATTTTATGAATGTTTAAAATAAAACGTCAAGACATTTTTTACGTAATGGAACACCCGTGTAATACCAATAATGAAACAAATTATAGCCTAAGGGAGATAAATCTGCAATAATAAATAAACGGATTCTGGTAAAACACATAATATTAATTATAAACAAATCAATAGAATAAGTTTCAGATCATGTTGATATCGTTATTCCCGCTGATCAGTAGCGACTGCAACACAGACGAGTTTTGTGTTACTCTGAATAATATAATGAAGTCAGCATGCGTCATTCCTCTTCTATCATAAACTACTACTACTACTACTACTACTACTACTACTACTACTACTACTACTACTACTACTACTTGAATTATCTTGTTTGATGTTCAGTTTATTTCACAAGAAACAAATATACAAGGAAACTCTATAAATGTATACATTGTTTATATATATATATATATATATATATATATATATATATATATATATATATATATATATATATATATATATATATATATATATATATATATAATAAACTGACGACGAACAGTGCGAAACTAATAACTAACCAACCTGAGCGCTTTCGACTCTTAATGAGTCTTTTTCAAAGGCAAATACAAAACATATACAAAACAAACAAACAAACACAAAAACGTTGTGTTTGTGGACATCTACGTGGTTCTCTTCACATGGGTTAAAACTACAAATAAAACCAGCTTGTATAGACTTGTTGCGGATACTGAAAACTGTGTATAATTCCACAAAAGTCCACAAGCCAAAGCGACATCCATTTTTATCCCCCTGCACACCCATGCAACACAGACCATATCTTGGATATTTGATTTTATATATTGCATACACTAATTACTTCTTTAAAACATCTAATTCGAAGGACTAGGAGTTCAGCAGGTAGGCATAGTAATCTAGTTCCAGATGTGCAGTACTGTTTTACATGTAATAATCTAAAGCTATGTTAATTCAAATCCTTGGCACCGATTTGATGGCATATCACCTCGATTCGTGACCAATAAACTCCATTAATTGTTGCAATTAAACTAGTAAATCGACTTGAGAATACAAAATGGGGCCAAATATTGAGGATGGATATTTCATTATTGTCGCCGTCAATTTTCGAAATGGTACGTTGTTGATTTAAATGAACATTTTTGTCAGATATCTTTTACATCACATAGATCGCAAACTGATCATATTAAGCAGAGAAAGACTTTTTTATTTACTTTGTGGATTTTCCCCTTCTCTTTCTATTAAAAAAAAATATAGAAAAATTATCAAGGGCAATTTTATTCATGAAGTGTCCGACGTACTAAATGCAACAAGGTAAATAACTCATAAAAGCATATCCATGATACTAAAATATTTATCTCCTATTTTTTAAAAGTTTCCCATCTTTTCATTATTCAGTCATTATTCACTCATGTATCATTAGTCCAGCGATAATTTCACTTTGGTCTACGATTGAAATATATGGTTTATGAACTAGATTTTATCTTGTTTTGTATATTACAGAAAACCAAGAGAGTTTGAGGGATATCAGCACATTCCGGAGTATCGATTAAATTGACGATCATGGTGCTACACTAATTTGATGTATTTTAAATTTACATGTGTAGCAGCGGAGGAGGGGGAATCCTAAAAGTTTTGAAGCATTTTTTTTTGTGCTGTAAAAAAGGCTTTCTATAAAAAATAAAAATACAAGGTTAATAACGCTGAACAACGATCTCCTACCGACCGAGATCTTTCTCTAATTGGTTGCTTATATTTTTGTGTTCTCGTTTACCTTGTACCGCGAGCGATCTTTTACCAGTATATATTTTCACATGCCGAGTGCGTCTATTGGTTGACACTGTGTGAATCAGGTCAAATGCAGTCAGTGATGTGTGTCAAGCGGCGAGGGATAAAAGAATAAGGTTACAAAGATTATGGTGTTTCAGCCAACGCTGATCATCTACAGATGGTGCCACTAAATACAACTTATCCCACATGACCCATCTCATTGTCAAATTAAGAAAGAATTGCGACTTACCTATGTTAATTGCTCTGATATAATTTGGGAGCACTGGATAATGCTTGACTGGCCCTTGTTTTCTTGTCGCCGAGAAATCAATGATATCCATGTTGTAGAAATATAATAAATAATATAAATTTGTATTGTGTTCGATGCAGAGCACATAAATCCCCCAGCGAACTAACAACAATAATAACCAAAAAAAAAAAAAAAAAAATTAAAAAGTGTGCCTTATAAGCAAGTATGTAAAATGTGTTACAAGCAAATAAAAATTTACATCTAATAAAACCGGCGGTGACATTGGTGCTTCTCTGGGAAATTATCAGGAGTTCCATAAGCTAAGTATCTTCACGAGAAATATCTTCCTGGATAAATTATCGTGGTTCTGGAACACGACTTGATATCCGAATTGACGAACGAGACCAAAAAAGACCTGGCGTGTATCCAATAAATGAAGATTGATCAAGCGTGCCATGTTCATGATGTCGGGTATAAATCTTCAGATCTGCAACAACGACATATTGCAGACGTGGAGTTGATTCATATTCCAAAGTCTGTAAAAAAAAAAAAAAAATCCCACAGAGAATCACTTGCTAATTCGCTGCTAAAATCTGCGATGAAAGGTAAACTAGTGCTAGAAGCCGGTAATTAATCATAGATAACTATTATAATGGAATCGATTTATTATAGCTTAAGAGGATTATGAAGGGGTAGAACAGTGATTGCATCAAATATCACACGTTCTGTTTCTGCAAACTGGTTAGCACGACAGACAATATGGCAAATTTATCTACCATTACCTAAAAAATATTAGTACTTACATTTTAATGTCAGTGCTCCAAATGAAGTTCATCAGGTAGATTTTTTGTTTGTTTTTATGGTATGATACTACTAGAACTGTTAGACGTCAGTCGCGTACATACAAATACGCGTTAACTGCGCCATTGATGTTGTAAGTAGATATAAAGAAGAAGAACAGCTATCAACAAAGACAGCAACTGAAGTTGCAACTACGTTTGAACAAATTTGTCAACGAGGGGCCTTGTATTGATCACATCTACTACAGGTTGATTCTGGCAAGGAATTTCTAGGTGTAATAACGTTGATGATGAAACGAAATAACATCAGAATCAAACGAAGACATACCGCAATTCATCGCGATCAGGCAATCGTTGAGCTATTTAATCGAACACTTTCTGAGCGATTGTTTGGATATTAAAATGCGCAGGAATATCCCTAAATAAAGTTTAGAATGACAAGAGATTTCGTGAATTGGTTGCACGACTATCACTTATGATAACTGCGTTAAATAATGAAATTTCTCATGGAATTTCTATGAAACCCATCAATGCAATCACAAAAAAGCATATCCAAGTACAAGGATGAGACTTTTTCTCAAAACAACCAGTATTAGGTACTTAGATTAGATATTGAAACGAACCTGGTGAACTTGAAGGTGGTATAAAAGAGCAACTGAACCTAACTTGAGTGTGACCACATAAAATTTTCAGTGTGGTAAGATTAAACGGTAGACCTGCAATATATAGACTAGATTCAACTGCTCCTCTACGTAGATTTGTACGTGAACAATTACATATAATTCCTGAAGATACACAATTACCACCGTTTTTACTTTTGTTAAGTACGATTCATTCTGGCTCCTCGACATCGATTACACTCTAGAGAGGTCAGCATCACATTTTTACGCGTAGAACCGAGACTACTATCAATATTATCCACGATAAATTGTCTTGGGTCATAAGGAGAATACCGCCTCAACATTACTGTGTTACAGAAAGCACATAAATTATTTTGTTGTTGTTTCAGCATCATGATAAACTTAACATCAAGATCGAAGCCAAGCTTACTTTTTTTAGATCGCTGATAACCAGCTAATTCTTACCTAACCATAATATCGCAATTCGCTAGCAGTGGTTTTATTGGGTCGTAGCGCAGTCTATGATAACCCACCGTAGCTGAGTTATTTTTAACTCTCTACACAGCTAGATAAACTAAATTTGACCATTCGATCAGGTCAACGACAATCCAGATATTTGTATCAAAAATAGTTAATCCTTGTGATACAAGAATCGTTATAGCATGTCGTAGAGTCCACGGAGATTTATCTATCCTTAACGCGCTCTCTAAAACACTCACAGGAACCAAAACAATATAATTAATAACGAGTTTTTGTTTCTCGCTGGACTCGGTCACGGTTTCAGGAATCACAACCTCAATATTTTGTTTGCGTGTATCTGCTGGTCGATAACATAATGGTACAGATAAAATTGAAAACTTTTCCATGATACCGCCTGTAAATGATCTCTGACAATTATCAGCTGCTTTATTAAACAAATATAAAAATGTATGCAATTATTTTTTTTATTTTCATATTATTATGTATGATGTTTTGAATAAAATAATAGATTAATATTGATTTTATTCATGAAAATAAGCTAATTATGCTTATTTTGCTCTAGCTTACATAATTTGCCATGAGGCATAGTTGTGTGAGTAGTGAACTTTATTATGGGGAAATCATAAGTATTAGAATATAGGAATAAAGGCATTTTAAATTGAAAGCTGTTGCATTAAGTAAAAGAAATATATAGTGAAAGTTGCAATGAAATTAAAAAATTATGAAGACAAAGAAAATGTTTTTTTCCATATTAAACAATAAGTTCATATTTTACCCTTTGACCTTTGATCTTTATAAACCTCACCTGTTCCAAACCATTTCAAACTGTAAAATTTATTGTTGATATCTCGGAAATAAATATGGATAGGTTCATGTTCCTGTCTTTCCGCATAACACTGGTTACTATGTTGATATAATGCAATGCGCGTTTTCAAAATAGCTCACTTTTTATCATAAGGAGGGAAGCTGTACCTGTTTGAAACTCTGACTCTAATAAATGCTGTTCTGAGGGGGAAAATAAAGGACAATTATTACAAAGCACTGTTTTGATGCTTACGACTTAAATATTTCAGCCATACAATCAAAATTAAATCATACAATACTAAGACCTATATACTCTTTAAGGTGGCGCTCACCAGTTATTAAGTACTTTTGAAAGAGTGATGCATGTAAGGTGAAGTTGTTTGCATTTTAAACATACACAGTGGGGAGAATGTTGGCACACCTCTATGCTACTTTAATGTAATGTGGCTGACATTTCTTTGGATGTTGTACTTTTGGAAATTGTAAATGATCTTAGTACACTGCTTACTAAAATGACTGCTCCCTTGTGTTCCAAAAATCAACCTGATTTTGTCTAAAGTACACTATCCTTGGCAGCTATTAAGAAAAGGAAAATGAATTTTGCCAGACTAAACAATACCAGCTTCTGAAAGTGCAATGAATGAATTACCAAATATAAAATATGTAAGTTGTCGGCTCTTTATTTTACAATTTACCTCTGAAGTTCGGGAAGTGAAAATGAGCAAGTGGAGCAAGCTCTTTTTTGCAAGATGCACATCTAGCTTAAGCTGTATACTCTCTAACTTATATTACACCCATCTATCATACACCAAAACTAAAAGGAATTAAAGGTTCTTTGAACAATACCTAAGATATACAAAAGCTTTTACTTTTTAAATAGTTAGTGTAACTAGTAAGGAAACCTGGGGAAATTCTTTTTCTTTAAAATTCCAACACCATGCTAAACACGAAACCTTAATGGTTTCTAGTGAATTATTGACGGCTCGTTTTCCACCAATCATAATTTGTAGATGTTCAACATTGGCAAGGACATTGCTGGGGCATCGAGTAATAAGACCACTCCCCCTGGTACTTGTACCAGGAGCGACGAGACCACTTGCAGTGGCACCTCTTCTTCCTCACTTGTTGTTTTGCTAGTTGCTGTGATTGTTTTTTTTTGGTGGTAATTGTTGTTTTGTGGTAATTGTTGTTTTCGAGGTTGTTGTAACCATATAATATAGTCATCTATAGCTTATGGATAAACTCAATATATCTTAAACCATCATTTCGGGCCTGATAAACTACGTAGTGTATGCGAAATTTCCATTTGAACTATATCTCGCGACTTATATTATCCGTAGCGTACTCGTGCTTCAGAATCTTTTCTTTCTTATTAAAATTTCTCACGGCATTCACAGCTAATTGTTTTATGGTTTTGGTGTTCTTGATATTATTATTACCAATTTCGGTAAATTTGTCAATCGATGCAGTTTTAACTCTTCCTTGTTCTGGTTCTGGTTTTTCTGGTGTAAGACCCTTCAAATCAGCTCTTTCAGAACGAAGATGGCCAATATTATCAAGCTTGTGTTTGTGTTTGTGGTTGAGCAGCAACTATTTTAACTGGAAATTTTCTTAGAATCTTTTTGTTGTTTTCTTAGTTCTTTCTGATACTTTTCCAGTCGCTTCCGCACTTAGCTGTAACGTGGGCTTTGTAACTTTTTCGCTTGACTTTGTAATCGGTTTAAATAACTGTTCTGCAACTTCTGCAAATTCTACCCAAGACTCCTGACGACCTTGTAGTTGTTGCTGGACAGAATCACTGACGGTGAAATATTTCTTAATTGCTTCTAGTAGCTGTCGAGCTAGTTTAGATGTCTGAGATTCCATGGTTAGTGTTATTATTGATATAATAATGATTTAATTGCGCAAATACCTAAAGTGATTAGAGATAACTACAATATTCAGGTTGTATTTAGTGGAGTTAATATCCACATTCTCGCTAAGGGCGTAGAGTTGTCACTGCTTCATACATATCTGACAGTATTTCATATTTTCATATGTCAGCCAATAGCCGCACTCGGCGTGGGAAAATATGTACAAGTAAGGTACAAGGTAAAGTACACAAAAATACCAGCACCCAATTAGAGAACGATCTCTGTCAGTTAAAGATCTCGATTTACCGTTATTAACCTTGTATTTTCATTATCGTAAGAAGCTTTATTTTCAATTATAACTTGATCCCCCTCACCCAACCACCCATCGCTGCTTATGTAGTAGTGGTGTTCTTGCATAGAAAGTTTGTGATGTTTAAACTGGTTTTAACCGGTTGCCTGTTTTAGAAGCATACAAGTGTTTTATAGATGTTATAGTACTTCTTCTAAACTTCTTTGATCTAATTCCTTTCTAAGAAATGATACCAGGGAAATAAATGTTCAAGGAGTCTCAAAAACAAGATCTCCATTTGACGTACGTTCATTAATCTAATCACAATAAAAATCAGAATAACCTAAATAGTACTTAGTGTCACTAATCACATGTATTTACTTTTCTTTAACATTGCAGAAAAGCGTTCAGTAAATGGAAACTGATATAAATAAATTGAAAAAGAAATGTTTCGCTGCCGCCAGTGATGGAAGATCTACATATATGAGCTCTATTCTTGCCAATGGTGTAACACAAGATGTGATGGTTGAAGTTCTGAATCACCGGACATCACAAAACGGACAAAGTATCACCCCCCTAATTACTGCCGTCATACAAGGACATGACGATATAGTTCGTCTGCTTCTTAACCTACCCGAAACTGATATTGAGCGAGGTGGAAATGTTATAATTGACAAACAAATTATTAACAATGCTCGTCCGCTCTGGTGTGCGGCAGCATTTAAGCGACTTCCCTTAATCAAATTGCTAATTGAATCTGGGGCGAACATAGATGGCGCAACGGAAACCAACTCAACACCTTTGCGACCGGCATGTTTTGACGGAAACATAGATATTGTAAAATACCTCATAGATTGTGGAGCCGACGTAAACAGGACAAATAAATGGGGACATTCGTGTCTTATGGTTGCTGCTTTCTTCGGGCATATTAGTGTTGTAGAGTACTTGTGTCGAAACGGAGCAGATATTGACACCAAAGATCAATCTGGGGCAACAGCTTTGCATTACGCGGCAGAAGGTGGTCGTTTGGAAGTTATAAAACTCTTATCAACTTTAGGAAGCAACTCAAAAGACACGAAAGACAGTTTTTCCTTTACACCATTGATGCGTGCTGCTAATTTTGCGAAGTGTGACATAGTTGAATTCTTTATTTTTGAAAATGTGTACACAAGAGAAGAAAATATACAGGCCTTAGAACTGCTGGGTGCAAGATTGTCAATTCCAGACCAAAATGAGGTACAGTTGTCTTTAAACTATTATAAAAATGCAATGGATTTAAGATACAACAGTAATCCGATTCCAAAGGAATATCTAGGTCCCATAGCCGCTTTTGAAAATCACTGCGAATGTAAGACGCAAGAGGACCTCGATAATATTAAGGAAAACGAATTATTACTTCAAATGGAGGCTCTTGCCGTATGTGAGAGAATTTTAGGACCTACGCACGAGAAGTTTGAAGAACACCTTGTGTGCACAGCAGACGCATGCGCAGACAAAGGAAATTATAGACTTTCTATCAATCTAATAAAACATATAGTGTTACTGAATCAAAATGACAATAAACACGTTGATCATTTACTGAAAACCTTAATCGAATTTATAACCGAAATGGTTTATAACTATGATGTGCCAGAGTTTAATGACGTCATCGAATCCCTACAGTTAATAATTCGGGAATTTAAGAGAAACAAACAAAGGGAAGATGATTCTGAAATGGTGGAGAAAAATATTAAAACCTGCATTTATTGCATTGGAATATCCCTTAAGTGTGCGAAGGACGACCGAGATATAATGTCTTTGCGGACGGAGATAAAGCAATTCATTCGGCTTAACCTGAAGGTCCAAGATGACTCTACTCCCTTGCATATTGTGGTTTCAAGCACAAATTTAAATGATTATTTTCCTAAAGCTGGAGTTGTTACTTTCCCGAATGCATCTTTGTGCAGCGAGTTCATTCTCTGCGGAGCTGATGTCAACAGTATGGATTCCAGAAGAAACAGCCCTCTACACAAGGCCGCGCAACAACATCACACTCGTGTTGATGTACATACTCAGAGAACAATTATACAGAATTTACTACAAGCTGGGGCGCATGTAGATATGACAAATTCTGACGGTTTGACCGCTATTCAGTGTGTACAATCATGTGTCTCTGAAGCCATCCTGAAAAACTGGATAGTTTCCTTGAAATGCATTGTGTCGAATGCTATTATCAGGTGTGGGATACCGTACAGAAATAGGGTTTCGTGTGCGCTGGAAAATTTCATCGAGCTGCATGTTTGATTTGATTTGTGTCTATTTTTATAATGTTCATCAGAAATTATTTTAATGTATTAGCTAAATGTGGCTAATAATATAAGTCACTGCAATACGAGTTTGTTGGTTTAGACTGTTTGAATACCCTTTCAGGATACATGCAAAATGTCTCAACCTTAATATAATTTCTTTCCAGTACTCACTATTGTTTCATAGCTCTTTTTCAAAGTTCATAAGTACGCCAAGAAAAATAAGCCTAAGTAAAAGTGTTGAAAGGTTTTGTAGCAGATTAATAATCACCCATCATTATTAAAGCACAGCCTACATTGGCATTAAAAAATCAATTGCAGACAGATTCTTCGGCAAATATAAACAAATAAAATTACTTTGGAACAATCTCATCGGGTGACAAACCTGAACTCACTTTCTCAGATGATGTGCTACTGCATTAATGAACAGAAGATTCATGTTTAGGAATGTAGCACTTGGAAGCAACCGCCACGTACAATTGGCACCAATGAAGAATACATTATACATGGAAAGAATTATCAAAGTAGATGATGCAAGCAGCCATTTACCATAATGCATTAAGAAGATTAGAAAATATACGCATATAATTATGACGGTGATCCCTCTCCATAATTATAAACCTAAAGTTGATAACTAAACTCCTACAATATAGCCTCGAAAGGAATATACATACTGAGTCCAAAATTATAATTTTATTGGCAAGTATGATCCTTATTGGAATATCGGTGACAAGCTAGATTCCACACCTGCACATCCAACTGGCTAGGGAGGATGCAGTTAAGTGCAGTTTTACGTTGATACACATAGACGTGTCTCAAAAAGTCAGACAGAAAGTGTAACGGGTAGAACTGGGCAGAGCCATTTGAAGAAGTTTGGGGGGCCCTAGCACAAGCACTAAACTACTAACACAACCGACACCAAAATTTTGTTTTTGGGCCGCCGCAGGGCCCTAGGCACGTGCCTCGCGTGCCTATGCCTTAAAACGGCACTAGAACTGGGCGTGTCGGCTGAGATAGCCCAATACTAGAGCGTCCGCCTAAAATTTAATGAGGTCTCAGGTTCCAGCACCTGTTCGGCCGTGCAATTTCCATGATGCACTTTCTTTTAGTCAATTAAAGTGCAATATGATATACCGCATTTACAAGACAATGTATTATATGCTCTAGGTGAAATTTAAGAATCTATTTAAATTAGAGTACTTGTAACTTGTTAATACAAGGATACATTTCTGTAATCAGTATATTTTCACTATCAAATGAAAATGATTACTTTAATTTATGAAAGAATACTACAAAGAAATCAAAATTCTTCAGTATGGGAATACATATTTTCCCCTATATAATTTTATATATCAAGACTAAAAAATTAAGACAAAAATCCCAGTTGACACTTAAAATAATCCTTCAATAAACTTTATGTATTTTTATTTCGGTTAAGAATATAACTATGTAAATACTGTTTCGTCATTAGATCAAGATCTAAAATAGATGCCATTAATAAAGTCTTAAACAAAATAGTCCAAGATTAAAAATGAAAACAGTACATCATGTATACTAACATTTAAAAAATGGATTAATTAAATAATCGAATGAAATATAAAAACTATAAATGTAACAAAGTTAACTGTTTTCCTCTTCAAATCAAATATCAACTTCATATAATCAAGGTTAATTAAAAATATATTGTAAGACTGAAAATGGATAAATTATAAAAAAATAAAAATTATTTAACTATGTATGCTTTTATTCAAAATAAATCGGATCTTTCGTTACTTTTCCATTTAATGTACAATATATAAACTACATTTGGAAAAATGGAAGTAGTCAGATTAGATTTTTTATCTTGAATTTAAAAAGGATGATTTAAATGACGTAGCGTCTTTCATAAAATATTCAACTGTAACTATGTTATAAAAGATAAATATTGCTGTGTACTTTTCCCCTTCTAAAAATTAAACGATTCTATTAATATTGGTTACGTAAAAAAAACTAAAATGTTAAAATGGATAAATAAAGAAACGTACGTATCCTGTAATATAAAATATATTTAAATAACGATGTGCATTACTAGCCATTTCCAAAATTAGAAATTGGCTACATGATATGAATATGTAAATGACGCAATTCATGTGTATTTTTCGTATTAGCGTATTCGTTGATGTATTGCAATTTCCCCACCTGAACACAAGGCGGGTATGGGGAATCACCCACATTAAAGCATCAACGTCATCATTGTCAGGATGCCTTTCTGAAAAATCGAAATTTCTAATGCATCTTACAAAAATTAAGTTTATCTAAAAGGGCAAACGATTAACAGATAAAGTCATAATTCTTTTAATATGTCTAGCCAGTGCCCTCACCATTTGTTTTATCAATTAATAGAATTGTAGAGGGAAGAAAGTAATTTGGGTAAAAGCGCCTAACACATTGGCGTCAAAGATCGCTGTATATCGGTTCTGTGTGCTAACTATTGAAATTTTGATACTAGATCATAAGTGAAAATGAGACCTATAACCAGTTTGTTTTGGTACATACTTTGCTGAATTTGAATGTTCAATTTCAAATCACTTGTAACTAAACGTTACATATTTCACTCTGGTTTTTAAAGTATCACTGAGGACAGGACTGACCATTATCATAGGTAGCAAACCTCCTTATTGCCAACTGAATCGCAAAATGCTGCTTTACAGGCTAAAGCCGATCCTGTGCCCATACACCAGTGACACCAGTTTACAAATATACTCTCCGATGTTGTAGGATATACAATACTAAAATCTTCCGCGATTCCTGAACATGTCAAGAAACGACGATTTAATAATACATGTACAGATGCCGCCAGGGAACGGAAAAGGGTTCTTAAACATTTCAATCCCATTCTAACATCTGAATTTGTTTTAATAATACCACATGCATTGAGCAAAATGACGACGTACCATTAACAACTGCAAGAGAAAAACTCGGGAGATCCAGATTATATCCGCTTTTAACTTTTGAAACACATCTTTAATACAGCTTACAAGAGACTGTTGAAAATTTTTAATAACATCTGGTAAACTGGTGACTTCTTCCTGCAGTCTTAGTCTAAAGAATAAAGGTGGCGCTCCCCATTTATTATTACTTTTGAGAGAGTTATATATGTAAGGTGAAGTTGTTTGCATTTTAAACATGCACAGTGGAGAGAATGGTGGCATTCCTATATGCTGCTTTCGTGTAATGTGGCTAAAATTTCTTTGGATATTGTACATTTGGACATTTTAAATGATCTTAGCACATTGCTAACTCAAATGACTGCTCCCTTGTGCTCCAAAAATCAACCTAAATTTGCCTAAAGTACACTATTCTTGGCAGCTATTATAATAGGGAAAATGAATTTTTGCCAAAATAGACAATACCAGCTTCTAAAAGTGCAATGAATGAATTACCAAATACATACAATGCAAAAAAAGTTATGGGCTCTTTTTTTTTTTTTTTACAATTTACCTCTGAAGTTCAAGAAGTGAAAATGAGCAAGTAGAGCTAGCACTTTTTTGAAAGGTGCACATCTGGAGTAAGGCCAAGCTGATTACTCTCTAACCCATATTACACCCATCAATATTACACTAAAATAAAGGGAATTGAAGGTTCCTTGAACAATACCTAAGATATACAAAGTCTTTTTTAAATAGCCAGTATAACTAGTGAGGAAACCCCTATGCTAAATACGAAACTGTAGAGCGCCACCAAAGTGATACCATTAACTAAACCTGGAAAAGACCAAACAGACCTTTCCAATTATCGCTTCACATCAACAATTGGAGACTAGTCACTCTAGTATCTTGAATCTAACAAACTAACTACTGACTTCTGTGTGGATTCAGATGCTAGAAAAGCACGCTAGCTTTTAAATATTTAATATAGAAGCCTTCATAAAAAATGTTCTTTCTTTTAGATAAAATTCTAGAGTCATTAAAACAATTATGCAAAAGTTATCCACGGGAGATGGTTGTACCTCTGGGCAGCATGCTGTCAGTTAACCTATTTACTATCAAAATTAACAGCATTGTGTCATGCCATAATATTTTCATTATGACTATTGGATGTGCTATAGATAAAAAAAAAACAACAAAAAACAAGAGTTCAGAAACAGACAGAACACAAAGGGTTCAAATTTTCCAAAATTAAAAGTGTCGTATGACAATTACATCGAATGTATGATAACCCAAAGCATACATCTTAACATTTGCGCGTTTCCTGTTGTGGAGGAATTCATAAAATTGTATTTGATTGTTGCACAATCAAAAAGTCATCAACAAATCCTCCCCTTGTTCAGAGTAAACTCACCTAAATCTGAGCCTCCATACGTCCATGTATACAGACGGTTAGAAAGATGGAGACAAGGGTGGAGCTTAAGTCGCAGCATCCCATGGTACCATACTCAGATCCATGAACTACACTGAAACTTCCAAAATTGCAATTTTCGTATTCCGTTCTAAGCTTACAACATTAAATCTGATAACGGATTAATATCCGAAATCTTACCGAAACCCAATTTGTGCAGATAATCTGTAAAAAGTAAAATGTCTTGTCATCTTCGCTAGCCAAGGTTCCGATATGACAACCCTATCTACACTTTGGTAGATCGAGCAGATATTTCTGTGCTTCGCGTCTGTGAATTTCATTGAATGAGGCAGCAAGCAACTGCACCCAGCCAAAATTAAGTTGATAAAATTTGAACATTGTTCGTACATGATCGAAACATGGGAAGCACATAACTTGAATGAACTGATAAATAAGCAATTTTTATACTGCCGATCCGTGTTTGTATATATGCCTTTAATTCAAATATACCTATAATGACTTCTCTCTGGTTCTTAGTCATACAGTTGATGCTAAACTTACAAAGTATCTGTTTTTGATGTCAATCGCCTCCATTTTCGGCCGATGTAAAATGCATCGCGGTTACACGTTGTTGGTTAGTTGACATTAGGTATCAGTACACAATTAATAAAATCCGGTTCAGTACCCACGAATGTAGTCCCAGTCTATTTTTAGATCACTTTATCCTGTCTCCGTTTGGTGGTATTACACGAGTTAGATTTTGGCATTTTTGGTAAGGATTTAAAGCAAATGTTTATTCTTTAGAATGTGAGCTTATGGTGTGGTTGTCTGTGTGTATTTCGACGACAGTGCACATTGAGTAATAAGGTCATTCGTGATTATCCCGAAGTGAAATTTTTGTTCCGTTGCATGGTGTTTTGTTTACAATTCAGCCTCTCAAAAAAATGCTGGTCAACCCTTGACAAGAATTTCACCGTAAAGTTATCTTTGAATGTATTTTAGATTGACATATGATTTGTATTGATTGTCACACAGTGGAAAGATCAGTACTGAGAAACAAATGTAGAGACTATATAGTAAAATTAATTGTGTTCTAGGGCCATTACATATTAAGGGAGGCAACTCATGAAATACGATATATGTCACTAGAACAAAGCACTAAAATATCTGCTCGATCCGCCATGGTGCATATTGGGTTATCATACAGGAATTTTGGCTAGCGAAGGTACTGTTGGCTACTCAGTCACATCTGCATTCAGAGTAATAAAATGGCCAGCAGACAAAGCTACCTTGCTGTCGCATTTCTTAACGGAAGATTCCATATTCAGACATCAAATAATATATACATAATGTTCTTCATCCTTGCCAAAATATGTGGAATGAAAATTCCTCAAATAGTCTTCAACAGAAAACCTACAATTGGACATTGTCATCTCTCGTACATAAATATGTGCAGAGATGAGGCGTTACTGTGCTGTTCGCATGTTGGACACCCACATATGACTCGTGCATACCTCCTGAAAAGTGATCCTCGACCAGAGTTTGCACCCTTCCAATATCTAAAGACAATGAAATTACTTATTTCTACATTTCTGGAACTGTCTTAAATTGTTACCTTACTGCTACTTTTGCACTGAGGCAACTTTAACATGCATACATACAGTACATCCTACCTTGACCAAACTCTGTAGACGGCTAGTATATGATACAAGGAAAACACCTAATTTCGGGGGATTTAAAAGTTCCACAGTCAGGGCACAATGATCCCATGAATATTTAGAGGATTTTGTCCAAGTTTGTCAAATTCTGTTAAGTGGGTTTTCAAGTTGATTAAAGATTAATACAACCATCCATTCAGGATAATTAGTGACAAGACTTTCTGAATGTTCATTGAAGCAGCCACAGTGATGTACGTGAAACACCATCTTCTATGACCATCTAAATATCAGAAACCTTTTCGTGAAAATCTTAGGTAAATATAACATAACCATCAATAAGTTGTGAGGAGTATCGAGAGGTGCCATGTTGGCCATACTGGATAACAAATCTGTCTCATTTTCATTCGGGACCCAATTGACACTTCAAGAAGTGTCTTGACGAAACGCTACGTCAATACGAATTTCAATTTTGTGGAAGAAGTGAGAAGATAATTTTCAAGAAGGTTCTTTGGTAGCCATATTCCAAGTCAGACTGGCACCATTTCCATTCAGGACCAACTAGAGATAATCTTTAAAGCCCGTTTTGATATTTACGAGTAGCAGCAATAACATTTTCATGACTGCCATTGCTCAGTTTGTCCTTGGGAAAGGTGAATAGAATCATTACCTAGGCATAATACAACCAAGCCTATTTCCTTGGCATAATGAAGTCTCTCCTTTTTTCTTGGCTTAATACAGACACGATATAGCCAATAACTTGTTAAAAGTGATGCTAAAACCAACAGAAACAAACAAAACCAAACCAACTAAAAACATCATAAGAAGTCTTTTGGTGAAAACCCAATGTTGGTATGACTTTCTCTGAGAAACAGCAATAATATGGATGGTATACCCTAACAACAAAATTCTTATTGAAGATCAACTTAAGACATCTGGTGACACCCAATGATATGTCTTTCCATTCAGGAGGCATATCAATAACAAGATTTTCAAGATGGCTGCCATTGAAATTTTGGATAAGCACCATTCTCGACTCAGCCCAACTAGACTTCAGTCTTTCTGTGAAAATCCTGTCTTGATATGACTTTCCAAAAATGAAAGTGTAGTAGATTTTCTAAGATGGCCACTGTTGAGTCCATACTGGATGTAATAGAACAATTTTCAACTAAGTGCAGGCAAAATAGATATTAAGAGTCATCTAGTGAACACGCCATGTTAAAGATTTTCCATTCATCAGGAGTAGCAATAACAAGATTTTCAAGCTAGTGCTCTGGCAGCCATAATGGATATTTGAGCAGCATTATTCTGTTTAGGACCAACCAGACTATGGGATGAATGTGTCTCTAGTTTCATGGCTATCCTTGAAGTAGAATGGAGAAGCTACAATAACAATTTTGTGAGGTCATGGACACCTCTTCAGGACATGATTGTTCATCGAACAACATCATTAAATTAAACACAGAAGCAAAACTGTCTTGCCTTTAGAAACTGTAACACTGACGACAAGATGTACATTTCATCAGGTTCTTTTAATGCATGATTCATCAGTGTGCAAACCTTGCTACTATGTACAAGAAAAACTATATACTACAGTTACTGTATACTTGTATTTAATGGCTAATATCATGAAATATTATAAAAAGTGACTAATAAATAGTATGAAAAGTTATGAAAGAACAAGATGATAATGCTACATCATCATACTATGCTGAAAGAATCTGTAAATCTTATAAATATTTGTAAGACAATAAAAAGCATACCAAAGTAAGGAACAAACCATTTAATTTAAGGGATGGAGCCTAATGATTTTCTTTCAAGCCAGAAATTGTTTCCCTATTCCTCAAAATATTTTTTTCAATTAATTTAATGGATATAATAGTTCATGTTCATAATTCAGAACCAAAATTTAAGTAGTGGAGGACCAGAAACGTAAACAAACTTCCACCCCTCATTAAATGGTTGATCTCTAACACAGTAACAGAGTAATACAACAGAAGCATATAAATGTTTACCATATTTGTTCCTATAACAAACGACCTGCAATAAATGAAAGCTCTGCAGGCCCCATGCACAGCACCAAGATCTGCAGGATACTTTTTTTTAATGCAGGCATAAAATGTAAATTTTTATTACCCTTGTTCATTTCAAGTTTCAAATGTCATTTTGACTGGCAGTTGATGCTGCATCTAAAAATCTATCAATGCAAGCAGCCTATAAACAATGTTAACAAAAAGTTTTATACAAGCTTTAACAATTTCATAGCCTTCTTACCTCACCCTGATAAACTCCATATTATAATTTTTGTATGCAGCAGCAGATAAAATTTGTTATGTCATTTGAAAAGCAACAATAGCAAGTTTACATTTTTGTATTCATTTTGTAAACACAAAATAAAAAATCTGAAACAGTGAAGTTCTGAAACCCATCATGTAACATTATTTTGGGACATCAAATATAGTTGACTTACCAGCTATATAAAAATGCGTTAAGGCACATTACTCTGTGAACTTAGTCACCAATTCAGCTAATGTAACTCTTTTTAGTGGCTTTGGCTTTTTAACAATGGAAAAATTGTACATTAAACTTTAAAATGCATATTTTTGAGCTGCTTCATTTTGCATGTGTCACAAGTTTGATGGACATCAATATTTTTCAATATAAAGACCACTCCTTCACATAGACAAATTTATACAGCTGATCCTGAGAAATGAGCTGACTAGAAATATAAACCACTCATGACAAAAAAGCAACAGTTTTGTTTGAACTTTTTTAACCTTTCATAACTGATGCTCTACTGGCTGAAAAGAATTTCTTGGAATTAAAGAGAAGATCACTGCTTCATTTTAACTTCTGAGTATAATACTTAGCGATATCAAGATTTTTAAATTAGACACCGTGGTGGACATTTTGGATTTCAGGTTGGCACCATGTTTTTTCAGGACCGATATCATAAGAAGTCTTCTGATGGAAGCCCTATGTTGATATCTTTTCACTTGGAAGGGGTAGCAGTAAGATTTTCAAGTGGCCATACTGATTAGTACCATTTCTATTTAGTATCAATTAGACATCATAAGAAGTCTTGGTGAAAATACAATGTCTTTTAGTGAAAACCCATGTTAGTATGACCATCCATTCCAGAGTGCAGTGATAAACTGTCTTTTAGTTAAAACCCCATGTTAATATGACCATCCATTCCAGAGTGCAGTGATAAAGTGTCTTTTAGTGAAAACCCCATGTTAGTATGACCATCCATTCCAGAGTGCAGTGATAAACTGGATTTTCAAGATGATCTGTTGTGGCAGCCATTCTGGGTGTTTGCACAGAACCATTTGCATTTTGGGGCAACTAGACCAAGAGTGAATGTGTGTGTAAGTTTGTTGTCAATTGTACAAGTAGTTCAGTATAAATAGAGATGAGAATTATGTGCTAATGGATGGGCAACAGACCGTCCCATAAGCTGGTCCTAATGATGACCTGTACAAATAGGCATATCATCCACAAAACTGAATACTATCTTCACAGAATAATAACATTATAAAAATCAACAGATTTTTGCAATTATGAACAAAACATTTCTAACATGAGAAAAAAAAAACAAACTGTTATTCAATGTCTGTGAGAGTTACATTGAGAACTACTGTAATTACATACCTAGAATAGTAGCAGAAGGAAAGATTGATAATAAAAGTACATAACTCTTATAAATGACATATCAAAAAGTAAACACCTATACAGCCTTTTCAATGTAAAGCTGCATTACAAATTTAGCTGAAATCCAAAAAACCTGCTGTGGAAACCAATGTCAGGAGGATGGGCAACTGTACTGAATGCTGAAAAGCAAACTTATTCCATCTCAACAGTATAGTTATACACAAGTCAGGACAAAACCCAACAAACCTTCTAAAAGTAACACTATGCACTATGTCTCATCCGCATTCTGCACCACAATGTTTTTGTTTAAACTTAATTTTTAACCTTCCATAACTGAAAATCCTACACATATTGTCAATTCCATTCTATTATGTTTAACTGCATTTCAAAAGGTATGACCCTCACAAATCTCATGCAATTATTAATTGCCCTTGATATGGACATGGGAGTGACATAAATCTGGAACAAATAATGAGATAAGCGGGCAATTTTAATATATGCCTATGTGTCAGGCATTGAAATGAAAAATGATCTGTTGGAAATTGAAGAAATTTTAATATCAATATGTAGATCAATAAAAAGACTGAGGGAAAAAAAATCCCAACATAATGACAATTATGGGAGAGAATTAAGAAAATACTGTGCATACACGCTGAGAAGAGCTTTTATACAGTACAATCCAAATATACTTTACACAGAATAAATTCATTAGATTCCTATTTTTAGTACTCATTATTATTTGCATATCTTATTTCTTCATCACAAATCTATAAAGCAATGGTTTATGATGGCTTGCAAAAATGAAATGGAAGTCTCTCTCTCTCTCATCCCAGTGATGGCCTAAATGATTAGTTGTAATCCTTTTTTCAACATTTTGATCAACTTTAATGATTGACCACTTGTAATATGCTTGTGAAAACATAACAGGAACTGCAAAGCCCACATGGAATATTATTCATAATTCTTCTCTGTTTGACACAGTAAAATGAAAACTGTTAGATAACATATATCTCTCGCTTCATTAAAAATTTAAAGGGAAACTGCAGCTATTTTTGTTTCTGATCACAATTTTTAATTAAAAATCCATTAAATCCACAAAATCCATTATATTTAATAAAAGTGATTGTAACATCAATACACTTCTATATTAGAGGCATGCATGCTGGTTCTACACTGTTAAACATTGAAAACTGAGTCATAGTCAAAAAGCAATAATGCTGCAATTCTTTTCTATTTAGTTCATCATTAATTTTTGCAATAAATTTATGGGCTTTAGGTTTCAGTAAATAGCACAAGAGAAATGGAACTTTATATTTAACATTAAGAAAGACAAAATTACATTCTGAATATTGTTTCCAAAATTGACCTTTAAACATATGAAAGACCCCATTTGTGAACAATCCAGTTGGGTAAGAAAAGGGACTGATAACAAGAATGTTGTGCTAATTTGTTAAACTGGTGGGACTTAGATATTTACTGTATCAACAAAAATATTTACCCATATCAAACAAGATGTGAAAAATCACTGACATTAATTCACTCAATTTGCTGTACCTATCTGAAGACTAAGAATTCTAGGCATTCATTTGTCTGAAAGTGAATGATAGTCAAACAGATGTCTAGCTATTATCTTTTTACATAACATCCTTGTCACAACATAATGAACATAAATTAGTTTTGTTTCCTCTCAAACCATAGATTCTAAAGAATTGTACATCAATATGTATATGTATATATATATATGTATATACAGTAGAACCTGTCTTGAGAGACCACCCTTTCTGCCACAAAATAATGGTCTCTCAAGACAGGTAGTCTCTCAGAACAGGGAACAACACTATATAATCAACAAATCTGTACATGGAGAGCCTGGTCTCTCAAAAAGGTGGTCTCTCAAGACAGTTTTTACTATATATATATATATATATATATATATATATATATATATATATATATATATATATATATATACACACACACACAAAGTGCTATCTTAAGGCATAGGCACACAGGGAAGTTGCCCAAGGTCTCACGCTTCTAGGGCATCATGCTGCCCATACTGTTAATGAATAGTAGGGACGGTAGGGGGCCCCAGTGCACTGCTTTGCCCAGTGCCTACAATGTTGTTCAGATGCTACTGCATATAATAAACATTTTCAAAAGGGTTGATGTAAATTTTGATAAAAGACCTTCAAAATTGTATACCGTTGTGTAAACAAGGACTGAATTTTGTGTAAAATCAACTTGTCTCCTAGTAATTCATTTAACCAATCCCCAAACTTATACTGATACTGGGGCTCTGTATAAATTTTTTTTTAATATCTAAAACAAGGGATGACTTTCTTTTTTCAGCTCTGAGTCGATAATTTGGACTGCAAATTTGGCTTAAAATGAATTGTACTCTGTTGTTTAATCCGGGTTACCTCTGAATGTTCCCACCCCATTTTTCATATTTGGACATTTAGTTTGGGGTCTTTGCAAATGCATATAAAAAATTTGGAATTTGCTGCTACCGTGTGATAGTGACATATGGTAGTCACTTACCAGCGGGCCTAGAAAATTTAATCTTATGTTATATAAACTTTTATCTGAAATAGGAAAATGATTTATTTTCTCAGAAATGGTAAGTATTATAATCGTTATGTCTTCAATCTGCTGACAGACTAGAAAAAACCACAGCATAGATGAAACGTAACTCTGTACAAACCATTTCAATTACTAGTCACATGACTTCACAAATCTCAAACAATGACATCGAAAGTCCAAGAGTCACCTGATATCAACCATAACCTTTTTGTACAGAAATTCAATTATTTTAAATAAAAGTCAGATACTTTTTGTAAAACCCAGCAATCTGGCCACTAAAATTTATCAGAAAGCATATCAATGTGGTAGTCATGTGATACAACAAAACTCCAGTTGTTCTCAGAATGTATAAATATAGAAAATTTTGTATTCTTTCATTTTTGTATTTTTATTACAAGCAGTATACAGCTGTCATGTAAGATTTTTTAATTTTTTTTCTCAACAACATATGAAAATGTTGATTGTTAGATTTGCGTACTCATGCAACAAGCAATGCAAATCACAAGTACCTGATCACATTTCATCAATGCCTTAGTTTTATCTTGTTTTTCAGCAGATTGAAGACATAATGATTTTAATATTCACAATTTCTGAGATAATAAGTAATTTTCATTTCACTCGACCTAACATTTAAAGTTTCCTAGGCCATCAGGTAAGCAGCTATGCTTTGACACCACCATGTTGGCCTCTTGACTTTTTCCTACCTTCCATATGAAAAAAGATATCGAAAACAAGTGTACTAAGCAAATCTAATCCACTGAGCATTTGGATTGACTCAGCATATATATTTATTGCAAGCACACAAATGATCAATACTGCACCCTCCAAATATTCTGGTTCAAACTTGATAAATTTAACTCATGATCAGTTTAGTTATGACTCAATTTCGTGTTTCAGGCATTATGTGGTGGCCGAAAATTCCTGGGGTTTTTCCATGATTTTATCAATATCTGTGAAATTCAAGGATTTTTTTACGGTTGGGAAAATTGGTTTTCATTTCTCCCAACTTTTTCCTTGATTTCCCGTTAGCATGGGATTCAGGAAAATCTCTTGTAAATGCAACTACAAACAATATAGACCCTGATCATTGCATAATGTGTTGGCCAATCAGATTAATGTTGTTTGTTCTTTTATTTGTTTGCAAATAAAATAGACCCTAATTTGCCAGCAAATTATGCAATGTCAGATCAGTGTCCGTGCAGTTGGATTCGGCTTATACAGGAGTATATATGGTAACTGTCACAGACTTATACAGGAGTATATATGGTAACTGTCACAGACACACTAAATCAATCACCAGTACAGACAATGCAGAAAGAACAAGGTGAATAGTGATAATATTTATCATTTTTTAAACAAAATATGATACTGTGAAACCGAATGTTTATTTTTATGATAATCACTTTAACATTAGACATACGGGTAAATTATTTTCAATTGTAAATGTAAAATTGATCATTTAGTTTCTGAAACTGGAAGGCAAATACAGATAACAAGTATCTGCAGCGGTCTTCTTCATTTTCACATTATGGATAAAAAATCTTTATAAGATTAATATAAAGTCAGTTGACTTAAAAGCAATCATGAAAATACAGGTAAGTCAATAGGATTTTAAAATCAGTAAAATAATATTTGTTCATTTTGTACCTACAGTTAACAGTGGTTTCTTTGGTAAGATCTAACTTCTGTTAAAATGTATAAAAACAACTTATGTGACCTAAACAAGATATATAAATAGTACATGTGCCAAAAGAGAGCAAATGTCAAGAAAGTTGAAAATTACAGGCTAAACAACTATGTACAAAATACTGATCATTTCATGGATGCTGTTAGCTTAATGTTATTTACTGTATATACTCACAAATTGGGACCAACTGCAAATATTGACCCTGCTCTGCTGTCATATAATGCACTGGTAAATCAGGGTCTATGATGTCTGCTCTAGTGATTATTCCTAATAAACTGCATCGACCTAAACCTGCTTTTCTCTTATGTAACACAGATCCAAGTCTATATCATATGCAGTTGGATCCAACTTACATGTGAGTATCTATGAATTCATGGTATGATTACATACAAGTCATCATATTTACAATTTTATTCTAAACAAGTGTTGTAAATATTGCACATTTTAAGTAACAACCTGACTGCAGTAAAAAATCACCTAATCCAACAACATTTATATCATGGATACACAACAGTATATTACAATTTTGCATTTAAGATCGTTACCTTAGATAAAATGAACTGAAGTACATCTTAACTCTAACCACTTAATCCAGACTATACACTATCAATGTCTCATTAACAAAAGCCCACCAAAATATATGTTTACTTTGACTGATATATATAATAATTAAAACAAGAATCAATCGAGACTGATTCTCTGTTGGCAGAAAAAAATGTGAATGAATTAAAAAAAGTCTACCCTATTTTTATCTATGTAAAATGCTACTATTGAACTCATCTAAGATATTCTTGAAATACTTAAATCAAATTTGTGAAAACAAGAATTATTTTCTTATGTTTGAACTGTCATGTGCACAATACAAGGAACAAATATCTATGTCTTGACCTATGACCTGTTATCATGGATCAATGAACTTGTCTCAGATTTTGTAAAGGTACACCCAGATGCCAAGTTAAAGCCGCAATGAAAATTGCATTTTTGAAATACTATTTTTGAAATGCATGTAGCATTATTTGGGGTATTTTTTATATATATTCACAATATCCTGCGACATTGTCACTGCACACCTAGTAACACATTATTAAGCAATGTGACCTTGTAACGAATCTGATAAAATGAATGACATTGTAATGAATTTGATACAAAATATTTGACCTTGTAATGAATCTGATACAAATACACGACCTTAAAATGAATTTGACACAAATACATGGATAGAAACAAAACAATACAGCTCTTAACAGTTTACCCCATTACTGTGTTCTTGATGCCTGGATTCATTATTGCCAAGGATGTGCCTTGTGCATTGGTGAATCCGGATACATGTACATGCCTAATGCCTATCAATAGAAACAAGTTTTTCTCCAAAATAAATAAGAAACTGACCCCAGGGACCTTGATCTTTCACATTTTGACCTTCACAAGAAACAATATTTTTATATCCAATATTTAACATGTTAACTTGCCTTGATGTCAATACATTCATAATAATAACAGACAGTACTGCCAGATCCAAAAACCTTAGCAACCATCCACTTTAAATTTAAAACATTCGCTGCAGTGAACATGATCTCTGAGCTCTTCAGCTGTCAATTTCTATTTATATCTTCAGCCCTTCTAACATTGATGGTCCCCTATATCAAACAGGAACAGTGCTATTTGAACACTTATTAGCTAAAAGTTAATGGTAGATGGACTTCCTGATTGACATATTGCCAACTATGTCTCATCTTTTGAGGCAAAGACAAAATTGGATTTTGATTTTATTTTAAAATCCCTTCATACCCTCTTTTGTCATCATATTGAAAAAGCCAATACATAGTGGTGACCACTGTGATTCGGGACAAGATTTTTCCTGAAGAGGTGTAAGTGCTATGTCAATCCCACTAGTTGTTGTTGTTGCTGATCTGGGGCTTAACGCCTTTTTGCAGCACATGATAGGCTATACATGGCGGCCAGCATTAATGGCAGAGGAAGAAACCGGTAAGTCCGCCGAAAGAACCACCAACCTATGAGAAGCTACTGGCAAGCAATCCGACTAGTCTTTCAAGGTGAGTAGTGATAAAAAAAAATTAAATGACCAATGTAGAGTTTAGGATTGAACCATTGTACTTCAGGACCTGTCAAATACTAAATTAAAAGTAATGTCAAAACCAGGATCCATTTTAGAAAATTATCCATTGCAAGATATACATGGACACCAAAGGCAGCAATTTTGGATGTAACAGATGCATCATTTCAATAAAAAAAAAAGATGAACAACATCTGTTAAAAAATGTTTGGGTAAATACCCCATGCAGATATGACCATCCATTCAGAGCAGTTGTAATGTGATTTTAATAACAACTGTAGTGCCATAGAGGAAGGTCTTATCTAGACTGATCGAGAGAGAGAGAAAACAATCCATGTTTTACCATTCTTTCCAAAAAGTAGCAACAAGATTTTAATGGCATCTACCACTGGCGATGCTTAACAGCAAGACATGCACCATTTTCATTTCTAATCTTCTACTTCATAAGAGATCTTTCAATGAAATCATATTGTCAATCTTACCTGACCTTGAGAAATAGCTTTAACAAAATTTTGAAGATGGTTGCCATGTACATGTCAAGTAATGCCTCTTTAGCAAAAATGTAAATATGACCATCTGTTCATATGGAAAAGAAATAACAAGATTTTCAAGATGTCTACCATGAGAGCCATACTGGATGTCAGATCTGAACCAATTTTTTCAAAATGTCTTTTGATGAAAAGCCTATGTCAAAATGATCAGGTGGTAGAATCAACTAACAAGTTTATTATTTAGACAGCAAACTAAAGAAAGGCCTACAATGTGTTAAAAAATGGATGCATAACAATCACCCTAGTTTAAATATAGTGAAAACCCAGTTAATGTTTGTCTACTCAACACATTGGACTGTCAAATAAATAAATCTGTACTTAGAAATAAACAGTACAAGAACTGACACTCGAATGTGTCAAACTTGTAGGCATCCTTATTAACACTCTATCCTGGTCCAAACAATTAGAACTCTCTCTTAAAAGTATCCAATAAAATGGGTATTTTAAAAGGGCTAGATGTTTCTATATTGGATCAGTTGACATGTAAAGTGTACAATACACTTGTTTTTCCTTATTTTATCTTATGTTCTATTGTGCAGGGAGAAATCCAAACATTCTTCTTAGAATATATATGTATAGAACATGCTGCTATAGAAAAGAGCAAACAGTGAATATTTTAAAGGTCAATATTTTAACACTTACATTATTTCTTTTCAGTGATCTTAAATGGATGCCAATTGAGAAATGTATAATTAGAAATGCCTTCTTATTTTCAAGTCTTAAATAACTGAGCACCAATGTATATTAGTATTTAAAGTTTGTACAGAACATTTGCAAAATGACTATATGATTTAATGTAAAATGGTTTATATACTATATAAACTATATATAATAAATTGGGACCAACTGCAAATATTGACCCTGCTCTGCTGTCATATAATGCACTGGTAAATCAGGGTCTATGATGTCTGCTCTAGTGATTATTCCTAATAAACTGCATCGACCTAAACCTGCTTTTCTCTTATGTAACACATATATCATATGCAGTTGGATCCAACTTACTATGGTATAAAATATATTATGTATGAATTCATGATATGATTACATACAAGTCATCATATTTACAAGTCATCAGCAGGCATATTCCCCAAATATCATTAAATAAGATGAAATAAGGATTTTCATAATGAACAATGTACAATCTGTATGAAAAAATGAAAAATCAATAACACTTTATGACTTGTCAGGAACTGCATTACTATTTGGTATGCAGCAAAGAAACCCCACAAAAAAAACAAGAGTGTGCAGAAAGGCAACATCAACCTAGCTCTGTTCTTGGCCATCAACACCACCTACTCCACCCACTTCTACAAATACAGTAATCCCTTATGATAAGGCACTTCATTGTAACAGAGTCCTGTCACATGGCAAATATACATCCCATTACATTAAATGGCAGTAAAATTATATGTAAAATGGACTTCATTATAAGGCAGTCTAACTGTAAGGCAGTATACTTAAATGGCGTAGATGATAAAACCATGCATATTGTATTATGCATGCAAATTCAGATGGATAGGATCATTCTTTCAAAATGTGTAGGGATATTTAATTACTTGGTCTCGGATTTGCTATGAGTCCTAGCATGTGCTGAGACCAAGTCTTTCAAAGGTCCTGAGTGGTCCAACTTAGAACAGGATGATGGTCCATGTGATGAAGAAATTGTTCCTTTCCTTGATGAGCTATTCTCTGAAACTTTTCCTGATAATTTCACCTTTGGCTTTTCTACTTTACTTCTTTGCTTCTTGCTCCCGTTTTCTTTTGCAAGTTTCTTAGCATCAAGTTCATAAGGTGTGTCCTTTTTTATGCATTCCCTTGTGTTCCAAGAAGGTTTTTCTGCTGAAGGTGTTGTCACAACTAAAGGTCCAGAAGATTTCGTTAAGGAAGACTTCCTTATGCCCTGCACTGTCAGTACAACAGGAGCTTTAGCAGAGGAGGTTGTTTTGGTTTGTGAGATGTCCAATGACTTCCTTGGTGTTGCTCCTCTTACAGTTCTATCTGCTCCAGAGCAAGAATCATTAGCAGGTTTCTTGCTTGATGTTGGAAGCTTTTTCTCTGATGAGTTTAGTTTGGTTGAGGTAACAGAATCAATCTTTTTTGAATCCATTGGTACCATTGTAGAATCTTTGGCTTTTGTATCTGTTCTTTTATGAGCATCAGAAGCCATGTTCTCCTGCTGACTTGATGATTTCAAAGAGTTATCTGTTGTTTTTAGATGATCTACAGATGTTTCAAGATCTTGTTTTTCAGCAGCTTCTTTTGAACCACTTTTAATACTTTGTGATTTATCAAAACTAGCAGGCCTTTTATCCTCTTTGTCCAAACTCAGCTGCCCTTTGTCAACTTTCTTGAGTGCTGATGGAGTGACAGGCTCAGATGCTGTGTGACTTAAAGGCTTTTTGTTTCCAGGTGGTATTGATATTGTGGCTGTGTGGTAACTAAGGAGGGTTACCGGGCTCTTCTTACTAGCAGACTTCATCCTTGCAGCTGATGACACTAGGCTGGACCTAACTGAATGGCTGGCATCCTTGATGTCTTTTAAATCATAAGAATTTCCCCTGACAGGATGCAGCCCTGACCTTCCCATTATTGGTCCACTATGGGATTTAAGAGTTGGTTTTGAATTTTCCTTGCAAGGATGCACATTCTCACATCCATATGGGACAGTTCTTGGAGCTTTAGGTCTTGTACTAGCAGAGACTACTGGGTTATGAATTCCTTGCAAATGTGCACTTGGTACTGCTGCTACTGGGGCAATCCTGGCCACTTCTACATGTTCTTTAGCCAGCTCATGCTTTCCTATATGTCTGGCACTCACTGAATCTTCAACAACATATATCTGCCCTTCCTTTTGTATAAAAGATAGTGATTCTTTAGTTATATTGTCTATTTTTTCTCCTCTTTGCTCACGTTTTTCTTCCTTTGCAATAGCTTCTAAATTTTTGCTTGCATGATCTCTCTGTTCTGTTTTACCTTCATACCAGCAATTTGCTGTGGCTGCTGTGAAGTCTTCAGTAACAATCTGTTCTTTTGTTAGCTTGTGCTTTCTTTCCTGTGTAACTGCTTGTATATCTTTGTTGATAACATCAATGTGTTCTTTCTTTGGTCCATGCTTTTCTTCCAGCACAAATTGTAACATGTCTGTGGTTGCCAATTCTGTGTGTTCTTTCTCTCCCTCATTCTTTTCTTCTCCAACAACAACTATAGAACCTTCACTAATGATAATCATTTGTTCTTTAACTTGCTCTTGGTCTTCCTCCTGTACAACTGCTAAAGAGTCTTTGGATTCTTTATGTAAGAAATGACTTGGACTTTCTCTTTCAACTGCTTCCACATCACTTTCCTCAATGCTCTCCATGGTTGAAAGACTTTTTGACTTTTTGGTTTCTGGGCTTGAAGCTGATCTAGCTGGCTGTTTCCCAGTTTTTGGTCCAATCCCAGAATTTCCTATTAAAATTTTTCCATCATCAGCACCAAAGGACAAACTTCGGTGTACATACTCCGGACTACCTTCATTCTCACAGTACGAATATGCTAAATTTGGCAAAGAACGAACCACAGAAATAGTCTTATTGTGAGTGTCTCTTTCCTCATCAATACTGACTTCTCTTTTCAAAATTCTTGTGGGTTTAGATTTCAAGCATCCTTCATTTTCTTTAGTATTTTCCTTGTTTGCATTTTCAGGCACCATAGTGTTCTTAATAATGGAAGCAGATTCTGTATCTTGATCAAGACTAACACCTCTATGGAAGAGTTTTGGAGACTTAAAAGATGATGATCGGAAAAATGATTTTTCTTTGGCATCAGGTTTATCTTTATTGTCCAATTTTTCAACCTTCTTTGACGAGTCAGAAGATTTGAAAAACGACCCTATGGAGGCCATAGCAGCTTTTAATGTGGAAGATGCAGCTCTAGGACTTTGAGGAGATGTTGGCAATGAACCTCCCTTAGAGCCATGTGAATTCTCAGTACTTGATTTACGACTCAGTTGTGGTGTTTGTGACATGAAAAATCCTGCTAGAATACCTTTCTTTTTGCGATTCAAGGGCTCTATGCCCATGTGAAATGAGGCCTTGGGTACTTCTGAGCTAAAAGCAATCTGAGGAACACCAGTGTAAGGGTTTCTTGGCCATGATCCTTCAAAGTCTTTTGATAAAAAAGTCATCCCAGGTCCAGTTTTAAGAACAGTTACTAAGGTGCTTTGTCCCTCCGGATTACTCTCATCTTCAATTGTTATCAATGGTGGTGGTGACATCTGAGGAGGTGACATTGCAGGCAGTAGCAAATTTTGGAATCTATAGTCTGATGAGCCTGTGATAAGAAACATGAGTTTTTTTTTTTTTTATAACTTTTTAATGTGAGCGCTGCAGTAAAGAACAATACTTACTTGATTAGACTGCATGAGTGAAACAATACACCAAGTTTTATCATTAGACTGACCTTCTACCAAGGTGAACTCTACAATATTGTAAAAAACATGTCACAATGTTGAATATGAAATGCATTTGATCCATTTTTCTAAATGAACAATAGGTCTCTACATATGTATCAACAATAGCAAGAAATGCTTTAAACTCCAAATTAATTTTACTTACAAGTTTATATCATATAGGTTACACAGTTTTTGTCTAGAAAAAGTCAATATGAATGAAAACAAAGTGTTTTTACTCACTAGAATGAATAAAATCACCAACAGGAGTACATATGGAATAGACAACAATATAGAGTGGCAAAGAGGAAAATATCAGAGCCAATCAAGCTTGAAAATCATGTCACAATGAAATATGGTATGCTTCCACATACCAATTTGCACACATAAGAGAAATAGAGTCCAAAATACAGTGGGTGTAATGAAGAGATAGCTGAAAATGTTAAGTAACTTAATCAAAAATGTTAAATTCCAGTGACCTACTTTTGGCATGGCTGAAAGGATTCCATATGCAATGTTATACAGGTGTTGGTCAAATAGAGTACAAGATATTTAGTGTATAACATATTGATAGCTAAATATACACAATTAGTGTGAAAATTAAGTCACAATGACCCAGATTTCATATGGCAGGATAATTCAGCTTGATATGCATCCACATTGTATTTGTATAAGCGTAGATTAAAACAGAATACTGAAGATGTAATGAACTTATTGCTAAAAATAATCTCTCAGTGGCCTAGTTTAGGTTTGATTGTCTTCTTTCAGTCACAGTGACTTTTGCTTTCATGTGTAAGGCATCCACTAAGTTTGGTCAGAGTCTGGAAGTTAGAACTAAAGTTATTTTATATAAACCATTTTACTTCTTTCAGTCACAGTAACCTTGGCTCCTAACATTTTGAACATAAAATCAATAGGCTTCTACCTTACCCCAAGTGTGAGCAATCTAAAAATTTGGTAACCATAGATGAATGAGAAGTACAGTTTATGTGCAGGAACCATTATATTCTTTCAGTCATTGCCTATGTAATCTTGAACTTTGCCCTTTTAACTCCAAAATCAGTATAGTTTAACCTTGACCAAGTAGAAGCCATTTGTAAAATTTGGTAACTATATATGCTGGAGAACTTCAGTTATCATGCCAAAACAATTTTTCTTAGATTTTATTCTGAAATTTAGAGGGTTTTTCTATGTGGAATTAATGTTTGACTTCTTTATTGCCAATTATAAGTTATCTGCAAAGTTTGGCTGATAATGAAAAGCTTTAGCTATTGATCTGAAGCCAAATTTGTAAGAGATTGATGGATGTACAACATCACACTATGCTCTGCCTTATGGCCAGTATATTAGAATGACTAAAACAAGAGCATTAGGTCACAGTGATCTAGTTTTGGTATGGCAGAGTTACCTTTTTGAGATGTATATACTAACTGTTCATTAGTGTAGGTGAAAGGGTCCAAAGATATTCAGGGCATAACAAAATAAGGTCACTCTAGTGTTAAAATTGTGTCAAATTTACCAAGTTTTGACATTACCTTTATCAAGAAGCATCCACATGCCAAATTTTAGGAGCTGATAAAACAAGATTTAGTTCATTTAAAGCATAACAAAATAAAGTAAGCTACAGTTACCTTGCTTTGGTGTGGTCAAGTTTTGGTATGGTTAAGTTACTTTCATCCAGATATATCTATATAATAATTCTAAGGATGTTATGAATGAAAAGTTCAATATGCAAGTCACTCTTGCATGCAAATTAGGACACACTGACCTAGTCTGGGTAAGACCAAGTTACAGGTACTCTTCCTGAAAAGCATATACATACCAATTTTCATTACTTGAAATAAGGTCTCTAAGATATTGTGGGGTAATAATATCTTGAGATGGCAAGATACAAACACACAAATGTGAATACAAGAAGAAACAAATGAACATACACATGAATGAATGGGCAAAATGCTCCACTTTGTTGGAGATGGAATGATCAGTGAGGCACTTTATAACCAATGACATATTTGTGTTCTGAAAATTTTCAGTAAACTTGTTTCTGGTCTATTGGTATCAAATGTATCAGCAGATACGGTATGGGTCTATACTATTTATAAAGGTTTAGTTAAAAGTCTAGTTCATCATTCAAATATTCAGCACATGCTCTCTATAACAGACTGCCGTATAAAAGTCTCTTTGCATTCTATATGCTAATATAGTGTCAATATATGGCAATCCAGCACATGCTATGAATTATATTTACAGCAACAAACCTGTCTGAATTCATGCTGATTTATATGGTATCTTCGCATTCAACCAAAATGAATAGTTGTATGAGTTTAAGTGATGCACTTATATTAAAAGATTCATCTAAGATAAATGTAACAAAAAAGGTATTTAAACAGAAAGACATGAAATGTTTTACCATTAAAAAATGTTTATGATTTTATATCTTAAGCATGCTCTTCACCATTTGAAATCTTGTATAAAATTTAGATAGAGACTGAACAAAGAACAATCTATATTTTATTATGCTACAAGCTACTTAGTAGTGTTTCCCAGTTATTTATAAGAATTCTGCATACAGATTTCTACCTTTACAAAGTCATCAACTATTAATTCCTACAACAATAGACCTCAATCATTAGCAGTCATGCTGACCAATGTTAGCATCTATGTTGTTATTTTTTCATAGATGTCTCCAAATCTATCATGACAAGATTTAATCCTTCCATGGAATGTTTTAGGATTCTGGTTGTTCCAAGGTTTGCTCAAGTTTTGCCTCCCAATGCCATTTTAAATGCAAATAAAATTGGGTAGCTCATGTTCTGTCTTTGTTTTTCAGCAAATGCAAGTTCACAATGTCATTTAATGACACAAGTTGTGCAGAGTGTGTGAAACAGCAAATGATGCTGATAGGACAAAAAATAATTTGCAATAAAATATAGCTTTGAGAACTTTCCATTATTAGAAAGACAAAGGTATTTTGATATACCTGCAATATGAAATGAGCAAGGAAGCAAGTAGATTCTTGTTACTAAAAATGCTAATTTCACCCACATATGAATTTCTGGAAGTCTTTAAAATTATGATTGCAAGATATTAACAGTTATGGCATGTCAATCAGAGGCAACAGAAGTAAGCTGAAAAACCCATAAAATTACAATTGTCAAATAAATTAACATTATTTATTATCAGTTTGGTTTTAAGTTTTTTCTCTCCTAATTCTGAGGGCACTTGTCCTTCATTCACATGCAGCATACCAATGTTGTTAAACACTGATTATTTTGGTATCAATTCTCTGAATAATTAAATCAGATAAACCAGAAGAGTACCCCAAGATAAAAAAAATTTTTGATTAAATTATCACTTGTCCAAATCAACCAATTACCCAGACAAAATCCCTTCCTAATAATGGGTCTAGACAAAATATGTTTTATATTAATCAGCATAACTGGCCGAGTTTTTTTTTTTTTAATATTCTAGATCTGTGCAAATACTGCTTTGCCACTAGATCAACAAAAAATTTAACTCATTTTACAACAAAGTTGTGCAATATGACAAAAAAATTAAAACTTTATGGAAGATGTGCACATTAAAAAGATCTTTATAAAAATGTTTTAAAAAAACAACAACAAATGAATCAGGACAGATAAGATTAGTTTTTGTGAAGAAAAATCTTAAATCACCATACATACTTTTCTATAAAAGGAAGCAAAGCAGAAAACTGCTTAGTCTTTCAACTCCAACATCAAAGAACTAAAGTGACTGTTTTCCTGAAGTGGTTCTATCTCTTAACATTGGGAACTGCAATAAATTCTAAATAATATGCCTAATGAAAAATACAAAAGTAATTTATGTGAAATATTTGCTCAAATGCCAACAGTGCAGACCATAATCTACCATTAGCTAATATGCTGGTAGATGAAGATCTAGGATGTTTATTCTATTTATAATCTCAAGCTAAGAGTGCAAACCAAGATCTGCTGGCCTATTAAGCAATGACGGATCTGAGTCTGTGTTGTTTTAGATAAGTAAATATAGTAAACAATTTACTATGTCATGTAAAAAACCAAAAAATATTAATCATGTATATAACACTTGTGTCTGATAATAATCTGGTCAAGGGAATCAAAATATTATTCAGTAATGGAATAGATAAATGGATACAACCCCAGTCCCCAATGAAAACATATAATATACACAATGACCAATCAACTTTAGACACAATATATACAATGACCAGTCTAATAAATACATAATATACATGACCAGTCTAATAAAGACATAACATACACAATAACCAGTCTAATGAAAACATAATGATATATACAATAACCAGTCAAATGAATACTTAATATATATAATGACTTTTCACTTTGATCACAGTTAATTGCAGTAGATGAAATCTGCAACAATTTCTTTTTTTCCAAAATCCAAGATTAGATGGAGCCATGGTGGCTCAGATGTTAATGTGCAAGACTCGAAATGGGTTACTGGTTTGAATCCTGCATAGGTTGTATTGCATGTGTGTTACTGGGCAAGGCACTTTACTACAAATGCTTCAGCGCTAAATAGTCTTTAAGTGCTAACATACTACTTTTCACAAACCAATCAATTAATCAATCAATCAATCAATTAGGCTTAGAGCTGTATAACAAAGAAAAAGCAGCAGCTAGACCATTCATTTAAACAATCAGGGCTTCAACAGAAATCTACAGAAGTGTTGGGCATTAATTGCACATTTTTAAGGTAAATGCAGTGATGAGTCCAATATAGAATTCAAGACTCATATACAATACCTCTTACCTACTTAATAAGTAAACTATAAGTAAATATTCCGCCCAAAGGTTAAACAATAGGTCAATCTGGATTGCTGACATTTAGTAACAAAAAATATTGACAGAAAAATATTCAAACATGCCCCCCCTTTACTGCCTGAAAGGTTTGTCGAGTGAAAACAGTCACTTACACAAAAAAAACGTACAGCATAATCGTCTGAAGATATTACTCTCTATTCCATTTTAGTATTTTATCCCTTTGTAGAAAAGTATGTACGAAGTGAGTTTGATTGTAAAGTCAGGAAACTCAGTGGTCAAAAAACATTAACTTGGTCATCCTCATTAATTATGTAAACCTGTACTTGCTCTAAAGGTCAATGTATTAAGTCATTATCTTTTTTTACTAGTTTACAAAGTCCTGTAAATTAAGGAATCGAAGATGTCAACTACCATTATGCAGCCTTCCACAATTTTACTAATTTTCAATACTTGAGTTCTCAAGACTGATTTTACTGTACCACCTTTTTTCACAGCATGAACATAATGTACTGGAAGATCAATGTCTATGTTGTTTTTTCTACTGATTAAATTCTAACAAATTGCACATACCTAGATCTGCTACCACATTATGTGACAGCAGATCGGGTCTATGCACTTTGAATTTGCATCTGAACACATAAGTATATGTATGCAGTCAGAAAGGTACAAAACTTTTGATCACTTACACTGAGTGGCTTTTTTGAAAATATTAATCACTGACACAACTGCCATTCTTGGTGAGTTTCTTGACTGTAGGGAAAGACATGAAATGGTGAAAGCAGAAATAGCAACAACAGTCGACACTTAGTGTAGCAACTTACTGTGAATAGTGTGCTTCTGTGTGAAGCTCTATACAAGATGCACTGAAAATGAACAAAATGGATGAGATATTACTGCATACATCTAATATACATGTCTCTATAACATATCTGGTATACTGTATATGGACTGCATATTTCATTACATGCAGCATGATTAAAGAGAAACATTGTATATCCAAGATCTTTAGAATGATTACTTTCCTGAATTATTATACATATTATATTATCCTTAAAATGCTGTTAACAGAGACGTAAATGTAACTTACAATAAAGGTGGGATTACCTTATACTGTGATTGTTCCAACAAGGCTTTGCCATAACAATACCTAAAAATAAGTATATCTGCATGACATATAGCACATTATAACTGGTCCTCAACAGCCAGCAATTAAAATGAAGTCAAATCAATTAAGTTGCAATAGTATAATACAATTTAGCCAATATAATTATCTTTAGGACCAACTGTATATTGAATCTTACTCAATGTCATGCAAATGCTTGGTTCAAACCAAAGTGATATCTTTAATCATCTGAGTTTTATGGATTAAATTCCCAGACATGTTTTTCTAGAAAGGACAATGTAAGTAATAATAAGTAATAATGGACAATATGTACTGGTGGCATAGTCAATGAAGTACCAGTAAGATACAGAAAGTACTGTGGAAAAAACCCTGAACAACCTGGCAAGAAACTGCATACTCTAAACTTATGATGAAGCAAAATTGAAACTAACTAGTGTATGAATGATGGAACCACAATGCTATTTAATGGGTGTAGGTTCAAAATCAAACAATGAGATCAGCCAAGGTTAGATACCATGACGTATCTTTGGGCATGGCTCTAAATTATTATTCATTTATTTATTTAAACTCCAAACCAAACTAAACCAATTTTCTATGTCACTGAAGGACATTGATAAGTAACTATCATAATCATATAATGCTGAAATCGGACATTTCAAATGAAAGCTATCTTCATAGGAAAAAATTACACAAGTCAAAGTTAGGATTAAATTTGTGGTGTCTGTAATGATAAATGCATACTCTACCAAATTATGTCATATCTACAATTAAAGTATTTGTTTAAGCAAGATACATTTGTCTTGATCATGCGTATGTTTCCTGTGACCATGTGGACCTTTCAGGAGATACTGTAGTTTTCTTGGAGGAAAATTCAGCCCCAGGGTGGCTTGCAAATGAACAGATTAATGAAAGGAAGAATTGCATAGGAAAAATGTGCAAAGGACCTAACAATTAAACCCTCAAGCCATGATATGAAATAATGTCCGAAACAGATTCTTCCAAAACTGAACCCAAGAACTCAAAATATGTAATGAAACCGAAGACCTCAAAATATGTAATGAAATCCAAGACCTTAAAATATCTAATGAAACCCAAGATCTCAAAATATCTAATGAAACCCAAGCCCTTAAAATATCTAATGAAACCCAAGACCTCAAAATATCTAATGAAACCCGAGCCCTCAAAATATCTAATGAAACCCGAGCCCTCAAAATATCTAATGAAACCCAAGACCTCAAAATATCTAATGAAACCCAAGACCTCAAAATATCTAATGAAACCCAAGATCTTAAAATATCTAATGAAACTCAAGACCTCAAAATATCTAATGAAACCCAAAACCTCAAAATATCTAATGGAACCCAAGACCTCAAAATATCTAATGAATCCTGAGCCCTCAAAATATCTAATGAAACCCAAGACCTCAAAATATCTAATGAAACCCCAAGACCTCAAAATATCTAATGAAACCCAAGATCTTAAAATATCTAATGAAACTCAAGACCTCAAAATATCTAATGAAACCCGAGACCTCAAAATATCTAATGAAACCCAAAACCTCAAAATATCTAATGGAACCCAAGACCTCAAAATATCTAATCAAACCTATGGTCTCCAAATATAAAAATCAAACCCATGGTCTCCAAATATCAAACCCCAGGCTTCCACATGTAGCCAAGCCCAAGGCCTCCAAATATCTCATCAAACCCCAGGCTTCCACATATGTAATTAAGCCCAAGGCCTCCAAGTATCTCATCAAACCCCAGGCTTCCACATATGTAATGAAGCCCAAGGCCCTCCAAGTATATCATCAAACCCCAGGCTTCCACATATGTAATCAAGCCCAAGGCCTCCAGGTATCTCATCAAACCCCAGGCTTCCATATATGTAATAAAACCCAAGGCTTCCACATATGTAATCAAACCCAAGGCCTCCAAGTATGTAATACTAATCACACAGTCAGTAGACAAAGGCAACATGACAATCTATGGTCATATCAGATGAGTGAGTTGAAAATAGTCTGTCTCAAAGATTGGCACTGCTTGCCAAATGTAATAACAGGAAGATTTCTACAAATCGGCATGAAGAACTTGTAGCTTGGCTGATAAAATTTACAATGTTACAATAATTTTCAATAATTTACAATAAATTACAATTTACAAAAATTTTCTAGGATATTTAAAGTGAAAAACTCTTGAATATACAAAATTGTCTTTATGCATACAATCTGATATGAGTTTTGAAAGCTGAATGTTCCATCAGTTGTTGTACATTATTTACAAAAAAAGATGTTAAAAGTGTTGCGGTACAAAAAGTATGGTGAAAAAGAAATTGGTTATGGGTAAAAATGCAATTCAAATACAATAACCAATATACAAATTTTACAAGGTAAATGAAAATGTAATTTTTTAGTTGTAAATTATTTTAAACATGGTACACTTGCATGGTATACTTTTAAATGCAATTCATTTATATAAAAAGCAAATCTTTATCAAACAGGAAAGAAAATAGTCTAAAAATTCTTGAATTTTACTCATTCAGCTTTCAATACTTTTTTAAAAAAATAAATTAAATGCAAAATAAAAATGCATACTAAATGTAAGATATGATATATATTAACGTCATATATGTTCTTGTAAATACATCAAGATGCATTTCTTTATAAAAATAATTTCTACATGATGATAAAATGGTTGATACAAAATGCTGCAGATTATGGGATCATGGGTCACATGATCAGCAGTGGCTGTGTAAACATGGCATTACAAATCACATAATCCATTTCATATTATCTTGTGAATGGTTGATGAGCCGCCTATGAGGGTTATGAATTATGCTAAAAATGAAAAATGGCTGAGCATTTCAACACACCTGACTAGAATTCCTTTATTTTCCATTTTAAGTGAAGTGTTGGTTAAAGATCATAATGCTTAATTTTTATTAACAATTTTCTAAAGAATATAACTATAGCATGTCCATTTTTTCTGTATGATACAGCCAACAGTGTGCTAAAAGTGATATTAAAACCACCCAGGCAAATGAGAAGTACAACTAATAGTTTATTTTAATGCAATCATTTAATTTATTCATGGACATATTTAGTTTACTAATCCATCCATCCATCCAGTCAGTTATTCTTTCATTCAATATATATATATATATAGTTCACCCAACAAATTTAAACTGAAAACATTTTTTAAAAATCACAATTTACATACTGCACACAAATTAATAAAATAAAGTTTTTAAGTAAAAGTAAAATTGACATGTTAAAATGTTGCATAATGTAAAATTAAATCATGAAGAACAACATCAACTGGGATTTCACACAAAAAAATGGTCAAAACATATTTAATGACATTATGCACAGGTAAATGGAGTTACCACAACACTACTGGACATATTTACTGAAACATGCACAGGTATATGGAATTCATGGTATAAAACAAAACATGTAATAAGACCTGCAGAACAAATTTAATGAAACATGCAGTTATATGGAATTAATGGTAAAAAACAGAACAAATTTAATAAAACATGCACAGGTATATGGAATTAAAGGTATACTTCAGGACAAATTTAATGAAACGTGCACAGGTATATGGAATTAATGGTATAAAACAGAACAAATTTAATAAAACATGCACAGGTATGTGGAAGTAAAGGTATACTTCAGGACAAATTTAATGAAACATGCACAGGTATATGGAATTAATGGTATAAATCAGAACATATTTAATAAAACATGCACAGTTATATTGAGTTAAAGGTATACTTCAGAACAAATGTAATGAAACATGGATAGGTATATGGAATTAACAATAAACTAATGCAATGAGATATAAGCATAATACAATGAAAAATCTATTCTGATATAAAAACCAATATATATTCCACTTACATGTTTATTATATTTCACCTTAAATGAATGCACAAGTAATGTTTATAAAAGAAATTGAAAACCTTTTTGGGTTAGTGTTTAATCTACATCAATTTGAAGTGTTTCATATCATTCTTGAGAAGAAATTCTTTTTTAATATATATATATATATATATATATATATATATATATATATATATATATATATATATATATATATATATATATATATACTCTATGGAAAGGCAAAATAGTAAACATGCTTGAGCTAATACATTTTTCTTTCTCTGCATTGCAACTAAACAGTAGTTAAGCCAGCATAAATTCATGTTATTGTAAATGTTATTAAAAACAATGTTGTGAGTGGTTAATGAATGACATAGGTCATTTCAGAAACTACTGCTGTTGACTCTTGGCTGTCATAAAATTTGACAAATTTTCAACATGTCTATATATGTGATGTGATTATGATTTTTAATGTAGCTTTAATAATTTTTCAGTCATATCACTATGATGTCTGCAATGTGGCAGTTTAAAGTGATGTCTAGCACTGGGGAATCATGCTGCAGACATGTAGCATGATGTCCCACCCAGTCACATTATCATGACACCAGGCCTACCAGTCCTAACACTGACCTCTTAATGCTGAGCATCAGGAGAGGCAGCTCTTAGTACCATTTTTTGTAAAGTCTTTGGTATGACTCAAACCAGAATCAAACCCACAATCTCCCACATCCGAGGTGGATGCTCTAACCACTAGGCCACCGGAGCAGTTATGTCAATATATAAATATCAATCTGAATTTGGCAATCTTAACTTGAAATGTGAAATGCAGCCTTTAGACTGGTTAGCATGTATTTCAGTAAAATTTAGAGTTGAATCAACTTTGATAACGCTTTTTTTAATCACATTAATTGAAATCCACAATTTGTAAAACAAATTATCAAATTTAAAACCTATTTCTGTAGATATACACTTTCAGTTTTAATTTTTTAAAAATATACATTTATATTAAACTTAAGCGATGTAAGGAAAATTTTAAAATTAAATTTATATTAAATTTGCAATGTGTGAAAACTGGGTGACAGTGACCTAATTTTGGTATGGTTAACTGACTACTGAGTGTAGGCAACATAGGATTCAGAATATTGAGAGTGTAATGAACTGAAAGCTTAAGAGAAGTCACTTAAGCATGAAAATATATCAATATGGCCCACATGCAAATTTTTATTTGTGCTGGAGAAATAGTGTTGAAGATAATTAATGTGCAACCAATGAATGACTGACTGAATGAATGAATGAATACAAACAAAAATGGGCAAAAGCTATATCACAATTGAAGTTTCAATGGCATGGGAGCAATAATCATTCACTAAATATTGCTACAACTTCAAGCATATAGATAGTGTACTCCAAAGAAATGAAGAAGTTTCTCTGTACTGTATAAAACTCACTAAAATTCAACTGATGGGTAATATTCCAGTAACATGTCAACTGAAATAAGGCCTTACATTTTTAGACAGGATGGCATTTACACTAGAAATTTTTATCCCAACTTTACCCAATAAACTATTACTAGCAATGCCAGATTTGGAGAGCAACCCTACATGCTACACAATAATAAATGTTATTCTATGCCATCTAGACAATTTAATAATGTACTAAAAAGTTGTGTTTATTAAAATGAATCCTTTTTAAACTCTACTGCGCATTGTTATTTAAAAACAAGAAAAATATTCAAGTATCTTTTTATCAAGCCTTCCCCTTATTTAGATGAAACATAAGAATAATTCCAGGACTTGCATGTCAAGGCCGCAATAAAAGTATCATTGTAAAATGTATGAACTTGACCCTAAGGCTAAACGTGAGTTGTCTTAATTTCATAATAATTCATCCAAAGTAACAAGAAAAACCCATTATCAGGTTCAGAAAATCTAAATAAATTTTTTAAAGCAAAACATTAACTCAAGTTTTTTATGACCGTGACCATGACCCCCTAAAGTCATAAGATTGAGCATGCTGCAGACTTAATTGTCTTAGCTACATAATGATTCATCCTAAGTACGAATAAAATCCATAAAGAGGTTAAGGATACAAATTAAATTTTTTTGATTAAAATTTTCTATGAGCTTGGCACAAGAACGCAAGGGTGAGATTGTAAAGTCAAGCAATTGCCAAATTAGGATAAATGAAAGATGCCTGGTCAGCATAATGCTATCACTATTATAGCATGTCACATGCTTAGGAATTTGCAGAAAGTCTCCATGTGAAAGCAGCTTGATTTGTACAATTTTAAATCAATTTAAAAAATCTAAACCTCTACCTTAAATCTATCCCAAAAAGGTTAAGACAGTAATTCATTGACATATATACAGAGGCATGCATGGTACGAACAAACAAGAAATTACACTGCTCCCTCAATTTAGCACACCTGGATAACTTGAGAATCAACTTATACTGTGGATCATATTTAATTTCTTTAAAAAAAGGCAAAACTTAGGCTACTCCTTTGCTCAGCATAAAATGACAGATAAAACAATATATGAAGGCTCTATATATTGTTTGTTAACTGTCAAAGATGTGCAAATTTTAACAAGGTTAAAATCATGTACTTTTTTGAGAATTCTGTATCAAGCATATTTTCTCAATAAAAACATTAAATGATGAAATACTGATCAAGAAAGTAAATGCCTATAGCAACAGTGTATAAAAGAAATACAAATTAGAGAAGTCTTGTAAAGAGAAATTTGTTTTCAGTTTTTTTCTTTAAACTGGTTTTCAAAGTAATAATCATAAACTTTTAGCAGAATAGTTGTCTCAAGCTGAATATAGCACATTATAGGTTTCAACATCAGTCTTCTTTCTTGTTCAATTCAGATACAGATGAACAGCTCCAATGTTTTTGCCCATTCAAAACTTGCAGTGAAAGATTTAAAAATAACTAGCAAGTTTTAATAATGTATATAAATTTCTTACATTTATATTTTATTATGTATTTATTTCATCATTTCTGGGTGTTCTGGAGCAATGAAACTGCTGCATCATGTGTTTATTAATGCAAAGGACATAGTCATCGCCATGTGCCATCAACCATGAAGTGGTAACCCATAAAAGGGAAGCAACTCCAACTTGACTTATACAAATTTGATAGTACTGCATGCCAACTTATTTATATTAAAAGTTCATCTTGAATTTAGTAAGTTCATCTGACTTCTTAACAACATCCATCAATATTAAAACCCATTACAATAAACTCCAAGTAGATATTAAAATTATGATGCCTCCATGAAAATTGCCAGCACTTCCCCCTCCCATGCCAAATTACTACACCCTCACTTATGCTGCAGCTGAATATATGGACCCCAATGCTCTCAAGTCATTGAGGGAGAGGTGTAGTAACAATATTAGTCTTTGAAATAGATTAATAATTTAGGGCACAGCAGAGAAACCTGTAATTGCTCATCTTCAAGACTCATAATGTATTCATCTAGAATTAGAGGTTCTGAAATTTACAGGTCAAGCAGTTGATAAAGAAATGGATTATTATCTCAAAGGTGTTTTAATATCTTGAGGTAACATAGCATTTTCTCAATGAATGACCCCCCAAAATGAGTCGTTTTTTTTCTTGACAGATAAAAAGTGCCAATAATATATTACTCCTATTTTGTCTTGATATACAGTTACACTTTTAAAAGGCTATATTTATTTTTTAACAAGTTCTAGGCTACATGCCTTTTTTAAGGTTACAGGCCAATGAGAACCTTCAGGTTGTAGCTAAGCAAGTCATCTGGTCGCAGAGGAATATTCAAGTTATCAATCTGTATCTAATTCATTCTGCTGGGCATCTTTATCATTGTATGGTAATGAGTGATGATTTCAGAAATTTAAAAAAAAAAAACTGTAATGAACTATTCAATGCGTTTACTAATGAAGAGTGTTATCAAGAAAATTGAACCAGGGATCTCTGTTGTTCCACTAGCTCGGAAAAAATGAGTGTTACATCAGACAAACTATGCTTGTTGTACCTGTAGTATGAAATACACCTATACTACACCGTGGTTATAAATTCAGGCTCCTGTGGTCTGCAAATGGCCTCAGCCCCTGTTAATAATAGCCAATACATTATGTTGGTTAGTCAGAGATATACATGCATATACATTTCTAGGTGGGGCATATCTTTAGGAATGGGGGACAAGCGGCTCCATCACTGATCTTTACATTCTTGATTTGCGAAGAAAAAAAGGCCACTCCCAATTATGAACCCCTTGCATATCCATACATATGGGACATGCAAAAAGTTTTTTCAAATGGGAAACTAGGCATGTTATTCCATTACATAAGTACATGCTGAGGAATCCTAATATAACACTAGCTGGAGTCCATCATTGCCAACCATGTTATAGTAAGAATAATCAACAAAAAAAAATACATATGTACGAGTGATGGTGGATGGAGGGATGAAAGTCAAATGTATAGCAATAATTTAAATGTTTGTCAAATTATACAACAATCAGGATTAGGACCATTCCAATTTTAAGATTAATAAAAAATGATCTTTGCTGTGTACTAAGATTAATTATGATCTTTAAGTTATGGCCTTTTAAAACTTAAATGAATATTTTTATCTGTTTGTCAGCTTCACTCTTGTTTTGCCAAGGAGTAAGATGCCTTCTCAAAACAAAGAATCTGGAGTTGTCACGTTTTATCTGAATTTGTGTTAGTAGGGCTCGTCTGTAGTGCTAGCATATAAAAATATAAGTCATATCTAATAATGTAACTAGAAAAGCAATCTAAAATATGAAATCAAATTATAATATAAATTCAATACCTGTTAATAAAACAGATCAACTTGTGAAAACAAAATTAACTATACACATATAGCAAGACATAAAAAGAACACTTGCAATCTATATCAATCTACCAATTCATGGAATCTACTATTTAACAATTAATGCCTTCAATGCTGAGAAGCATGCAGCTAAGATGAACAAAAGAAAAATGAATACCATAAAGCTGCACTAAAAAATAAGTAACTGTCCTGAAAATGTTGTCAACACTGAATGCTGACTTTGCAAGTGCTGTTTACATCATTTTTTAGAGACCTATTTTTAAATGTGAAGCAGGTGATTTTAGTTTAATGGCTTATAAATGGAAATGTACTTTGATAAACAATGTACTTAAACATTTTGTTGATCCATCTGACTGCTATGAACAGAACAAATATATTTAAGCATGCCTGGAGAGGAAATATATCAATGCTATAAATAGCATAAATATATTTAAGCATGCCTGGAGAGGAAATATATCAATGCTATAAATAGCATAAATATATTTAAGCATGCCTGGACAGGAATTATAGTAATCTCATTCCATTATGCAGAAAACAATGGCAAGAATTCTTGAATGAAAATATCCAACTGTGTATTAAAAAGTGAAACCTGAGTAACTTTTTTAATATAAAAAAGAAAAACTTTTACCTCCCCTCACTACAATCCTAAAATAAAATGATGTTAGTGTATGATACATTAGAAAAATGCAAACATGGTGAATTCACATTTAGTCTTGGAGTACCAGTGTTGACAGATATCACCCCATCTAAACTCGTTCAAAAGAGGAATCCAGCGGCAAATTGTACAGACTATGATTTGTCATCTCATAATCAACGTTCCCTCTAATATTTTTTCTGTGTGTACAGAATTGGTGGTTGTTTGAGGAGCCTCATTTCCATGTTAACAAAACATTTTCAGAAACATTTGCGATTGTAAATTTTAACTACTGACGAAATACACATTTGTAATAATGTCTTTTTATTAAAAAAGATATATGGCTTAGAAAACATGTATAGCTTTCATACTTTATTGCAATAAAAATGTTATGCTACGATTACAAAAGCACCACCAAACTAAACTAGACTTGCATGTACTTCTTATTCCAGCATCAATATAATGCTGAATGCTAAAATTTCTACCGCCTCTCCTTCTATAACTACCATAGTTGATAAATTCGGTTAAGATGGACTTCCAATCCAGAGTCTTGGTAAGACTATATTCTCATCATCTTGTCCAAGGTGTCAGTTTCCAGACGGTTCCAAGATGTGGTCTTGATGACATTCTTAAGGATAAAACAACATTCACAGTCTGCCCTTGATGCCTGGAACCTTGCAGATACATCCAGTAGAAGAGACATGATAAATTGTTCATTGTTGAATGCAAACCGGATGTCATCAAATGTTTTTCGCATGTTTCATTTGTATCTCTGAAGAAATGACGTTATCTATCAAACAACTCTACAATTTCTTTTTCTCCACTGCCAAGAACAGCTGTGTTTGACAGAAATTGTTTCAAACAACTTCCACTCCATTAGTACATTTTCTGGAAAACAGCTGTCCATATGTAAACACACAAGTTCAACAAATCATAGAACAGTAGCCATATTAATATTTACATTGCTGTCTATAAATGCATGAACTTTGTCATTCCAGTTCAAAGTGTCTCCTGTACTGTAGGTGTAGCTTAGATATTCTTGCTTTAACTGGAAAGCTTCAATTGTTGCTAGGTTACTGCTGTAACAACCAGTTCAGCTCAACTAATTTACCAACCATGTCATCGAAAACTATCAGTGCAGCACGAATCTGTGGGTTTGTCAACTTTTTGAAGCAGTATTTGCTCTTTACAGTAGTCAATATCAAAACTGGAATGTTTCTTATAAATGTTCTCAGTGCGAAATGTCTATAAAGCCAACGTACTCCATTCAGCAGTCTAAATGAAAATGAGTTAGTCCAGAACTGCTGCCAGCTCTTCAAATGTTGCTTTTTTTAACAGATTACCTACTGAACAGCGTGTACTCAGTTTGAAGCAATGTCTAAATGTCCTACATTATTGAAATGTTCTTGCAAGCATCATCAATTCCAAGTTTTCCTCGATGAGCAACACAATGCTGTTGCAGCAGATGGGGAACATCTTTGCGAAGTAGTGAAGCTACACCATTGTCCTTATGCAGCATAACTGATGCTCTGTCAGACGTAAGCATGACCGTCTTCTGCATGTCTAGTTTGCTATTTGAATAAAAGTTTTTAATAACTTCAAACATTGATCTGCTGCTGTCATATGTGCTCAACTTCAAAATTCCAGCAAACTCTTATAATTCATGTCATTAAGTGGACAGAATTTGGTGTACAACATTTTAGTGACTGAAATATCAGTACTTTCATCAGAGATAAGAGTATGATAACTGGCATTAAGTAGATCAATTGTGATTTCTTGTTTGACAACCTCATTGATAGAGATGGCTAGCAATAAGTTATTGATCAAAATTTTTACCTTATTGATGTCAGCAATCTTCCACTTAGAAAACTCATTTCTTTTTTCTTGATCTTCTGCGTTTTTAGTTATTAGTCTGTGCAGACCTTTGAAGTTTTGCCATTGTAGTTTATACACTGAATCCAAATGAATTTTCTGAGTAAGCTGGCACTTCAAGTAATTCATTTTCCAATCATCACATCATTTCCTGCTACTGAAATTACCAGCTACTGAAATTACCAACAGCATCAGCTTGTTGACACAACTGACAAATGACATCATCAGTGCTGTCACAATAAATGAAGATATCACCCCATTTTTTGGTCTGTTTTCTGCTGACACTGAAGTTCTGTCTCTACCAGCTCAGTAAACCATTTGGCTTTAAACTTACAACTACACTTTTTCTTTGCAAAACTGTCTAACATAGTCTCATTTGCTTTATGTTTCAACATCAGTTACAGATTTTAACCACATAGAAATATTATGCTGTATTAAACTGGTTTAAACTTCCAAAGTGGAATCCGACATGGATAATCTGATTGACACAAAGGCCAATAGGCTAATGCAGATTGACACAAAGGCCTAATAGGCTATGGCAGATTGACACAAAGGCCTATAGACTATGGCAGATAGACACCAAGGCCTATAGGCTATGACAGCACCTGTTGGAAGGTAGATAGCTGGTGCAATGCAGCTCACCAGTATCAGCATCCTCTCTCAATAGGCTGGCACACAAAGCTGATCTTCTGGGTATGCTTAGCTGCAGGCACACACAGTCACAGATCTTGACCTTCCATTGAGCAAAGATAAGTAAGTAGGTTAATAATTCTATTGTCTACCTTAAATTAAACAAAACTTTAGCTCATATGTATTTGCTACCAAAACCTGTGCATGGAATTTTTAAACTGCTGCATGTCATTTTCCTATGACCTGTGGGCTTTCGCACCTTAGAAGGAACTTAGCTCATAACGAGATGGGTCTATGCAGTTTGTTGACAGTAATTAGTCAAATAAACAATATAGACCTGATCAGCAGGCACATTATGCCTCAGCAAATCAGGATCTTTGTTATTTGAAGTTTGACTCAACTTATTAGCAAGTACATATGGTAATTGCTGATCCTTCTGTAAAGACTTAGGATTCCGTATGGCAACAAATTTACATAACTTCAAATGTTATTACTATTATATTTGAATATTACAATATGGATACACTAAGAAAAAACTGAATTCACAATACATCAGGAAATTCCAGAGAAATATGTGGCAAGCTAGAATTCACATGCTAAATATGGTGCAGCTAAAGGCTATGATAAAAGAAACACAGAAATTCATAAGACCAAAAATCTTGCATGTGCTATATTATAGATATAATAACTTTTATATAAAAGAAAGATTATGTAAATTAACTTATAAATATAGAAAGATTACAATATAACTCCTAAATATAGGAAGATAATGATATAATAACTTGTGTCACAAATGGTACCATCAGGATACTGAGCTAAAACATGCATATTTTTAAAAAACCATTAATGTATATATTATCCATTTTAAAATATTTTCACATCAATTCTTTCTTTATATTTATAGCTGTGAAATGAAAAAGAACAAAGGTATACATAAGGTTTCAATTTGAATTACCGATCAAATTTTAAAATAATTCAGAAGTCTTGTAAATTTGAGCTATTTATTTTAACAACTTATTTTTCCTCATATTTCTTTCTATCTTGACTGTAGCTGTGTTATAAGTCTCTTTTGTTTCCAGCTAAACAAAGTGTAAATCATTATATCACACTTTTATTATAATGCTATCCAAGAAAACCATGGAGTATACCATCTTATAATGAGACCACCTTATAATGAAGTGTACTTATCATAATGCGGATTAAACCACCTCTAATTGAAGTACACTATACATATAATTTTACTACCACTTTATGAAAAAGGATCCATTACTATACTTGAATTATAAAAGAGTGCATGTTACAAAGATGAATTTTACAGCAAGGGAGAGCTAAACAGTTTGGTATGTAATGTAATTTTTCACAAATGCTTTTCATTACTACAATCCCAATTAATTTTTACTGTCTTAAGAGTCATAAAATATATGTTAATACCACAAAGAATTTTTAAAAACAAAAGCATGATGATGTAAGCAACTGTATTCATGATGTTAGTGCAAATTTCAAACAAAGCACAGGTACATCCTTCACCATATGACTTATCTTCCCATATCACTTTTTCTAATATACAACCATATACTATAATATGGAAATTACACCCAGGACCAATAAATAGGTGCAAAAAATGCGGAACACAGTGATATCTGCCACCACCAGCTAAAACTGGGTGCTGTTTTTATGGAGCTATACCTTGTTCCAAAATAGTCTCCAAATCCATATGGGTAAACTGAGAGTCATCAGGAAGTAACGTATCAGGCAAATCATCATCAGAATTCAAGTCTGATTCCCCTGATTCATCTCCTGTAACAGGCATACGCATATCATGCATGATGTTGGATTAGTTTGAAACATCTATAAACCTTATCATGCAAACTGACAAGTCATATTTATTGCCCAAATCATGCATTTAGACACACATGCAGATGCATATGCACACACAAAAACATCTTCCACAAACATGCAATGTACACAAAACTGTCAAGGATTTGCTTTGAGTCACTGAACATACAGAGTGTCATTCAAACAAATTCCACATGGTTTTGTTAGATTTCCACAAAAATGATCAGGTAGAACAAATGTAGCTTCTCTTCTAATGCCAGAATGTTGTTTTCTTTTTATTGCAAAAGTGATTTTAATGGATGATGAGATGCCAACAATATTTCACAAGCCCACGACTCAGCTCATTGTCTGTTATATACCTCCTGTCAGCAACTGCTTACAAAAAGATATTCAATGATATTCACTGATGCTGTCAATTTAATTTTTGTTTGGATACTATAGAAAGTACATCTAAACAAATTTATAGATAGAAAGAGGTGTCTATTTAGTTTTGCTGCAACAAAGTTTTATCAATGTCTCTTCAACTGGTAATAGATCTTTTAACCATTGGACCCGCTTCATGTTAGGTTGTGATATCATACATCCCTGTCCTGCTTTAGGTGAAAACTGCAGGCTACCTGTTCTAGATATAACTGAAAATTGCAGGCTAATTAGGCTAAAGATTAGATACAACTGAAACTACTAACTAGTGCAATATATATATATATATATATATATATATATATATATATATATATATATATATATATATATATAAAGAATACAAATCATATGGCGAATAACAACCCTCTCAAGCGTACTGGATCCACCAAGGGATCACGTTTGTCAGGGATTAATTAAAATAGATGCAATAAACTGACGACGAACAGTACGAAACTAGTAACTAACTAGCCTAAGCGCTTTCGACTCTTAATGAGTCTTTTTCAAAGGCAAATACAAAACATAATTACGACAAACAAATAAACACAAAAACGTTGTGTTTGTAAACCTCTACATTTCTGTCTTCACATGTGCTAAAACTATAAATACAACCAGCTTGTATAGACTAGTTGCGGAAACTGAAAACGTTGTATAATTCCCTAAAAGTCTAAAAGCCAAAGCGACATCTATTTTTACTTTTGAAACCAAGCGGTCTAAACCAAGAAGACTAGAAAATAAAAACTATGCACTAGTAGAATTTAATATTTTCTAAATCTTCTTATTATCCTTCAATTTTTACTATAAGAATAACCGGTATAGAATCAAATATCCGGGATATAATCTGCGTTACATATGTACACAAAGTAAAAATAGATGTCGCTTTGGCTTGTAGACTTTTAGGGAATTATACAACATTTTCAGTTTCCGCAACTAGTCTATACAAGCTGGTTGTATTTATAGTTTTAGCACATGTGAAGACAGAAATGTAGAGGTTTACAAACACAACGTTTTTGTGTCTATTTGTTTGTCGTAATTATGTTTTGTATTTGCCTTTGAAAAAGACTCATTAAGAGTCGAAAGCGCTTAGGCTAGTTAGTTACTAGTTTCGTACTGTTCGTCGTCAGTTTATTGCATCTATATATATATATATATATATATATATATATATGACTGAAAATGAATAACTTTTGCTTAAATTATCAGATACAACTGAAATTTGCTGAATAATGGGATACCAGTACTAGATACAACAAAACTGTTGAATAACTGAGCTATCAATACTAATTAAAATTGATACTTGCAGACTAATTAGACAATCAATACTATATACTTTTCATATCACTTACAATCTGAGAAAATGCAAAATTTTACATTTTCTCTGGGGATTCATGACATAGTATGAGCCTGACACTGCTCAAAAGAAATTTAAAAAAAAACTATTGTGGATCACTTTAAACATGGAAAAGAACAAAATAGAAGCAAATAATTTCAAGTATTATCTTCATAAAAAGAAATAAGTACTAAGCATTTTCGAAAAATTCATTTTGGATTAATAGAGACCTAATGAAATTGAACTGATTGCAAAAAAAGAATATTACTGGTTACAATCACATTACAGAATACAAAATATATTTTCCATTATTTTCTTTATGTATTTGGACAACTGTAATATGACCACAAATAAAAAATTTTTTAAGGACACATACATATACTGACTACATATATTTTTATCACCTTGCCATTTTTATTTGATACTAACGCGACATCATTAGAAGATTTTAAATGAAAGCCAATGTTCATATAACCCTCTAACCATGCCGATATGACTGTTTGGGATACATAGTGATAACATAATCAAGATGGCAGCTATAGTAGCTGTACTGGATGCCAGATTGGCAACATTTTCATTTAGGATCAACTAATTAGTCTTTTGATGAAAACCACATGCCGATGCAACCATCCAATAAGGTATAGCAGTAAAACTATTTTCTAGATGGCAACCATGATGACCATTTTGGAGGTCAGATCAGCAACATTTTCATTAGAACCAACAAAAGATTGTAAGAAATCTTGTATTTAAACCCCATTAAGTAGTGATAACAGAATTTTCAAGATTGTCACCATGACAGCTGTATCAAAATCTTACCTATTTTCGCTCAAAACCAACTAACATTATAATAACTCTTTAAGTTAAGTCTGCCTGTCAAAGTGTTCATCTGTTTAGAGGTAGCAGTGATAAAAAGATTTCATAATTGTCACATTGCATGTAAATGGGGGATTTATAACCAACTAGACATAGGGATGAACGTGTCTGTAAAGTTGGTAGCAACCCTTTTGCTAGTGTAAGAACAGTGATAACAAATTTCTGCTAACTGATGCTGGACACCAATAGAGCTAAACAGTAACTTTACACAAAGCATATACTTATTCCATACAATTATGTATATTGTCATGGATTTAAGAGTAGTGTAAATTAGTGTACTATTAGTGTAAATTTTGATATTGATCAGCACAAATGGAGGTTTAGGACCAACCTTCTCCCCCTCCCTCCAGCTACCAAAATACATGACCACTTTAACTATCAGGAAAATTACAATGAAGATTCATCCCACCATTTTTCTCCTCCAGTTGTTTTATATATTGACACAAGCTGCAAATAATCTGAGGTACATCTTTGGCAACAGATGATGGTTAAAGATTAAAACATGGCAGATTATTTTGCTTAACATATGAAGTATTTTTCAAAAACTTGTATTTTATTGTGGACTGAAATAAGCTAGACAACTAAGCTAGTAATGGTGGTTTAATTCTTTAATTTACATGTTCATGTGAGCACTTTCCTATGTTACTTGAGAATTTCTTTATTTTCTTTATTTCAATTATAGACAGTGAAAGAGTATTCTTTTGTTGATGGAATGAAAGAAAAATTTTTATGACTCTAAAAAGCAGAAAATATGGCTATTGATTTCAGAAAAATAAATGAAGCAGAATCCAAAAAAGAATTTCAAAATATATTCAATAAACCAAAATGCTAAATAATTCTCTCTCAAGTGTGCAAAATATACAATTTTCTAATGTGCCAACAATTTTCCAGGTCAAAATGCTTGTAAAAACACATCTGAAGCCAAGATTAGACTGTGCATACATTAAATTAAGAAAATGTTAGTAATATAAAAAGTTATCAGCAAGCTTATTAGTTTGTATCATGCAAAATGCTACAGCATCCTATATCACATGTCTTTATCATGCAAAATGCTACAATATCCTATCTCATGAGAATTTAAAGCTAATGAATTTGACTACATAAAATTCTTTTTATACATATCTCCACTCCACCATGTACAAAACAGCTTTTAAAAAGATTCATGAATTCACTATTATTCATTTGGTACCAACTTTGGGGGTTACAGTATTCCCATAAACCTCAAATTTAAAGACCCCAAAACTGTTATCCATCTGTCAAGACAATACTCCTGGGACTCTTTTTTGGCAACTAAAAGTGGATTCCCGAGCTACCAGAGGCAATGAAACAACATTATTCAACAAATAAAGCTGATAACTCCATACATCTGATTTGTTTTCTCATGAATTCACTATTATTCATTTGGTACCAACTTTGGGGGTTACAGTATTCCCATAAACCTCAAATTTATAGACCCCAAAACTGTTATCCATCTGTCAAGACAATACTCCTGGGACTCTTTATTGGCAACTAAAAGTGGATTCCCGAGCTACCAGAGGCAATGAAACAACATTATTCAACAAATAAAGCTGATAACTCCATACATCTGATTTGTTTTCTCCAAGAACTGCCCCACTCCCAATGATTTTAACAGACCAGTGTGTATGTGTGTGTGTGTGTGTGTGTGATTTAGATTTTTAACATAGATTTTAAAAAATTTTCAGTCATGTTACTATGATGTTTGTAGCATGACAGTTTATAGTGATGTCTAGCACTGGGGCATAATGTTGCAGAAATGTGGCATGATGTTTCACCAAGTCACATTATTATGACACCAGGCAGACCAGTCCTAACACTAGCCTCTTATTGCTGAGTGCTAAGCAAGGCAGCTGTTAGTACCATTTTTTAAAAAAAATTCTCCGACTTTGCCGGGGTTAGAAGCCATGACATCCTGCATCAGAGGCGAATGCTCTAGCCAGGCCACCAGAGAGTATCGGTAAAGTATAATGTCAGAAAGATTTAGCATCTTAAAGGAGTGACTTTTTTCCTCTTATTGCTGGTTTTAATGACACTTTTAAGAGACTACTGGTTATATCATGCATTGGTAACAGAGCTAAGTGCTTTTACAAAGGTCACACTAAAGTCACTGACCCAGGCTGGCCTGGACAGGCATCACACCTGTGACCCTTTGATTAGAAGTCTGGTTCTCTACTGACTAAGCTACCACAGCACCTCTGAAATATCAGAATAACTGTTCATATATAATATGTAGTGAGCACACAAAAGGTCAAAGGTTAATGGGTAAAGTAATGTCTGTTTGTCAAACTGAAAGCACAAAAGAAACTTAATGTTAACTTGACATAAAAACTCTTTTGTGCAACCATTTCCTTGAAAATAACTGAAGGAAAATTTTGATGCAGCATATATACAGCTTTTGAAATGGATATGATGTTTGAATGAAGTGCAGAATAAAGAATCCAAAGGGTATGACCCCCATTATAAGGAAGGGCATTTCTGTTTATTTGAATGAATTTCTGAACTTAAGAAAATATCTCTTTTTTTTTTGTCAGAGAAATGATACAAGACTAACTGAACTGACCTGATCGATGATGTAGGATAAGTCATCAACTATTTCAAAACAAGTATTTCAATCAACTACAGTTTAGACTGAATACATCAAAGCTGATGAACATGTTTACTTAAACACAATTTTTACAGATAACATTTTGTGTTTGGACAAGAGTCTGTCCTACTAAGTTCACAACTATCTTAGTCATAATGCGTCAATCTTCGTAATAAATGATGATTGTTTCGGATAGAAAATGGCAGATTTGAAATAATTTAAATAAATATTTGTGCTAATCGCTGGGCAGAGCATTCTCAAATCAGAAAGGTCAAAGTGCGGGTAATTAGCTGAAGATGCATTACTTTCCCTGTGGAATTGGCCCCAATCTGGTCAAAAATTCACAAATTACCTCCCGTTAGATTATTGTCTATGGCTAATGTGGAATTTATAGCAATCTCCTCCACCCCAACCTTTAAGGATTACATTAAGCAGCCAGTGACCCTACAATTAGTTTTTATCTTGTAAAATACATAAGTTATAAAGGTTTGCAGAAGGAGTAATACCATTTTGATCTGTCCTCCATGTTGCAAATATGAATCTCACTGCATATCTGTCACTAGCAGATAAAATCTTACAAATCGGCCATTTCTAACTTCTGAACTCTTCTGTGCTAGTCAAATAAATGTTTTTGTTTTTTCTAGTTATTCTTCATGTCAGTCATAATAAGAATAAGCTTTTGATAAAGATATTCTGTGTCTTATTCATAATCACATTAAGCTACAACTCAAACAAACTGAACTTTTTTGCTATTTTTTTTTAACTATTAACTGATTACTTCCTTCTTCAGCATCTTTAAATGCTGTACATTATTTTTTGTTTTATAATTGATAATATGCCTGCCATCAGATTTTCCAAATATATTGGCAGACATTTTCTAAGGATAATCCAAGCCTACTTTCTCACAAATTTATTTCAGTTTTCCTGATCCATTCATGGGATAAATACAATACATACTCACTTTTAAGTTGAGTACAACTGCAAAAAACACAGATCCAGATTTGCTATTGCCTAATACACTGACAGATCTGGATCTATACTGTTTATTAAAAGTTGGCATAGACCCAGACCTACTGTCACATCATATGACATCAAATCAAGGTCTAATGTTGTTTTGCAGTTGGACTTGACTTATGTGCAAGTATAAATGGTACTTATTTTTATCAATCAAATCACAATTAGTCTTACAAAATAAATGTGGCAAACAATAATATCACATGATTTATTACTATAACAATACTACTTCATAAACAGTAAACAGATGACCTAGTTTTAAAGAGTGGTGTTATTCTGTCATATTTTCTTATAAGTGACTCCTGATCCATTACCTACATTGTAAGAACAAATTAGCAATGCTAACTGTGGAACTTTCTCAGATGAATGCACCAATAAAGCTACATGAATTGTTTTAATTATCAATGTAAATGCAAAAACTTTCTTACAAAATCTAACACTGCTGACAACATTACCAATATAATGTGATAAGTGTATCATGGCAATGCTTCACTAGTGACACAAACCTGTGCATGCCAAAATAAGGGCACAATGAATATACAGGAATTTGCTGTTACCAATACAGTCAAGACAATGCATATGCAGTTAAAATATTACAAGTACACTGTAGTGTGATTATGGTTTTAACACCTTTGCAACACAAAATATGAAATAACAACTATATTACCATCAGTTGAGAGACTTTTCAAGCTACTTTGTGTAACAGTACTAGCAGCACCAGATATAGAATTTTTCTTATCCGATTCTGTACTTCCAGGGAGTTGGAAATCCTCACTGGGAGTTAACTGTAATGAAAATTTTCACACAATTATGCTTTGGTGAACTAGATCTTGGTTAACAGAGCAGACAAATTTACCTCCTCCTGATAACAAAACACTTACTGATAATTAAAAGATATATTTATATATGCCAATGAAAACTGGTACAAAAGTCCATCCCAATCCATAGGGACTTGGAGAATATTTAAATTGGGTAAACATATATACAATTACTGGGCATGAATGGATGAATTCAGATGTGCATATATAATACTGGCCTTTGAGTCTATTCTTACCTCTTCAGATGGAAGGAGGGACCCCAGAATTTACAGATGGGTTTAACAAAATGGGGGAGCATGGAAATATGTGTGTTATAAGCACTTTTGTTCTCTTTGAAAAAAAAAATGTCAGAAGTTATGGTACTATTACACATATATTTTCATAAATCATCTTCAGATATATTTTTCCATATTATGTCCAAAAGTTGAGGTTGCGTGAAAGGTGGATAAAATACGGACATAGTTATACTATTCAGACATGATTCTGGTCTTGCATAAAAAAAAGCTGAACATTTTTTTAGGAGGTGGGGGGGTCCTTCCCCAACAGGGTCTTTAGGGGCAGTGTTCTGATCTGGATGTCCAGAAGGCCAAAGTATCCCATCCAAAAATGCATTTTACAATCATAAACAAAAAAATAATCCTATTGCAACCTTATGATAACAATATAAAAAAAAATACTCATCTGAAACACTAATAAACTTACCAAAAATGTTCGACTTGAATAATTTCACAACATTTATTGGCACAAGTTTCTCCAATATTATTGATGCTGAAATTATTTCATGTGCATGTGAGTGTTTACATCGTAATTAAGTCATATTAATTTGTCAATTTTTGAAGCAAACATTATACTTCTCTCTTTTCATAACAAATCTGTAAAATAAACCAAGTACATCAACTACATACAAATAATCCCATACATTCACTTGTCTTTTTCTCCACTGGAGAGAACCTGATGATATGCCAGTTCAGATCATTTTGCGACTTTGGCAAAGATTTCTTTAGCCCACAATTCATCACCACTGACTTTTTTTGGCTAAATGTGCAATCATTTCTTTTCCTTCTCAACAAGAGCCTTTTCCTTTCAAGCTAGTGCTTGTATTGGCAACATGCAGTCCGCATAAAATGACAGAGGGCTATATCTGTTCTCTCAAGCAAGCAATCATTCTTTTTATAGTAATTAACTGCACTTTTTCCACATGTCTTCTGAGCTTCAATTTTTCGGTATGCAACTTATTTTGTAGGTGCTATTGCAAACTCTTCTAACCGCGATTACCATAATACAGATCTTTCTTGCAGAGGTCACAAAATACCAGTCCTCTAACATTCAGTTTTCTTATAAACTGACCAACTAAATTTCCGTAAACTTTTCACTCCAGCCATTTCCATATGTATTTTAAACCTTTATCTAAACTTTTCATGTAATGGTTTCTCTCAACAACTAGGAACGCCATGTTATTGCAATCATGCTTTCAGTTTCCAATACATGAAGATTAATTGGATGAATTTAACTCTTGACCAATCAGAATATTCTCTATGAAAGTCATGTGCTAATATATAAAATGAATACTTTACAAGGGTCATTGCAGAATGGGACAGGACAGATCACTTTAAAAAAAAAAAAAAACAGATCAGAGATGTTATAAAAATCCGATTCAAGTCAGGAGAAAAGAGGAATTCCACTTTAAAAAGGAGACAAATCATGTCTGAATACTGGTGACAATTTTGAGCTTCCTTATCGACAAGAAACTCTTAACACTACTAATAAATTGTGTACATTACACTCAAATCTTACACCTTATACAAAATGGTGCCCATCATCTTGTAGGTGAAACAGTCCATATACTCTTAATACATGTACTTACACTTGTTTATATTAGACCAATAAAACAGGTCTTGGAAATTCATGTACTTTAAATTCTTGACTAACATTTTTTAAATCTGATAACTTAAGTGGTTAAATATTTCAATGCTGTAAATGCAATCAAAAATTTGGGTTAAAGAAAAGTAATATTTTGCAACTTTCTTTTAAAAAGTATTAACTGAAAGCAAAACAAAGAATGTAAAAGACCCACCTTATTTGTATCTTTCAAACTTGCAATTGGTACAACAGGAAGATAGATTGGAACTTTCTCTGTTGGTGACACAGAACTTCAAAAAACATAAAGAAATAAGCATGAAATGAATGTAATTTACCTAATGCCTTGATACTCATTTGTTCTGAAAAAAATTAGTAAAACACAAAAATAACCCATAAAAGACAATGTGAGCATTCTGATAAATTCTTCCCCCAATTTAAACTTGTGATGTGCAAGTGACAAATAGGAAAAAGCGTAATCCAATTGGACAAAATGAGTAATCTGAACAGATAAAGTGTTATCCTCATATAACATAATAACATTCAATGCTCATGTGTACAAAACATGTATATTTTGGCATCAGGAAGCATCCGTTTGAACAAAGGTCCAAAGTTGTATTCTACCACTAGTTGTAGTCAGTTTTCTATTAAGAGCTCGGTAAATAACACCCCTGCATTTATAAAATTCGTTTCCACAATTTAGTTCTGCTGTAAAAAAGAAGTTACATTAGTATTGGAGTTAGTAAAATGATCTAATTCAAGGGATCTTTGTTTTACACTATGACCAATATGAAAATCCCTTCCACACAGCCTGCAATGGGCATGAAGCTACCCTAGAATGGCACTGTATTGTGTTATTCATGTATTCATCTCCGAGTCGTTTTTTTCCATTTTTTTTCATTTGCTTAACATTTTTGCTGCATCATATGCATCGAGTAAAATAAATAACTGAAAACAAATATGAAATGTCTTCATTATATTGATATATACTATCAGTTACTGAACTTGCTAATTGGATAAAATAATCAATAATGAATTGGCAAGGGGGTCGTCGGGGGCATATTTCATATGGTCAACTAGTGTTTGTTAATATGTAGATATCAAGTGGGCATTGTCCATAGTTCTTTTTTGTTACTAACAGAAAACAGTGCATGTACCTGCTACAGGTGTCTTAGATCGAGTCTAAATTTAAAGAATAAAAAGGCAAATGACTAATAACTATTCATGACAGCTAAGGACTGAAGCAACTTGTATTGGGTAAGTTATAATTTTATACATTCTTCACTTCTTATATCTAAATGGGCATCAAAATGGAAAAAATATAAATACATCTACTAATCACTTCACCTCTATTGTAAACGTTAAATATCATGCTAAAAATAAATTTAGACCAGTGATTTTTTCAACAAAACTTCACCTCTATTGTAAACGTTAAATATCATGCTAAAAATAAATTTAGACCAGTGATTTTTACAACAAAACTTCACCTCTATTGTAAACGTTAAATATCATGCTAAAAATAAATTTAGACCAGTGATTTTTACAACAAAACTTCACTTCTATTGTAAACGTTAAATATCATGCTAAAAATAAATTTAGACCAGTGATTTTTACAACAAAACTTCACCTCTATTGTAAACATTAAATATCATGCTAAAAAAAAATTTAGACCAGTGATTTTTACAACAAAACTTCACCTCTATTGTAAACGTTAAATATCATGCTAAAAATAAATTTAGACCAGTGATTTTTACAACAAAACTTCACCTCTATTGTAAACATTAAATATTATGCTAAAAAAGTGATTTTACAAAAAACTTTTTTACTAAATTAAAAAAACAAACATACAAAACTTCTAATCAACACTTAAAAGCCTGTATTGTGACAACATACTGTTAACCACCTCAACCACCCACCCACTATAACAGGTCATAAAGACATAAAGCAATAAATCTTTTCTACATCACAGTAGAGGTATATTAATCAGTTCATAAACACTGACATTCTAATTTATTTAAAATCATTGTTCTTAAAATCAGATCATAAGCTATTATCATTGTGCACACCTGGAAGTCAGAATCTGGGTGAAAGTCGTAGGTTCTGGGTAACCAAGGAGTTACAACCATTATTACATGTATTTTTCATGCATCAGTAAATACCCTGATTAGCTACTAAATGTACAGTCCACTTACTGAATTCCTCATTCACAAGCATAATATAGTTGACCCATATCACAATAATCTATTACAATATACTGTGTACATTCATTAATACTGAAAGTTTACCAATGAATAAACAAATTCACCCCTACTTCCAAGTTTATTGAACAAAAAATGCATTATGTGTAGTCGTGAGCTAAATACAAATACTTAATCTATGTTAGCAAAGCATACAATGTGGGTCACAGTGACCTCTGTTCATAGAGTGAAGTACTCAGTAATGCATCCAATTATCAAGTTTTTATGACTCAAACATAAACAACACACATATGAACTTAACCCATTACCTCATACAAGCACCTTTTGGCCCTCTACCGCAGTCGCATACAGGCGCCTTTTGGCACTTTACACGATTCCCATACAAGCACCTTTTGGCAACTCTGTAAACAGCTGCCATTTTGAGTGGGTTTTTGTAGCACCACCTTCAGGGAAAACCCCCATCATATACTACATTCATTGGTGAGAATGACCATTACATCAGATCATGTGGTCACTTTTGTTGCTCTGGTCGAAATCTGCTATTTAAAGTACGTAGGTCATATTTGTCTTGTACTCTCCACAAAATGGTGGTCTCTGATATCTTTCAGTACTTGCTTGAGTAGAATCACAACAATGAAAACTTCAATAACTTAGGTAAAGGCTATGACACTTATGTAGGAAGTCATTAGTTTTATATTTTATCAAATTCAACTGATTTAGTGATGTAGACACAGACAAAGAACTTCTAAATTTTGAGTATGAAAAATTGCTGCTACAGTTGATCACGCGGCTTCACTGATTTGATAGTGAACATGTTCTCTAAAGATTTTAAAGCGCATACAAAATTCTTTTGTTAAAAGTAATTATACAGCTATAATGACAGTATTTTACTCTTAAATCTTTCCATACATAATATATGTGTACCAAAAATGTAAAGTGGTTAAAATTGCTGTAAAATGTTACACTTCACTGCTTAACAGGCCTATGCATAGCAGACTCTACTGGGTAACTTTGCTACATGCGTAATGAAGAGAAACATTTAAAACACAAAATTTCAAGGTCATTCAAGTATGAAATATAGCTTGCACAAACCTCTTTTAATAATACTGAGGAGGCACCTAACATGTGTGCCCTCACCATCTTTCATAATTCTAGGTAATTGGTACATCAATGTGTTAAGATAGGCATGATTACGTGAAGAAATTAAATATGTAATACTAATAGCCTATTAAATCCTGAAGGGGGCCTCGAGTGGCCGAGTGGTCTAAAGCGCTGTCCGTTACGGATCACTGCCATCTCACCTCTGTTTGCGTGGGTTCGAATCTAGGATTCGGCGAATGTGGATATGTGAGAAAGCTTGCCAGTAGCTTCTCGTGGGTCGGTGGTTCTTTCCGGTGATTTCCCGGTTTCTTCCTCCACCATTAATACTGGCCGCCATGAATAGCCTATCGTGTGCTGAAAAATGGCGTTAAGCACAACAACAACATTAAATCCTGAGATCATATTTGCTTTACACCTTAAATATCATATAAAAATGACCAGATGAAATTTATTGATCGCTATGGAATTTTACAATTATGGCCAGGATGTAGAAAAGAGCTTTATCACAAATTAAAACAAATTAGTATGCATCTTTTCCAACATACACAGCTTTCAGTGTGTCACCATAGTGCTCAACATCAAATCTAATTTGAACTGGACACACATTTACTGTATTTGCTAGCCTATAAATCAATGTGGAGTATAAGCCGAATGAACAAATTTTGTTCAAATTTTCCATCCTTCATCCATATATGTCGATGCTGAGAATAAGACAAGGCCAGATCAATACCTCAACTTCATCCTTTTCACTCTGTTCCTCCCAGCATCATGAATTTTATCCTACCTGTAACTCAGTAACATTTCTATTTTGGATCAATGAATGTAACTCAATGTACTTAATATGAAGTAATATCAGTCTGCTTTTGTTTAATCCAACACTGGTTGGGAACGAATGATTACAGTGATTGTGCATGTACATGTATTTTCAAAAACATGTATTGATCTTTATTTGCAAGATACTGTCATATATTAACCTGGATAAAATACAATCTTGGTTATTTTGCACCAAAACCATGTTATGCGTGAATGGCTGGTGCCTGAAAGCATTCCGTTGATGTTTCTCTCTCACTCTCTCTCTTTTATGATTTTATTGGATCCATTTTTTCAGTCATGATAACATATTCAAACCTATGAGTACAGTCAAACATGATTTGTTTTTCAATGCATCATGTGTTATTTGGTATTAAGTGATGCTAGCAATAGTGTGAATGCATACACTACATGTGATAAGAGAGTTCATATATTTTTTTTTTAATAAATTGCTCTTGATGATAAAAAAGTAGGCTAATAAAGAATAACACAATATTAGATTCTTTCATTTTATTATCAATTAAGCATTTTTTTTGTATTTTATTGTAACATGCAAAGGAAGGGGATTCCAGTTAAACACAAGAGCAAGAGACCAGAGTAATGGCCAAGGACATCTTAAAAATTATGTTACCCGTTTTTATGAACTAGGATATCTCGAGAACCAGTTATATTGATGATTTGTTTTACAACCTCTGACATAATCGAGATAACTGGGTTTGACTGTTATTGTAATGTTAGCTACCTTAGTCCCCTCCCCAAGGGACAGGTGCTATGAGATGCGTTTGCCTTGGATGTAGGAATAAAACAAAAATGGGCAAAATGGTTGCATGCTTTTATAAAAATAGATGTTGACACTCTAGTACAATACATCTCTTCACGAATGTGAGCTATAAGGGAATGTAAAAGGATTTCCAGGGTGCTTCAAGCCACAAAAAAAGGTAACCCAATTACTAATCAGTAAATGCAAGTACACATACTGCTAAATTCATAAATTACCTGTCTGTATCATCAGTAACAAGTGTTGCCCAATTTAATTTATTGCATAGACTTTCAATAAAAATTTGGTAGAAAATAAGTATTGATAACCAATGTTCTGAAATGATTTAATTTGTTCTGGAGATGTCTGTAATAAAATAGATATATGGTGCTATACAAATTGTAACCTGCAGCTCAAGTTTGGCACAGTGTATTACCAAATAAAATCACTGATACTGTCCATAAGGAACATGCAAACTCGGTCCAAACAAATCTCAAAACTTTCCTTACAGTTCATAACAATCATAAATGTCGTGATGTATGTGAAATGTTTACATGCTGTGTTTTACCAAATAAATCACTGACACTGTCCAAAAGAAAGATGTTAACTCGGTCCAAACAATCTCAAAACTTTCCTTACAATTCATAGGAATAATACATGTCCTGCTGTATGCAAAATGTTTATATTATGTGTAACACATATAATCATTATTCTTATACTGCCAAAAAAAAAAGAATTATTTGATAAAAGATAAATAATCTAAACCTTGTATGTATTAATCTGGCAACCAAAATGTCAGAAATATAAGCATAGCATACCCAGTTGATGACTTCTTCAAAGATTCAGATGTAGCTCTTGGTTCTGAAAGCATAACAATACTGCACATGAAATAATCTGCAACAAAACCAGCAAATAATTTTTTGTTTGTTTTAGAACTTGTACTTCAACATTCTTGTGAAAAAGTGAAAACTGGATTTAAATTTAATCTACAATTATATACAATGAATCGTTTCAAGATGATAGCATTTCTAGTAAATAATAATTCTAGGCAATTCTTCCTAATATTTTATGCATCAGATGATATAAATAAATGAACTACAAATGGATTGCTAATGAGAAGCTGACCCCCTTACCTTTACCATTAAATCGATTGCTAATGGGAAGCCATGCATGACTCATTTAAAGACATAATTCAAGAGGTATTGCATTGTGTGGTCCATTTAAAGACAAAACTGAAGAGGTACTGCCACGCATGACTCATTTAAAGACAACTCAAGAGGTATTCCTATGCATGATCCTTTTAAAAGACATAACTCAAGAGGTATTGCATTCCATGGTCCTCTATAAAGACATAACTCAAGAGGTACTGCATTCCATGGTCCTCTATAAAGACATAACTCAAGAGGTACTGCATTCCATGGTCCTCTATAAAGACATAACTCAAGAGGTACTGCCTTCCATGATCCTTTATAAAGACATAACTCAAGAGGTACTGCATTCCATGGTCCTCTATAAAGACATAACTCAAGTGGTATAGCCATTGCAAGGGCCTTATTAAAGACATAACTCATGAAGTACTGCCATGCATGGTCAATTTAAAGACAAATCTAGAGGTATTACCATTCATGGTCCATTTAAAGACAATTCAAGAAGTATTGACATGCAAGATTTTTTCACGACGTAGCTCAAGAGGTACTGTATTCCAGGGTCCTCTATAAAGACATACCTTGAGAGGCACTGCCATGCACAGTCCATTTAATAACAACTCGAGAGCTATTATTGCCATGCATAGTCCTTCTTAAAGATTTGTTTGTTTGTTGTTGGGCTTAACGCCATTTTTCAGCACATGATAGGCTATTCATGGCGGCCAGTATTAATGGTGGAGGAAGAAACCCGGAAATCACCGGAAAGAACCACAACCCACGAGAAGCTACTGGCAAGCTTTTTCACATATCCACATTCGCCGAATCCTAGACTCGAACCCACACAGACAGAGGTGAGATGGCAGTGATCTGTAACGGACAGCGCTTTAGACCACTCGGGGCCCCTCCTTCTTAAAGACATAAAAGAAATATTGCCATGCATGGTCCTCTTCAGGTGACAGGTTTTGCATTTGTCATCCAAATTACTGTTTTCTGCATGACCATATTTTTTGTCAAGAAGCCATTATTATAAAAAGACTACATTCGGTAAACAAGAATGGACACGATGCCATTAGACATATAGGGAAAAAATCCATTCAAACAAAATATTATATTATGATCTATATCTAGTCATCACAAGTGTCTCATTATTTCAGCTTATTTTGAAATCCTGATCATAATAAATTTTAAAAAGTAGAAAGACAATCCATTTTAAAAAGTTCTCTTATTAAAAAAAATAATCATTCAACAGGCCAGAACATGCTAAACCTTACCTGATGCATCATATGGGGGCTTACCTGATGCATCATATGGGGGCTTACCTGATGCATTAGATGGGGGCTTACCTGATGCAACATATAAAGGCTTACCTTATGCATCATATGAAGGCTTACCTGATGCATCAGATAAGGGCTGCTTTTGATCCCTACTTATAGCCTCATTTGGTAGCTCCTCTACTAGAGTCTCCCCATGTAGCACCTCATGGTCATCAGATGGTCCAAACAGGATCTGTAGTAAACAGAAGATCAAATACATAATGAAAAACTTAGGTCAAGGTGACCTTGATTTAGATTTGTACAATGCACATGCCCCCAATCCTGAGCAAAAAGTCTAACTACATAAAGTTTGAAAGGATAAATTTTAAACATTTTATAAATGCATGCAAATATAATTACATTTACATATGCATACCAATATGCCTATCAAAATTTATTTCTCTACATCAAAGCTGTATCACTTAACTGTGTTTTTAAAATAAATAAAGCCAAAATTTTTTAAAAAAAATAAGTAAAACAATTTTGTTTAGTAACTGCCCCATGTTTAACAATATATTACATAGACACTAACAGAACATGAATTACTCTGGAGATTATCTATCAATTCGTCTCAAAGGTCAAGGTATGCAAATGTACAAAAGTTTGTGTGCAGAAATTGTTTTTTTATTACCTGACTTGCCATGAACATGACTTTTGACCTTTAAATCTCAACATCATTATCACCCTAAGAAAATCCACAAAGTCTGGTCAATGAACATACACAAAAACACAACAAAATTTCTGAGAACTATAATGACCCTGACCTTTAACATTCTGACCTTGTATGGTAAACAAGTTAAGCTACTGTACTGAAATGAAACTGATAATGGATGGACATCAAGGTATAATACACTCCTCCTTATGGTGAGCATATAAGACTCTAGTCATGTCATTAACAAAATATACACATGCTTGCCAAATTTATTATTTTGTCTACTAAGAGTTGTTTGTTCACATTCTTGTTCATGAGCTTCTCAGGATGGATAAACATACACATAATAATGATGCCCCCGCTACATGCAGTGGGGGCATAAAAAGAGGCACCGTTAACGTGGCTAGAAACTCATCCCTCCCAACCAAGCAGTCACCAATACCCATTTGCAGCTGTGTTTACTGCAGCAACCAAGGTGAAGTACCTATTGCCACCAAAAATCATTACCTTGGGTCTATACCTTACGATCTGATAAGTGGTAGCCTGTCCTGCAATCGACAATATCTCACTGTTGCTTTGGTAAATATAAGGTAAGTTCATATAGATGTAAAAAGAGGATATTATCTTGCATCAAATCTATTCATGTTTAATCAAACAAATGTATATCTGCCAGAAAAGGAATTTTTGGTGATATTGGGAATATTCCCTCATACCAATGGTATGAAAATTTATTATTACTGAAGAAAAAAAAAGAATGTTAATGTACAGTTTAAAATAATAAACTACTACTAATAATAATAATAATGATGAATAATTAAAAGGTGGCCTTAGCACAGTACCTAATCTTCAGATGCTAAGCACTTTACAATATTAGATGACACAGAAACACATACAACCACTAGATTAAAAAAACAAACGCCAAGAAATTACAAAATAAAAATATTAATTAAAGAATTAAACATTATTAAGTCTTTTAGTCTGTTCTTATGGTTGAAATAGATGAGTTTTATGAGTACTCTTGAATAAGAATGCTAATGTCAGAAACTGAGTGCAAGTTTCTAGATGAAATGTATTCATGGATGAAGTCAAGCAGGTATACTGGACCACAGCCAGTCAATGAAATTTAGCAGTGTGAATAGATAGTGTGTTTAATTCTTATCAAATGTGTAGCCAGTGAAGGATACAGAATGGGGTGGGAATGGGGGTGCTCAGTTCTTCATATTCCAAGGATGATCTGAGCAGAAGCTTTTGGAAGTTTAGACGTTTCTGTAGAAGATACTGAACCAGAGAGAAGTGAATTACAATAGTCAATTTTGAAAGTACCAAGAAATACACAAGTCCTTTAGCAGCATGAAGTGAAAACATTTTAATTATTAGCATACACTGTTGATAGAGGAGTAACATCCAAGAAATGTCATCAAATCAGCTTCAAACTTATGAAAGCCTTACTAAAAAAATTCTAATAATTGTCAAAATTGACAAGATATCAGGAAGGATTTAAATTGCATTTACTTGCACAACATCCTCAAAAGGAATAAACAGGGTTCTTACAGATTAGAGGATTTAATATTCCATGACTTTTCTCTGAAACACATTTCATGTCAAACACAGACATGAACACACTTTCTATTGTCAAACAAATAAACATAGGAATTAACAATATTATTCTAATGCTTAGCTCACACTTCACAAGACCACCACCAGGAGCCATTCCGACAAATCTTTTTTTACATGCCCAGAAAACCTATTCTACACCCATCCTATATATTTCAAATTTGAGATTATGGATAAGGAAAAGCCATTGACATTACCTGTCACATATCTCCACTCATTAGAAGTTTTTGCTAATGGTTTCGTAAGTTTGAGAGGTGATGTTATTGTAAAATGAAAATGTATTAAATTCTGTTAAGCTAATGATATCTACCAATGCCATTTTTACCTTTGCTACTCGATGGTAGGTTGGTTTCTAATGACACTGTCAGCACTTTGATTTTATTTTACCAAAGGTAAGTTTCCCAAGAAAATACAGAGCTGGTGCTCCAGGTTGGCTTGCATGAGTATCAAATCTGCAGCCCTTGGATTACAAACTAAGCATTCTAGCAACTGAAGTACTGTGCCTCCCTTCACTACTGAAATCTATACATCAGTTACTTCATTCTAAAAGCAATAATTAATTTCAAATACAAACTAATTTTAAGTTTAAAGATTAGTAGATACCAAAAATTATAGTGATAAAAAAGGTAACTGCAGTAGACCATTCTGCAAATGTAACCTATTACCCCAGCACATTCAAGAACTGGGAACTCCACTATACTATAGATGATTCAAGCAAAATGTTACCTTGTTATTTAGACTACCTTAGCATTATATACATTAAAATGTGGACGAGGTCTCACATACCTGAGCTGAAACTATCAAAAGTTCTACAACTCTGGTTTGGTGTGGTGTGTCCACAAGACAGGCAAGGGATGCATTACCTCCCCTGAAAATACAAAAGAAATGAGGCACCCAGTCAACATGATTCCAATATCTAACTCTTTACACTGATATTCATGTCGTTTTATTCTTTTACAAGATATATTATTGACCACTGTGTCAAAATTATTTAAATCTGCTTAAGTTTAAAGTTGGGTAGTTGTAAAATAATGTTATATCTGTCTGAATGCACATATGCAGATTATTCTCTTTATACCATAAAATAAAACGGGTGATTGGAATGCGCATACCAACTCTGATTAGGCACTCTGTACATCAAGCTAGAAATAAACAATGATAAATATCTAGAAGTAACTAATCCAGCAGGTACATATCTATTTTTGAACATTTAAGGCTCATCACAGTTCCTCATATATAAACTTTACAGGTTGCTGAATTTTGCATTTTCATTCAAAATCACCCATAAACACATTCACATATGATGTGGCAAGCAGCACCACCAACTTGGATGTAATGAGAATCATCAAATGGAAAAATTATTGCACATTTTAAATGGGTTAGAATGCTTTGATTAAAGATACAATACTGAGATTTGTGAGTTGCTAAGGGCTATAGGCTACTGATATATACACATAGTCGTTGGGTGTGTTAGTGGCCGTAAATCTGCCATTTGTGGAATAGAGTATAAGCAAAGTCATTCATTGGACTGACATGAATATTATCCACAATGGAATAAAAACGTCTTGCCACCATTCCTAGATGATGTGCACTGGGAAGGGAGGTATGAATAAAAATCCAGATAAATCAGATTCCACTGAGGGCTTAATCAGCAAAATTGTTGATTTGAGTACAATACAAATTGAGAAGAATATTGCTTGTTCTACCTCTACATAAGAAGTAGACACTTCTTATGTCAACCTAGCAGATAGCCAAATGATCCCAATGGGGACAATGCTTTATCAGCAATACACTTTACCAGCCAATTCTGAAACAGCCATAAACTTGTACACTAAACTGGTTCTGTGCTATGTTATTCAATACTGTCACTAACAGACCAACAAATTCTTTATTTTTCAATCAATTTTTCCATCCCTGATGACAATCAAATGCCAGTTGCATTAAATGACAGTATCAATTGAACTGATCATACTGGCTGCAAAATATGGTGATATTATTTCCTACTATAAACTAGATGTGCCGTTATAAAACACAAAAAAAAATATAAACCTCACACGAGACAAGGCGATCATTTGAATTAGAAACTGTTCCTGAAATGAATTACAAGAATAAAGAAACTGGTCAGAGATGGGAGTGGGGTGGGGTAGTTTGCATCATTGGTTGATATTCTCTGTTCTGAAAACAACATCATTTTTACTAGGTATTCCAAGCTGACATAGCTGACCATGTCAATGGCTTCCAGCAGCGCTAAAGTCAAAATTTTGCACATTTTTAACTATAAATTTTAAGCCATCACTATTCATAAAATCAATAAAAATATGCATTTGTCACAAGAAGAACGTTTCTTTTATCATTTTATGCATAAATCTGTGTGTTTTTCTTTGACTTTAATATTTAAAAATGTTTGAGGTATTAATGGGCATAATTTGAGCAGCAGCGGTTCATCTGAAAGTCAAAATTTGACGTGTTAATTTTAAGGCCTGGGATTGTGCATGGTAATTCTCATGTAAATATATTTAGCACCATTTTAAAGCTGAGAGACTGACCTAAATTTTGATATCTTTACTGTGTAAATCGTTTTTTTTTTGCTTTAAATTTTACATGATGAAAACTTCAAAATGACAATTTTTCAGGTAAATCTCAATTTTAAAATTTAAAATACAAATTTGATATCAATATAAATTGTATACATTGTGTGTTTTTTTTATATCAAATAAGTAGGTGGAGACGTGTACCAGATGTTAGAAAAGCATTTCTTGGCCCAAGGAAAATGACGGCAAATTAGTCTTCCAGGGGTGCCTTGTACCAACAAACTTTTGTCTAGCTATATTGTTTATGTAAAACTGGAAAATGCAGTTGGGATAAGGTAAGATTTTTATGATTTATATTTGCATGGTTGAATATTTTATAGTGATTTTACCATTAAGTAGATGGTGACTACTGATGTGACAGCTACAGGTAGTTTTCCATTTTACTCTACATTTTTGTCCAATGATTTTGAAAAAAATAGGAAATCAAAGAGAGAGCAAGCAGTGCTCAACCACAAAACAGGACCATTAAAAAAAAACTTTTTGGTATGAACAAATAATCTACATGAATTTTTTTAAATTCTTTAACTTTTTAATAATTTTCTTTTGATTTGTTGTATTCATCATTTCAAGTGCATCTGTCTTAACTTTTTCTAACCTTTCACATTTTAGGTTTTTGAGTGGATTAAGAAACTATCCTGGGACATCCTATCCTCATACTGCTTCACAGGCCCAACATTTTGTTTTGAAAATTGTGAAGGAGATACCATAATCTAACTCTGAAGACTTTCTTCAGCAGCCGGTAGATTTGGACAGAAAGTTTGTCTCAATTTGAACTAAACAAGAAAACCCTTTTCGACTCAAGTCTATTCCATCCGTCTGTTGGTGAAGTGACAAATGCTATCATTGCTGAGTTGGAAACTTTTTGTTCAAGAAATAAAATGCCATACCAGTTGTTTGAAACGTGGTTAAAGTGTTTAAATGTGCCATCATCAAAACTGAATGGGACAGAAGTGTTGAAAATTCACAAGCTGCTGCAAAAACCGAGAAATCGCAATCCAAAGGATTACATATCTTTCCTTAGCACCAAATTTCTGCTTGCCCTTGAAAATTTGAATGGAACATCCACTTCACAACCAGACGTTGAATTAGTGGAAAAGGTCATATGCAAAGCAAAACCCAAACAGAAATTATCAGAAACTGAGTTTGTTGAACTGAAAGATATGGTGCACCATTTTGAAGATATACTGAGTGAGAAAATTCAATTATTTCTGCACTGGAACATGAAAACCAAAAGTTAAAAAGTGAAAATGTAGTATTGCAGACTCAAATTCAAATTATGAAACTTGAAATTAAAACAAAAAAAAATATAGTATTCTGCAAAAAATTGAAAGACGTGAAGTAACAAATGGAGGAAAAAAGTTGAAAACTTGCAGAAGAAAATAAAACGAAAAGATACCATTATTAAAGACCTGAAATCAAAAATGAACTTTTTGAAAGTTTCTGCACAACAGCAATGACCAGTATCAAGAAGGAAACTTTGGCTCACATTGATTCAAAAAACAAGTTCAGAATGAAATAGTTAAAAAGAATAGTGAACAACCTCAAAAACAAACTTGCTGCCAAACCAAATGTTCAAGCTTCAGAATTGTACAGAACATGGTCAGAAGAACATGTGAAGAAATTCATAAGCAGTATATCAACAAAATCAGAGCTAAAAGAAGCTCATCAGAATGAGTTACAGCTGCAAAAAAATGATCATGGGTTTCAAGACAATCTGGAAGCATTCCTGAGCTAACCAAATGGCTTAGCAAACATATATCTGCAGATACAACCTTTGTGATCAGAATAGAAAGCTTTCCCTGTCACTCCCAAAATCGGAAAACAACTGCGACATTCACCTGGAAAGTGAAACTTTTAAATTCAGGCGCCAAGGAGTATGGGTAGTTGTGTATTGTGACTGTTATTACACTAGACAAGTGTTGGAAGTTTTCAAACCTGATCTGACACTTGTACAGTTTTTATGCCAGATGAAAACCACAATTGATCTTTTCAAATGACCAGCCATTGATGACATTGGTGATGTTAGGTTGTTGTTTTGTTTTTGATTGGAACTTTAATGTACAACCAGTTTCAAGTGATGGTCGAACTTGTAAAGTTAAAAATATTGGACACATTGACCAGCAATACAGCAGAATAAAGATCTCAAGCTAAAACTTAGTTAAAGCTGTTACTTTTCAGATTATTTTAAATAACACAGTCCTCTATGACATTTACAATTGTATCTACTCTTTGAAGTGTACTTTATCTTGAAAACATGAGTCGTAGTGAAAGATTTGGATATGTTGTCAATGGTTCTTGCTTTGTAACCTATCTTTTCTTTATTCTAATATGTTTGCTTTTAATAGTATGTATGCATTAAAGCTGTAATATGCTCCATTTTGGTGCAAAAACTATCAAAATCAGTTACTAATTGAGATAGTTGAAAACTTGTGAAATTGTTGTTTTTGCCTTTTTTGCCTATTTTCAGATATTGCTTCTGCTTTAAACCTACTTTCACAAAGATGTCAACCTCTTTGTATATTGCTTGAATTATTCATATAATACTCTGTATTTTGGTACAAGAATTATTAAAATCTGTTAATAAATAAAACGTTGTGAGCTTGTGAAAACTTGTTTTTGCTTTTTTTCCACAGACATTCAAATTTTGACCCTTTTCCCCAATTTCTGCAATCTGGTATGGCAAAAGTTTCATACCCATTTACCCAGAAAAAAATTGGGCTTTGTTTTCAGAAGGTTTTCTCACAGGAACATACTTTAATTTGCTTTTTATATGTCATAGTCTTACTATAGCAAGGTTGCAAAGTCATGGAAAATCTCAATTTCTGGCTTTTCCAGTAAGGTTGTCCTCTGCAGTTTGACTGTTTAAGAGTTAACCTAATAAAAAGGATTTTTGTGTATGACTGTATTGCTTGCATTTATTGAATAACAATGAACTTGTCTAGCTTTGCAGAAAATGCCACTACAACAGATTCAATTTTTTTTAAATTCATCTAAAGTTGATGGTAATTATATTTTCAAAGTACTCAAAAACTTTGAAGATCAAATCTTGAATAGTATTTGACTGATTAACATAATTTTTTCCAACATTTTATTTATCTTAAGGATGGTACCAACAGCTTAGTGCTTTGAACTGTAATTGCTGATATCCAAAAAGTCCTTGGAATACCTATTTTTACCAATACTTGTGATTTAAGTACTCACTGTGGGCGTAGTAATGTTGGTCCAAATACGATTCCCAAGTTGCTTGCATTCATTTGATTTTGGTCACTATATGATGCCACTCTGAAATTATGGAGAAAATACAAAATAGAAACAAGATATCTTCATAATGAGTTACTGAAACAATACTACTTTTGCATGCAACAAATTCACCCTGCCTGCAAAATTTATATGGCAATAAAATCGATTATCAGCTTGAAGAAAAATATCCATTTCCACTGTAATTTTATGATTTAATAAATTATTTTCAAGTAAAAATTATTTTCCCTTTCTAAACAGGTATTTGCAAGCTTTCTATAATGTAGAAATACAAATTATTCTGCATGCGTGATTGTGCAGGAGTGGGATTTTTTCTCAATGTTTCAAAAAAGCTTATTGTCCCATATGGAGAAGGAACTCCACAGTGAAGTGTATCATGCATTTTTGTGATCAAGCCAAGCCTCCTGATTTAAGGAAGAGAAATTCAGTCTAAAATTGGACACATAAATATTTTAAATGCTGAATAAAAGGTTTGTGTCATTTTAATTTATGACCAACTAGATGCCATAAGAGGTCTTCTGATTAAAACCTCATGTTTATACGACTTTCCATTTAGGTGCTGCATAATCAAGATTTTCGTGATGACATCCATGTGGCCATATCAGACATAAAATCAGCACCATTTTCATTTAAGAACAATTAGAAATCTTTGTATGTTGAATGATGAACATGACTGCCCACATCATCCCAATTTAGCCACTAATTTGGTTGGAGAAAGATGAAAATTAAAAATCAGCACCATTTTCATTTAAGAACAATTAGAAATCTTTGTATGTTGAATGATGAACATGACTGCCCACATCATCCCAATTTAGCCACTAATTTGGTTGGAGGAAGATGAAAATTAAACAGGAATCTATCTTGTGCAGAAAACCCCACATTTTAGAATGTTTCCAATCAATATTCACTTTTTGTGATGCAAAAGCATTTAAAGTTATATGGAATTTAAACTTTCTGTTCACTCTTTAATATTACTGTACACTTTGCGCAAATTTTTCCCATCTATTGCAATACAATATCTTAAAACACAATATAAAAATTCTGACAACATTCAACCCTACCAAGGACACATCACAGTAGCTGATCTAGGTTGATACAATGTTAAATTCCTTATTCTTGTTCAGATAATCAAGGTACACACAGCCAAAACTGTACCAAACTTTTTACAGATGCTTTGATTCTAATGTAAATCACAAATATTTAGCATCAAATGCAGTAAATTCAGCATAATTGGGCACAATGTGGCTAACATTTTCCACACCAACTTTGTATAAATTTCATGCTCCATAACATTTTGCATAAATAATAAATAAATTATAATTATAATTATAATAAATTAGTTTTCTGACATACTTTTGTAAATGATGCATGAGTACAGCACAAGTCTTCCTGTTGGAGAAAGGTAGACCATCTACAAGGATTTGAAGCCGCTTGGTCACCTGTTCCCTACTAGGACTACATGTCATGTTCTCCTGTTGGAAGAGAAGAAATGACAACTAAAATGTTACATCATGGCATATGCATATACTGGGTTTAACAGTACATTAGTACAATACTGGCTACATGGTGCTAATGATAGAAGTTTTAAAAATTGAAAGATAAAATAATTGCAAACATGTTTGATAGATAAACTCTCCAAAATAATGGGGGGGGGCCAGATTGGCCTAGTGGTCTAAAGCGCTGACCGTTACGGATCACTGCCATCTCACCTCTGTCTGCCAAGTTTGAGTCCAGACTCAGCTAACATTGATAAGTGAGAAAGCCTGCCAGTAGCTTCTCGTGGGTCAGTGGTTCTTCCCAGGGTTCTTCCAGCACCATTAATACTGGCCGCCATGTATAGCCTATCTTGTGCTGACAAATGGCATTAAACCCTATAACAACAACCAAAATAATGGAAAACAAAGTAATCCTATAAGAAAAAGTCAAGACAAGACATAAAGATGTAAAAATTATCTAAAAGGTGCAAGTTGAACAAAAATATATAAAATTATTAAACTGAGAGTCAAAATTTGAAGAAGAAAAAGGCCAGTGCTTACTCTGTGGTTCAAGAATAGTCTGAATGTAATAGGGTACAAAACTAAAGAGGAAATCTGAAGCAAATGTCTGACATTGCAAAAATCTTGGCACACAACTTTTGGCACGATCTAGATTCTCTCATTTAGATGCATCCTCATGCAAATTTTCATGAGTGCAGCCAAAAGTGGGTTCAAGATATAGAAGCTATAAGTAAAATCCAGGAATCATTCAAATGTGAAAATTAGGTTACAGTGTACTATGCCTGATATGGGTTTGTCACTTGACATTCACATACTAACGGTCATTCTGTATGTGAAAAAGGATTCAAGATATTGAGGGTATATTAAATGGGCTGCTGAAAATACAAAAATCAGTTTAGCATGAAATTTAGGCCAAAGTGCCCTAGTTTTGGTATGGTTGGATTCCTCACTCTGAGATGCACCAACATATCAATTTTTTAAGTAGGTGAAATGGAGCCAAAGATACCAACATCATTGTGAATTAACAAATAAACAAAGACATGAATGACTGAATATGTGATCAAATACATAAATTAACAAAAAAAAAAAGACACAAATGACTGAATGTATAATCAAACACATGAAACAAAATGATCACATAAAGATATTAATGACTGAATGATGAAACATACAAATGAACAAACACACAAAGATATGAATAACTAAATACATGATCAAACACATGAATGAAAAAATAAAAACAAATGATCAAATATTTACTCAAACACATGAATGAATAAAAATAGTGCAAAAGAAGTCAGGAAATTTGTTGATGGTTGTTGGATATTTGTTTTGGTTACTGCCACATACATATACAATCACCAGTTGTTGGATATTTGTTTTGGTTACTGCCACATACATATACAATCACCACCAGAACTTTATCTCAGCTCAGCAAAATCCATGAACATAAATGTATCCCAACACTTTAAGTCGCCATATAACTATACTGATAGGATTTAAATAGGACTTGATGATATTCATTTCCTGAATATGTGGTCAGAAATGAAGACATTGGCGTGAAATCATTCTGGACTGATTGTCATTGTAAAGCTATTACATGTTATGTAAGTTATTAAAAGTTTCATATTAGAAATGGGACTGTTCCGGTGGACTCAGTTATTAGAGCATCTGCATCGGATGCAGTGCAGGATATCATAAGTTTGAACTCCCACTGAGACATACCAAAGACTTCAAAAAATGGTACTAGCAGCTGCCTCAATTGGATTTCAGCATTAAGAGATTAGTGTAAGGACTGTTCAACCTGGTGTCAGGGTAATGTGATTGACGGAACATGATGCCCTAGTGCAAGACACCACTATAAACTGCCACACTGCATACATTATCATGATATCTCACACACACACACACACACACACACACACATGCGCAAACACAGAGTTTCTGAAGTACGTGAGAGTTTATTAGAAAGAAAAAATATGCATTTTATTTTGCGTACAATTTTGAAGGAGTTATCGTTATGGATACAACAAGATCGTTTGGTGAGGACACTCTATATAACATTTTTAGTTGCCAATTGTTTTATGCGTATATGTTTTATTGGTGCATAGTTCTGTGCAAATAATTAAATATTCATATAAGTACTCACTGTTTTCAGCACTGCTAATTTAAGATGGAGTAATCAATACGTTGATTTAGTGCATCACTGAATCCCCCCATTTTGCACTCCTTCCTCCCCATTTTCATAAAGCAAAGAGGATATACATGCAATATTTTCTTCAGTTAATTGCATGATACACAAAGGCACATAATGGACCCTAACAGTTGTTTCACTGCATTAGTTTTTCAGCACAAAGTGAAACTATGGTGCCAATTAAAAGTTCTAAAAATCTTAATTTTGAATAGGGGGACTGAGAATATGCTGTAGTGAGGTACAGCCATATCCTGCGGATAGCTTTCAGACAGCAATGAGCTTAACAGGGAAGCAGGTGGTCACTTATATATTATGGCAAACTTACATGTGGTTTCTTTTTCCAAGTAAAAGAAAAATTGCAACTATATGCTCTTTATGAAAACTTCTCTAACAAAATGCTTCATGTTTAACAAGATGGTCTACTGTGCTTTTCCAGACATCTAACCCCACACTGGATGTCTAATGGTAGCTTGTTGGACTCCAAATACCAGATTATTTTATCATTTATCATCCACTCCATGGTTTTGCAAATACAGCATGTTAATGATGCGGGATGAGATCTGGAAGGGTTGGCTTGGGTTTTTTTTCTAGACTTAGGTCACTGCTGCTTCTTAGTAGTTTCCCAAATCCAACCGCAAATATTTAATAGTGTAATGCAGGTAGTATTATGTAAGTGTTTGAGAAGTTGACAGTGGGTATCAACTGTCTATGTGAGTGTGTGATTTAGACTTTTAAAGTAGCTTTAACAATTTTTCAGTTATATTGCTACAATGTCTACAGTGTGACAGTTTATAGTGATATCTAGAACTGGGGCATCATGCTGCAGACATGTGGCATGATGTATCAACCAGTCACATTATCCTGACACCAGGCCGACCATTCATAACACTAACCTCTTACTGCTGAGTGACAAGCGAGGTAGCTGTTAGCACCATTTTATAAGTCTTTGTTAGGACTCTGCCAGGGTTTGAACCCACAACCTCCCACATTCAAGGTGGACACTCTAACCACTAGGCCACTGGAGCGGTGGATATCAACTAGTCCTGATGAAGTGTCATGGACTGATGTGGATTAAAGTTAGTTACTTTTCCTGGCATGTTGTGTTGAATCAAGATATCAACATGATCCCCATCTTTAAACACCAATGTGTCCACTCCTGAGGGGTAAATTTGATGTTCTTTTGTATTAATATGCTGGCCTCATTAGAGGGGTCAGCCATCAATACTTTTAAGCACAAACTAGTCCATGCCAAGATGCTCTGGCTGCAAAGTGTGGGTCCTTGCTAGTCATGAAGGCTGCTCAAAAGGATGATCATTGTGACTTTTCTGGTAACTGCTTTAAGCAAATAAGCGATATTCACTTATCTAAGTATTTTATTTAATGTATCAACACACATAGACTGGTTCTATAGCTCATGAAATAAATAGCGTCCTATCACCATACAGTAGCACTTAGTCTAATTAGTAGCTATGTTATATTACTAGATTTCAATATCTCACTACAAAACATAAAATCTTATATCCCAGATCTATGCACAGAATACTTGTGCAAAAGTTTTTGGTAAAACCTCTGTTTAAACTAATTATTATCATCCATACACCAAAAACTTCATCTTCATTGTTAGTTATTTATATTGCACCATTGTGGAAGGTGCACTGGAAAGGAGTGTAATAGGAACAGTGTGCAGTTATTCAGTCCTTGCTGAAATACTATCATTCTACCAGTTCCACAATCTATCCCCACCTATTCAACCACACCCAAACCCCTCAACACACTGCACACACACAAGCCAATGATAGATGAAGATTCTAAGAAGGTGTAACTATTTACCCATCCCTTTCCATTTTTTAAAGTTTAACCAGATGAAGAACTCAGGCAGTCACTTGGATGCTGCTGCTGATGCACACTAGTCCCTGCATATGTACTACTTTTCCTCATAAGCCTCCACAGTGGAGGGAATTCTTGCTCCAAATATCCTCTCCACATGTGAAGGTTGAGATTCTTTCCTTTGGCTCCCAAGACAAGAAAGGCATGAAGGACAGGTCAGTCTGGCCAGTAATGGAAAACTTGTTGCCTGAGAAGATCATTGACTCAAGACTTGACCAATCTGAGTGGCTATCAGAATCATTTTGCAGTTCTTACCATTCAACTACTGTATTATTTTTGGTACTAAGACCCTGGGTATGAAGGCAAAGGCCCACAACCCTTCTTACTGAAAGAATCTCTAGAGACCGAGCCTCAAGGTTTCAACCTGGCGAGACAAAACCAGGCAGTCTGTGATTTCAACACGTCACAAAAAAGAACACTCAGACACAAATCTGATGAATGACTGATAGATGGATGTCAGGACCATTAGTTTGCCAGGAATGTGTCTAATTTGTACACTGATAATGAGTTAGAAGCCCCAATGCAGAAACTGCCAAACAAGAATGCAGAGTTTTTTCAATTTGGTTCCCCTGCTTGAACCAATGACCAAACTGTCTGACATGATTTGGACTGTTGTCCTGGCAATGATTGTAGCCTTAATTTCATGTGAAGAGACCATATCTCGGGAATCCACTGGCCACAAGCAGTAGTGAAACCTGGCAATAAGCCAGAGAAATTCTGTCCATGAGCTATCCATGGATGGGAGAAATTCTGTCCATGAGCTATCCATGGATGGGCCAAAGACTTTGGAATGATACCTCATTCATGGTCCTGACCTTTTGATCAAGTAGACTGGAAAAGGGGTGCCTCTGATCCTTCAAAGATCATCTGTAAGGGGCACATGAAATGGTGCAGCAGTGGAATTTGATCTGTTGATACATTGAGTAACCTTTCTCAATATAATCCACTTCCAGTTGGAAACAGACTTGATTGAAAGAGAAGAAAACCAAAACATGGGGGTTCTGGAGGCTGGAGTTTTTCTAGTTCATCAGTAAACTGAGATGACTTGAAATAGACAAGAGATCATACCTGCCCCTGATAAGAAAAGAACTTGCCATATGTTTCTGGAGGATGCCATCCAAATATACCATCATCGCTGTGAATAAAGTCGATTGGAACAGGGTGTTATTGGGGTACATAATTGTTGTAAACACCCAAGGGTGCTGTTTAGATCAAAAGGAAGAACTAGAAACCGGTGTAATGTGAGTGATTTGGAGTTTTGAAGTAGTTTTTAACAGTGTGGCAGTTTATAGTGATGTCTAGCATTGGGGTATCATGCCGAAGACATGTAACATCATGTTTCATCCAATCTTGACAAAATCAACCAGTCCCATCACTAATCTCTTAATGCTGAGTGCCTAGTGAGCCAGCTGTTAGTACCAATTTTATAAAAAACTTTATACCTGCTGGAGTATATGGTCAGAATAAACCAAGTCCAAGCCCACAAATGTGACAAAATTCACATAAACATTATTCAAAATAAAACAAATAATGGATACTACCTGTAGTACAATCCTTACTCAAAAATAAAATCCAGAATCATTGGATGAATAACCATGAAATCCACACAATGCAAAGGAATTTCAACATTATGATGTTGCCTGTACTACATTAAAACCTGTCTTGAGAGACCACTGCTATTAAAGACTACCTGTTTTGAGAGACCATAATTTCCATTCACAGATTTATTGATCATTTAATGTTATGACCTGTTACGAGAGACCACATGTCTTGAGATCATTATTTGTTTGACAAAAGGGATGGTCTTTCAAGACAGGTTCTACTGTATAGTGAAAGCTGAAAACATGCCATACCTGGTGGTGGCAAAAGGATTAAATGGGTTGTAGTTACTACACAATTTGCCTATATGATATTGATGTTAGAGATGATTGGGGGGGGGCTAGATGCAGGAAGTAGCAAGCTTTTTTTCTTGACCTTAATGATGTGGTCAGGGAATGTATCTGAAAGAGAAATATATGCTAGCAAGTTTTCCTTTCTTGCATTTATTTTATTTCCACCTGACTACTTGATTCTAAATATACACTGTATCTAACTGAAAAGCTGCCAACTACCAAGTGCAAAAATACTGACTGCTTATGATAAAAATACTGATTTTCAGGTACAAATACAATTTTTAAAAATTAATGCATATGTAACTATTTACAACATCTACAGCCATCAGTAAAGTAGGACAGTACCTTCCTTAATTATTTAATGTCATAACTACATGTGTTGCACTCTTGCATCAACTCAATAGTGAACCCTGTTCCATTCAGGTGCCCATTTAGATTTTCTTTCTGAACTGTTTCATTCTAGCACAAGAGTAATCCTTTTCAATTTTACCGTCTGGAAAATGTGTAACAAATAAATCGCCAACAACATTAGTAACTGAAAGAGGAAGGTTCATTTCTAAAAGAAATTTAGTAAACAGAACTACATTAAGGTTCTCTCTAATATTTAAATATGATGTAACTTCAAGCCAGGCTGTTCATGATGAAGCAGCAAGCAGATGTTTATTAGTTTTTTCACACTCTTTTATGTCATGGGCACCTCCATGCCCAGTAGTGAAATCACATTACACAATTCACAAAATATAAAGTTTTCTCCTGTACAAGATGGTTTCACAAATCTAAATAATATGTCACAATTGTCCTTTAAGTTGTTTTCTTTTCTTTCCAGGCGAAAATTCTAAACCTGCTTTCCTTTTCGACATGACTATACGGTCAATATTACAAAGATGAAATACAGTGACAGCAGCAACTGTTTGTGTCATACAACATGGCAATTAAAGACAGGCATGGTTGCCACAATTTTGACTTCTATCAGGATGGAACTGAGTGCCCATCCTAAACAGAAAATAGTAAAGAAGATTTTCAAAAGTAATGACTATTTTTTTTCAACAAAAAAAACGTACACATGTATTCAAGTCCAAAATAGGGGAAAAATGGGACACTTGGCAGCTGCTATGCTAAATGTACTGTGGTTTCACAAATTTCCATTGGGTTCCAATATTCATGGATTTCAGTGTTGCCCAAAACCACGAATTTATAGACCAAATTAATAACTAGTCACATGATGAAAAGCCCCCCCTCTTTTCTCACCATTTCATTCCATGTGATCAAAGCCATGTCAGTTCTGTAATCTCATAATGAAATGCTAGCTTATACATGTGGTTGTTTTAACCCTTTTAAAAAAAATGATTACTAGAAAAAATTATATTGTTTAAATGTACACATATCTATATAGTATCTGGTAGCTATAATTTCCACTTACTGCTTTAAATGGGTATGTAATGTTTAGGTAAGGACAGAGAAATCTAAAAAAAGCATAAGATAAAAGCAATTATTACTAAAAAAGAATGAACAAATAATAAATAACACTAGGAAATAAAAATTTGATGAACACTTATTTAAACTGAGTCTTCTTGTCAATGAATCTTTTGGACAAACTGAAATCCTCAAGAAAAGCATATTTTATCCATGCACGCTTAATCTGAATAACCAATATAACTGTACAATACAAGGAGTATTGCTTGATGCACAATTTATAATGAAACATTATAACACTAATTATAACAGTGTACTAGAGCTCACATTTCAGACTTTTAAACACTACCACTGACGTCAACACCTTGTCAATCAAGTCTGCTTGTACACACAAATGTTAACAAATAATTCTGTTGAATTAAATGTAAGTTCACCATTCCAAAAACCAAAGAGGAATAATCCAATTTTATACATATTTTCACATAAGCAACAACATTATCCATTCAGGATGAATAGGCTTGTTTGACAAGGTTTTAAGATCCACTATAGTAAAAGTCACACAAGTCATATATGCACATTTACTCAAATTAAATATTAAATGATGTTGAAAAATATAACCAAAGTCTATTCAATCCTGATTACTGAATGCTCTGCTCCTTAACTGTCATCAAGAAACTTCCAGACAAAAAATGATGGTTAGCTATTAAATAAAGTCAAGAAAAGAGAACTAAGAGTCAACTCGACACAGGGTATTACGAGTTTGTTTTTCATCATGTGTAGTTTTCATCATGACATCACAGCATGCATCATTCAATCCAGATTGTACAGGATCACACTTTTAGGATAATTTCAAAACGTCAATGTACTTTAACAATGATTTTGTTGTATGTACTTTTTTGTGAGTGTAAATAATGATCTCCCAAAGGAATATGGACATATGAGAATCCACGTTAAGTGAATAATTGCCATTTATAAGTATTTTATATTCTAAAAAATGACACCCATTACTGAAATAAATGGTGCTGAATGCTTACATGACCTGTACGATTTTTCTATAAATTTCTATAATACAATACAATAATCTTTGCAAATGACAATTTCCTTATCCCTGATGGTCTCCATTAGTACTAATATTAGTACCAATGACTCATTACATCAACAAGGTACTAAAATGTTCCTGTATGTATCAATGGAGCTGCCAGATTTCAGCGTTCCTGTATGTATCAATGGAGCTGCCAGATTTCAGCATATTGTCAGAAAGTTTGAAGATTTTGCATATATATTTTTACCCAATAATCCCTGGAGGTTTTTGTCATTTTTGCCTGATCAATGCACATGCGATCAAATACACAAGAAATATTCAAATTTGGTGACATCACCAAAATGCACTGTTTAACCCATTAACCCCGGGAGGTTTTTGTCGTTTTCGCCTGAAATGTGAGTAGGAAATCGATTTTGGGAATTATTTCTGAATACATTATAATACATTGACTTGGAAGACATTTTCGGTTAACTTAATGCCTATTTGTGTTAGAAACGTCAATTTTCATTGGCTCTTTTGCCTGAGCAGAATGGTAAAAATTGGAATTTTTAAAACTTATTTTTGCATCATTTTCATGACAAGACCACTCTTCAATTTAAATGCCCATCTTATACTACTTTTTGCAAAGGTTCACATGTCTGTATGCAATTAAGTCTGGTCTGTCTTAAATCTGAGGCCAAAAAGTATAAAATCTGGACACAAAACCGGATCACAACTTCAGGCAAATTTTGGCTGGAAAAAACTCTGGTCCTAAAGGTGATATTTTCCCCTCTGTATTTTGTAGTGCAACTAGAACATCCATATTATTTGGTATCATCCTAAAGCTACATCTGTCTACCTTTCAATAATACCACCCACTTTATTGTGTTGCACATGACCTTAAAGCTACAAAGCTCAGACGTAGGATACCACCTCCTGCCCCATAAACGCAGCGCTAGGGGTTAACGAGTTAAGCAAATAAAAATGGCAAACTTTTTTTTTGCAAAACAAACTATTGCAAGAACCTTGTGTCATATGACATAGCTGACAAAGTAAAGTTAACATATCTGAATATATTTTTTATTCTATACGAGCTTAATAACTTCATCTTAAGCCTAAGTTCCAGAAAAATTAATTTTTTTTTTTAGTCTTACAATAGTTTTCTTTGCTACACTGAAAGGTACAGGATCACTTCAAAGCCTTGACCATGTTGATACTAGATCATAAGTAGGTTGCCATGGCCTTCAAGCATAACAGTTGTGCAAATATGATTTTACTACTTCTTTCTTTTCTTTTGCTGTATCTAGTAGCTGAAGCTGCTTTGTACATAAGGGAAGTTTAAAGGAGTGATTTCATGAGTTCATTTAATTTTTTTAGCATCTTTGCACTTTGATGGGCTGCAAACACATCAAATATTGACACTACTTGCTAAATGCACTAAGGGAAGAATCAGCAGGGCATGTGTTTGGTTCATATATGGAATGACTACATTATTCAACCCACTCCTAGGCCACTGCATTAATGCCATGGTAATCAAAAGTAATCAATATTGCAATTTTATCGACAGTGTTTTAAGGAAGAGATCACATAATGTACTGTATAAAAACTTATTAGGTTTGTGTTGTTGACTCAATCAGTTCCTGCTAATGCCGAGTGTAAATGATTAATCTTGGGCAGTGTTTCGATCTGTGTGCTCATAAAGGTGGTACTATTGTTTTAATCATTGAAGCATCTGCCATTTTTTGTCTGCATAGTTTTCTTCCCCAAATTTAAATACCTACAAATATGCAAAACTTTAAGAAGAAAATCCAAACTTAATGCACCAATGAAACAAAAAAAACTTTAGACCAGCTGAAACTAAATGATACCACAGCATCTTACATTTTGATTTCTGAGAAAATATTTTCACTTTAATGGATAAATTGTTAACCAACTCCCATCTCACCTTTGCTAACTGTATAAAGTCTGGATAGAGTCGGAAGGTAAGAAGAGGTTCTGGTAGTTGTCGCAAATATAGCTTCAACACATTTGATATCACATTGGGGTTTTCGTCCTGCAGATCAACCGAGTTTGGATCGTTCTCAAACTTCTGACATAGACTCTCTACTCTACTCTTCACTCCAGATACTCTGTAAATACCCTGTGGGAAAAGTTAATAGTCTTCATTTTTAACAAAAGATAAAGTACATTTGTTGAGCATCACATTTACACAATATATTTTGGCATGAGCAAAATTAAATCACTCATCTCAGACACAAATGTTAACAATTAAAATTAACTGCATTTTTATGTTAATCAAGCAATGTAATTAAACCTGTGCCTTAGAGTTAAAATAGCAAAACCAGATCACAGCAATCTATGGTTGCATTTATCTAATGCAGTACTACTCAAAAGAGCAAAACCAGGTCACTGTAACTTAATGGTTGTATTTATCTGATGCAGTACTACTCACAAGAGCAAAACCAGGTCAAGTACCTACTTTTCATGCTCCTACCATTACATGAGTTTCTGCATTAATATTCATTCCATTCCATGACTCAATAAAATTTTGCAAGTGTGGGTACTACATCACAAGCAAAAGATATTACTGTGACAACAATTTATATTCCAATCATAGCATCAGGTTTCTGCATTTCAGGTCTATTTCTCAGAAAAACATGCAAAGGGCATCCATTTTTATTTACTACTAATATCCACAAAAGTCAGTTACCAACTTTTCTTGCTGTAATGACTGTAAAGTTCAAGGATTATGTAAATAATGTCCCTTTTTTTCAGTATCAGCACCTTATATTTCAGTACACCCACGCTATGTCTTCCTTATTTTAGAAGACAATTAATCTGGTTCAACCAAATAAAAAAAATCTTATTTATTTAAGTAAGTCTTGACTGCTTTTCACTCTGTGGTGGTTCAATACAGTTCATATCCCAAATGAACTGCTTATCCAGCATATATATATATATATATATATATATATATATATATATATATATATATATATATATATATAATTTAAAGCTAACAAAAAATACAAGGTAGCATGAACTGATAATCTGATTGAATCAATGAAATGGATACAAAATTTGCTGCACCAATGAAATGGTTTACTGCATCACTGAAAATAATACAAAACTGACTGCATCACTAAAATGTATACAAACTGCATCACTGAAATGGATAAATAAAAACTGATTGCATCACTGAAATGGATAAAAAATGATTGCATCATTTAAAGTGGATATAAAAATCTGCATTAGTGAGAAGAAAAGATCATGTAAATTTCTGTATAGTATGCTGGAATAAAATCAATATCTACACATACCTTTAGTCCACAGAATCTAAAAAACACTTTTTTTCTGATTCAGATTTCATTTCTTTTAAAAAATTATCTATATGCACTAACCTGAAACTGCAGAATACGTTCCTTTCTTTTAGGTAAAATAGTTATTCTAATACTTGAATGATCAGTGATAACTGAAAGAAATTTTTTTTTTTGAAATTCCAACTAACCTTTAGACATATGCCTCTTCGCTCAACTTCTTTCAGGCACTTTGTGATGATTGGTGGGACAGCCATGTGAAACTGTTCCACTTGCTCCTGAAAGTCCACACCAAATGTTGTATTTCTCCTCTTTCCTTGATGCTGTGAATAAATTATGAGAAACTGAAATTCTAAAAAGTTTTTGTTTACTTTCATTGTACCTTAAAAGTTCTATCAAGAAGTCTTAAAATCTCCGATATTGGTGACGGCAGTTATGTGGAGGAAACCAATTGTAATTGTGACTACTTATCCATAACCATGTTGCAAATTGGAATGAAACTCAGGAACTGTAAAAGCATGCATTTTGATACTGTGCTACCCAGAACCATTCTAAAAACAAACAATAATGAATAACTAAACATGTTATACAAACATTATCAGACTGGGTAAGATATTAAGTTCCAACTAACTAACTCAGCTGGTAGAGTGTCTAGCATGTAATACAAGGGTATTGGGTTTGATAACCACCCAGGCCAGCCCATGCTAGCTGCCCTGATGCGTCTCTGGAACAGGCTTTTAATTCTCCTTTCCTCTGTATGTCTGAGACAATAAATGCCATTAAATACAAACCAATTTACTAAATCCACTGAAACCTTACAAATGATGGATTGGAAAAGAAATGATTAACATAACACACAGATAGTCATGGCCAATAGTACAGGTCTCCTCCATAAAATATGGTGGAGACATACAAAGTTATTTCCATCTTGATGTACTTCAATTTTTGTACCAAAACCATAATATGAAATTTACTTGGTGACCAAGAAATAGACAATGTTATTAGACTCCTAGTCTACCTTTAAAACCCCTTGAACATCAGGATCAAATGTTCCTGGAACAGCCAAAAGCCGTTTCACATCACTGGAAATGTCTGACACTAAATCTTCCACTGATCCTGATATTGCCAAATTCTTTCGTCCCTCAGTGAATGGACTGTTACTAGGTGAAGAATCCAGGGACTTGCTGCTCCCACTAGCACTGTCGGTTTCATTTCCCACTAAACTCCAGGCTGGTGTGGGGTATTTATCTGAAGGTAAATCAGAGAATGATTAGCTATCCTAACTTTTATTTTTCCAAAATTCTAGCTTTGTCTTGCATGTACAAAACTTGTTTTGAAATTTATGGTTAAAAAAAAGAGCAGAGAGAAAGCTTTTGATTAAACCAGATCAAGAGGGAATTAGTGTAATGTCAAAGTATGAAGGTGTTATATGGGATCTGCAAATGTATCTTTCACTTAAAGTAGGAGGCAAACTGAGAAAGAACATACAACTGAAATTTAAAGATGATTAACTTGTCTCATCTCATAATTTCTCATTTTTGTGCTATCCCATGAAAATCATCTTTTTTAAATCTCCTAATCTACTGTGTTCTTCTATGTCACTGCTAAATGTATTCTTGACCTACTTTATATATGCCTTCTGCATTATACTATAGAATTAAACACTAATCTTCATATGAATGTATCCACAGACATGACTATTACCTTTCCGTTGGGAGATCTGAGGTGATCCCTCACAAGAACCTGAAGGTTCAGATGTATTGGAATCGCCACTAACCTTCCTCCCATCTATTTCTCTGAAATTACACAGTAAATATGTTCAGATTGTAAAAAACAAGAGACCCAAGTAGATCTGAGGTAACTTACCTGGTTGACATCTGCTAAATGCAAAAAAACCCACTTAATAATCTGGGTCAGAAGGATGCTTTGTGCTGAAATGTCTTCCAATCCTGTTGACTGTATATGTTTGGAAAACAAATGTTTCGTGTTGGTTTTTGGTTTTGTGGGCTTTAATACCATTTTTCATCTGTTAAAATTTTGGCTCATTCAAAGTAACAAAGAAAAGAGTGAAGAAAAAGAGTGAAGCCAACAAGCTTTGTAAATTTTAACAAAAATAATTTATTTCCCTAAAAAACACAGTAAAAATATAAAAAAAAATGACTTACAGTTTGTGAATATAATCTAGAACTGAAATACACAAGTCCTATCACTAAAATGTCCTAAATGAATCCAAGGTTGAATCCTGGCGAAGTTCAAAGCTGGTGGATTATGTCAGATGAATGATATATTGATATGCCAAAAGTTCCACATTAAATTTTGTATATCAGGAAAGAATTGTCATAAGTTCCAAGTTCAATTTTATGAATCACAAATATTCTGGCTTTAGCACTATGTATAATTTCCACAGAAAGTCTTTGTCCAAAGCTGTGATGATGAAGCACTAATTTTCCAGAGAATGCAAATGATTCTTAAATAATAACTCAAAATTGGCAACAACAGAAGATACTTCTGATCTCTTGAATGTATTTTTATGACTGAATTACAAAAACAGGAATATTGAGTATTAACCCCCACTAAAATGTCATTTTGACACATTATCAATATACACAAGGCACTTGACGCATGCACCCAGATAGACTTATTTAAGATCCAATAAAAAAAAAATGTTGATGACACAAGGTGATCACACAAGTGAGGTATGTATGACCTTGTTACTGACCAATCATTTAAACTTCAGGTTTACTAAGTGTCTGAATGAGGTCAGCAAAAAATAATGCTAATTAAATACTTTCTGTACAAATTGAATTTACTTTATAAAAAAATCATATGCCATGAAAAAAATTATTACAATAAAATGTAATGAAACAAAATTAAAATGAAAATTTTTTTTAAACACACAAGCAATTTAATTACATATACATCACACATCACAAGATACGCGAAACATGGCAGTCACTATCTGGTAAAGAAAGTACTCTGAAGAATCACTGACCCATGAGAACTTAACAGCAACCTTTTTCACATACTCAAGTTAATCAAGCTGAGAATCAAACTCCCATGGGCTGATGTCTCGCTTGATCATCTAATACCATAGGAATATACTTAAATGTGAAATTCTGTCCAATTTTAAATGAAAAAGTAGATCTAATAATGCTATCTGCAGAGTGTTTCACTGAGGGAGATGCTATGTGAAAGTATTTACTAGCATAATTGTCTTGAACATAATTTCTTCTTCAGTGTCTGTATTAATAGATTTAACAGCCTTTGCAGCATATCAAGCGCAATGAGTTTTTCCAAACTTACAATTTTCACTTTGCGTGATAATCCGTAGATTTGCAAATGAGTTGTCAAGTTTATTGCCACTGATGTGATCAACCACATATCCGTCTTTGATTGATTCAAAATAACACTTGAAGATGACTCTATGTGATAAATAACTTTCATGTCCTTTGGTATTAAATGCAAAATAACTATTATTGTTAACACTAACTACTGGATTTTTCCGTCTGCAGTTCCTAATGATACCATCCCCGGGCAACTTCATAATTGGTGATGACTGGATGTGACACAAACTCATCTTGCTCCATTTATATACTAAATACTATTTGTTTAAATCGTTTTGAAAGTCTAGCCAGATAATCTTCAGTTTTTTTAGGAGTTATATTTTTTAATCATAATATTCTTTCAATTTTTTTACCAAATGTAAATATATAATAAATGTATCCATGAAGCCAAGAAGGAATTTTGCGACAATGATACAGCTCATATGTGTTCCACATTCAGGACTGGAAATACTGTCCATGTGATGAATGACAAACGAGGAAGAGAGATTATTGACTACCTTAACCCTTTCATCACTATGAATCGAAAAATTGGTCCAGGGGAAGTAAGTCTGTAAACACTAGGGAACGATTTTTCGGTCTGGGACAGAGTTCTTCTTTAACATTATAGTGCCCGACTAAATAACTTTCGGGGTACTTCTAATAACTTCCAACTTGTAATGTAGATGTTATATTTGGATGATCTCGTGAGGTTAGCTTGTATACAAATAGAAATATCAAACAAAGTAGGAACTTTTAACGTGTTTTCTGAATGCTGAAATTTGTATCCAAAATGGCGGAGTTTGAACAAATTTCAGAGGAGGTGATTATTCACTAGTACATCTAGGGTCAATTGAACACGTTTTGAGAACTTTCTAAGTTTTCTAAGAGGTACTAAAATAAGTACTTGTATTATACCCGTCGTGTTACCTGTTTGCACCTGCATTTTAACAGTTGTAATGGATATACACATTTTAATGAATTAGTCATAAAATTTGATTTTTAACCTTGATTTTGACACCTAATCCAGCCAGATATCTTTAACATTGACAAAGTTATGTTGTTTCAAAGTCCACAAGTCATTTTGCTTTAGAACTCCAAAGTTACTTAAGGTTGAGGACTCTATGCCTACAAAGTTACTTAGTGATAAAAGGGTTAATGTTCGGAAATATATTATTTTATTAAAATTTATTGTAAATACCGATGATCATGTTTGGATAATCTGAGACAAGGGCGGATCCATCCAAAGGTCAGGGAATAATATTGTCTTTGGTGAAAATTCCAAACCAGGAATACTGACTGGAATCGACAAACCGTATTATGATCGATCCTATCCAGCAAATGCAGTAGTGTATGCTCTATATCCGTTAAATAACAAACCTGACATTGGGGATCTCAAACCTATGAAACTGTCAAGGATAAAATGTGTAGCTGAGCGAGTTATAGAACACTTTACAAATGTGATACGGGGAAACGGTTTAACAAATGTACAACATAAAAAAAAAAAATATATGGTCAGAAAAAGTTAAAAATACAGGAGCGTCTATCAGCTACATTGCTGAGCTAGAAAAGTTAAGATTTCCAGTAACAGTAAAAATACTAACCGGAGAGATTTTGTACAAACCAAAATATATAAAAAAAATGGAAACCCTATAACAATTATTGATCATAACGCACATGCATGGATAAATGCAGTAACTGTATTTCCACGAGACAGAATGGTTAAATTTTACAATGGTGATGTATTTAATGCTATCGGTGATAACAGCAAAAATGACCGTTTCTGTTTGGCTGTTTCAGAGTTCAGAATATGATCATCATGATCAGTTTGTATGATTATCGTACAGAATCTCTTCATGAAGACATGGTACACCTTGGGCTGAAATATCAATGTCAAAGTTAGACAATTACTGAATAATTGTTTTACTGTACCACTGGTTGCAGCTCACTTTGCTCTGGCCAAAAATTTATGGAAACCCACACGATCAGAATTTTTTGAAGATGTAAAGAAACGTTGTATAGAATATATACATGGTGGATTATGGTAAACTAAATATGATTACAACAACATTATCTCAGTTGATATGGTAGCGTGTTATCCTGGGAGTTTTCTTGGATATGGAGGTTGTTTTAAATACTTTAAGAGCCTTGGACATCCTACACATGACATGACCAGGGTTGGGATAAATGGACCCTTACCAGATTTTGACTTAACCAGATTTTCCCGCATGGAGTCATTTGAATTATACTCAGATCTCTATCTGATTGTTTATGCGTAGTTTTGAGGACATTTTTCAAAAAAATGTTAGTTTCCAATAGTACTATTGTGGTATAAGATTGATGCTGGAATTTTAATGAAGCAATTATATCATATAGTTCGCAGAAGTTTGGTTACCAGAAGCAGAGAGATTTAATATTAATGATGCCAAGAAAAAATTTCCTGATCTTGACGAAGACCACATCAATGAAATAAGTAAATGCAGGGACAAGCACAATGAAAAACTTACAAAAGATCTTGGTAGAAAGATAATTGGTAAAATTTACTCAATGAGGATCACATGATCATAAACGAGCTTGTACAAGATTGATTATAGAGGATGCTAACTGGATCTTAAAAATCGCCGATACAACGAAACCCCCCCACATTTATAAGCCGAAGTAAAGCTTATTTATCAGATGGAAAAATCTAAGTACCATTGTGAGCTATCTTGATGGTGAGTCACCGCAATTTACTCATTTAAGATCTTCGATGTTAGCTTATGTTTCAATAAATCTATTGTCAATGATAAATATATTTCCTCGTTACTCTGTCAAAGTTGCTACGGATTCATTTTATATACACAAAAAATAAACAGAAGGATTTATTAAAACCTCTACTTGGTAATGATGAATGGGGAATGTGGAGGATAAAACATGAAGATATGCTTAGTTATTCTGAATCTGCCAATGTTGAAATTACAAAAATAATCAAGTATCAAAGTCATTGGCACCATCCATATATGATCCTGTGGCTAGACATAAGCCATGTTTAGGTTCAGGTAAAACAACTCATGTGATTAATTTATTTAAGAGTAATAATTCAGATATAATTGTTTTGACACCGACGCACAAACTCACCAGAGAAATAAAATAATGAGGTGTAAAATCATGTACATCTAGTTTCTTGAGATGGTGTGGAGATACATGGACTCCATCACGAATGGGTGAAAAATATATTCCTAAAACTGTTATCTGGGATGAGATATGTACGGTGTCACTAGAGGTACTAAAAATATTTTTTGATTGGCTGTTACTAAAGAATACTGCTGTAATAATGTGCGGTCATCATGGTCAACCACCAACCTTTACTGGATCGTCTCCACATGAGTGGTTGAAAGCATTTGTAGATGATTACGAAGAAATATCTGATGATCATAGAGCTATTGATAAATCACTGAAAGAGTTTAAAAAGTTATAAGACTACAGCCTGTGAAGTAATGCGTAAAGTAATTCCAGAAATGCCAATGAATGATTTTTGAACTTTATGGAGACCTGCTGATTTGATAGTTGCGAGTAGAAAAAAGTTGGTGATGAATTGCAAAAGAAATTATTTACATTACATAAGGAAAAGTTTCCAACGTTACCTGTACTTTTGTGTTATCACCCAGCAGATACTAGACAACAAAATGTTGATGTTGAGATTCCTGGTGGAGGCACTTAAAGTGTCCAAATACAAAATCTTGTGCTAAATGATATTGTTTTAGTTGTTGGTGTTATTGAGAGCGCGTTAAACATGTATAAATCACCATTGACATTAGGATACATAGTAACGATTCACTGATACTAGCATTTGGATCGAGTCAGAAGTATATCTGAACAGAAATGGGTTATCATGGATTGCATAATAACCGAAGAAATCACTAACAAAGACGATATCAATAATAAATTAGTGAGCTATAAACAGTGTGACAAAAAAAAAATCGAGATTTTGATATAGATGCTGAATTTATTATGATATAACAAACACAACCAAATAACCATTGCACAAGTTGCAATGCAATAATAATGTGGCAGTATTCGAGCAATAACCCAAGACAATTTACTGTTGATAGAATTAATAGTAGTCAAGGTCACACAGGCGAAAATGTGATGCTGACCTGTCTTGAGTGTAATTGACGTCAGGAGGTTGCAAGTTTATAAAGGTTGCAAGTTTATAAAAGTATGCATGGTGGTAATTGCGTATATCCACAGGAATTATTTGTAATTGTTTGCAAACATATCCACGCTGAGGAGCAGTTGAATCTAATCTGTAGATTGCAGGTGTACCTGTGGACCTTACCACACTAGAAATTTTATCTTTGGTCACATTCCAGATTGGATCAGTTCCTCTTTTTCTACCTCCTTAAAGTTTGCCAGGTTCATATAAATATCTTATATATATATATATATATATATATATATATATATATATATATATATATATATATATAACCATGTACTGGTTGAGAAAACGATTCACGTTTTATAGGCATATATTTTTTTTGTGATGGCATTAGATAGTTTCATAGAAGTTGCACAATAATTTCCTTATTCAATGCAGATATCACACTTGGTAACTTTGCAACCCATTCACAAGATCTATCTTGTCTTAAAATCAGCAGATATCTCCATCGCATACTGGGGCCCCGAGTGGCCGAGTGGTCTAAAGCGCTGTCCGTTACGGATCACTGCCATCTCACCTCTGTCTGCGTGTGTTCGAGTCTAAGATTCGGCTAATGTAGATATGTGAGAAAGCTCGCCAGTAGCTTCTCGTGGGTTGGTGGTTCTTTTCGGTGATTTCCCGGTTTCTTCCTCCACCATTAATACTGGCCACCATGAATAGCCTATCGTGTGCTGAAAAATGGCGTTAAGCCCAACAACAACAACAACCTTCGCATATTTATACCCGAAAAACCACTCAGCAAGTGTTCGATTAAATTGTTCAACAATCGCCTGATCATGATGGATTTCATTGTGTCCTCGTCTGATTTTAACATTGTGCTTGTACATCAACGATGATACTGCACCAAGAAATTCTTTGCCAGGATCAACCTGTAGTAGTTGTGGCCATCGTAAGGGTCCTTGCTGATGAATTCGTTCAAATGCAGATGAAACTTCAGTTGCTGTTTTTGTTGATAATTGTTCCACTTCTTTATATCTACTTGCAACGTCAATGACAGTTAATGCGTATCTGTATGTGTATTGACATCTGCCAATTTTAATGGTATTGTATGGTAAAAACAAGATATCCATTTGATGAACTTCATTAGGGATGCTAACATTGAAATGTGCTTTTTGAACCTTTTTAGGTGGTCTTGCCATATTGCCATATTTGCCATATTGCCTGTTGTGCTAACGATGCTGCAACAACATCACATAAGACTTTTGCTGAAACAGCAAGTTTGCTAATCGCTGCTTTACCTCTCCAATACCCTCTCGGGGAATAATAAAAAGATTCAATTATAATAATCAGTTGATTAATTACCAGCCCCTAGAATTATTTTACCTTTCATAGCAGATTTTACTAGAAAACTAGCAAGATTTTATCAAAGAGATTTATTAGATAAAGAATTTAATTCATGAATCAACTTTACATTTGCAATATGTTGTTGCTGCAAATCTGGACTTTTATATGTAACATCATGAATGTGACACGCTTGATCAATCATATTTACTGGAATCTCTCCAGGTTTTGGATGGTCTTGGTTATAGCGTCTGATATCGAGACGAGTTACAAGACCACAATAATTAAATCCAGGAAGGTGTATCTCACCGGAATATATAGCCCGTGGAGCTCCTGGCAATTTCCATAATGAAGCAGCGATATCAACATCCCCACGCTATTTGCGACGTGAATACAAATTTACATTTTTTGTACCACATTTCACACACTTGCCTATAAGTGTGCATCTCTTATTTTTTGTTGTTATCGTTGTCAATTTAACAGTGGACATTGTTGCTCTACAGCGAACGCAATATAAACTCATATCATTATTATATGGATATAATTGACTTTTCAGTGACACAAAAACAAGAACCAGTAAGACACTATCCAGCATTACAAAATCTATCTGAATGATTATAATAGGCCTATCTATATCTGGTAAGACACATTTATATTGCTTAATCTGATAATGCGATGGTTCAAGTGGAATAAGTTATATTTAGTAGTGCTATCTGTAGATGATCAACGATGTTACGAAGTACTTAAAGATTTTAATCAAAATGCAAAATTACTAGACAAAGACAAAAACAATATTATTGATTTTATTACCGATTTTAATGAAGCTCCATCCATAGATGACCTAGATGGATTTATTAATAACCTCGTGGTATACGACGATGTAATGCTGGACAAGCAATCCAATCCAGCTCACATATTTTCTCGAGGCCATCACAAAAACACGGACATGATTTATGTTACTCAGCGATATTCATAGATACCTAAGGTGATCAGAGAAAACTACAATATTCTGGTAGTGTTAAATGGCGTAGATAATTACACTCTACAAAATATTTATTATACCTGGTGTTCAGGGTACATGGACATGATCAAATTTAAAAAATTCTTTTCAAAAGCACAAGCTGTTCCTTTTGGATTTATAAAGATAAACTTACATGATCCAAGATTTAGGTATCACAACAGACTTTATAAAATCTTTAGATAAAAACCATAGCAGCAGAGAGGGTGAACAACCAACACATGTAACCAGTGCATAAAAACAAAAAAAGTCAAACAAATCTTGCTCAATTAGAGATTTCAGCCTCGTAGGAACCTTTAGTTTTCAAAAATAAGGTCTCTACAACTCTGTAGGGTTCACCCTCTCTGCTGCTAAAGGACTGTTCTGGTTCTTGCAATTTAAATATTTTAGCTATACCAAACTAAATCATACAATGTTAATACATATATGGTCTTTGTGGGGGCACTCAATACAAAACTGTAGAGAGCCAGCTTAAATATCAAGCTTGTTTATCCAACCATCACTTATTACTGTGAGGCTTTCTTAAACTGGTCCCTCTGTAACTTGGCAGTCTCACAGACTGGCCACATATTTTGGTATCCATGTTGTCATTCTAATACAAATCAAACAGGCAATTTCAATATCAAAGCAAAGAATTAAGAATGTTCATGGCATGGAGAACTGTATTCATAAATTTATACAAGACCAGATGAAACAACCAATCTATACAGATATTCCTATTTGCAATCCCTATATGGTTGTAAACAGACTGTTCTAAACAATTTAATAATTTTATTCTCTTCAATTGTCACTAGAAAATCTATATTAACATCTTAAATATTATTTGTGGAATAACAGTTTTTAATGTAATGACTTCCTTTCAAAGCATTTCCTACCATCACGGAACAATATCCAAGAGAGATAACTACTATCAGGTCTAATCACTGACCTCGATCTGAGTCACATTCTTTGACATAAAATTGACCAGAAAGACCAATACATTTATATGGTTACTATATTTTATTAAGACCAAAAGTCTGTTAGTAAGACAAACTGTAATTGATAAAAGAGAATGGTTACAATGCCATAAGCATGGAGGGATTCATCTATGGTCCCGGTAGTAGATGGGTAAGAGAGGTTGCATTGTATTTTATCAAATATTTTACAGGCAACAATTAATGTTGGACAAATGAAATATGAACATATTTCATGTATTCAGCTACCTCCATAAATAGGAGGTAGCATTTATTATGCGAGTTTTTGACAGAATTCTGTAAAGCTTCTTTGGCTAAACATTGTGTACAGATATTCTTACCTTTGAGAATATGACTCAAATTTAAATGGCTCTTGAACATCAGACTGTGCAACAGCAAGAGGAATATTGCGTACAAATTCCCGATATTGACTGCCTGGTTCATAGCACTTGGTGGCTTCACACAATGTGCTATACTAGAATACAAAAAAAAAACCATTACCGTTCAAACAAATATAAATAATGATAACAGATGCAGTATGACTACTGCACATCAAAGAACTTAAAAGAAGTAAAATTACAGCTTACTACCAAATACGAGTTGAAAGTTATAAATTTATATGTGGATGCTGAATGAATTTGTTGTGAGGTTTGGTGATGAGTGTAGGAGAGAACTCCCATGACTTGAGACTCTGTAATACTTCCACTAATCAGAAACATGAAGTTACTAATAAAAAGTTATACTAAATCAGGTAATAAATAAATTGTCCACGGTAATCTTGAAAATGCACCTGATTAATGAAAATGTTGGACATTTATTTTCCTTGTCTCTGTGCCATGCAAATGAAAGAATGAAAGAAAAACCACGTTCTTTGCAAAGACAGGTTTAAAGAAAGCTTTCAACAAGTCTACTGAATGCTATGTCTAATTTATGAACAACTTCATGATTAAGCTTTATGCATACACAGGCATGAAAGAAATTCCTTAATACTCGAGTTTATGTTGAATACAGCAAGACACAATATTTGACAAACATTTCCAATTGAATCTTAGTATTACTGACTACACCATCATTGCTATGATCAAAGTCTGTTCTACAGATGATACCTGTGTCATTTACAGACTGAGTCCAAGACAGGAATAAGAAATAAAACTAAAAGAGTAACAAAAAGTGCTAGAGATCCAAAACTTTTTTCTAACACTTACTTGTATAGGTACTGCAGATGAAACTGTCTGGAGGAGTTGGAAATAATCTATTGTAACCTGAAGAAAATAAAATAGCATAGTACACATTTTAGCATCAATGTTTCATTTTAAAAATTACATTAAGAAAGGATGTACCAATGATGAATTTATTTATCAATCTTTAAGTATAAGTAGCTTGAAAGAGTGTGTGTGTGTGTGTGATTTAGATTTTTAATGTAGCTTTAAAAAAATTTCAGTCATTTGATACCTGCACGTGACAGTTGATAGTGATGTCTAGCATTGGGGCATCATGCTGCAGACATGTGGCATGATGTCACACCCACAGTCACATTATCCTGACACCAGTCCCAACACTAACCTCTTAATGCTGAATGTCAAGCAAGGTAGCTGTTAGTTCTATTTTTAAAGTCTTTGGTATGACTTGAGCAGGGTTTTAATCTGCATACAAAGCAGACTCTCTAACCATTAAGCCACCGGAGCAGTCAGTAGCTTGAAAGAAATACAATTAAAGCTACATAGGTACTTCTTTAAACTACACAATGATTAATTGATACCTATCAAGAAGAAAATATTTACAAGGAGTCTGAATGTTCACTCCTTTGGTCATCTTAATTGCAGAGTAATGAAATCATTTCATTCTTGAGAAATTCCAGCATTAGAATAACAAATTTGGCAACCAAATTATTTTCCTATTTGTTGCAGTTAACATGTTCAGTGTCATGGTGTCTGACTTTAGAATATGTTACACTTGTCCCCACTCTTAAAACAAGCAACTGAACAGTAATTTATTTTATTTTCAGGGCTATCAGTTTTCTTGGTTTTTGTATTTAAAAAAAAAGACATTTTCATGGATGCCTAAATCTGTGGATTTGCCCTGTCAAAATGTGTCTTTTTAGGTGTATAATTTTTGTGGATTACAAATACCCAAAAGAAATAAATACAAAAGAACAAAACTTTGACAACAACATAAGGTGGTTGCCTGAATGCTGTTTGCAGATGGAACCAACTTACATATGGTATTCTTTATGTAAATTTATCACTCAAATGCATCAAGGCCATGTTTAAATCTTAAATACTAAATAATTGCTAAGAATAAAGTAAATGTCAATATTTCAAACAAGTCTTTTCAACAAGTTTCACCTGAATAATGGAACAAAAGTATTAAATCTTATTTTCATTCATTTTGTCATTACTTGTTCTTTAATTTTCAATAACAGTTGTGCTTCAATCACATACTGTTTCAGGCTGTTAGCAGAACTGACAGTTACTGGATACTGTTAAAACACACGTGGATCAGAACATTAATTTTCTGTACAATTCCTCTGCTTCAAAAAGAATAAAAAAAAATGATACACATGTAAAAGATAATATTTTATTAAAAAGGAAGCACAATAGACAAGTAGCTAAGATTTTTTGATCATTAGCAATCTCTCATTAAGAAAATAGAAGGGGGGTTAGGGTCGACATTTTATGACACAGCAACTCGAGTACACAAGTAGGTCATTTAGTGCCAGGGCAATAGCAGTAAAGTCCCTTGCCCAAGGCAAATGATAGTTGATAACTTGGGCTAATATGGATCCTAACCTAAAATTTTCCAGTTTTGAGCAACCTTGTACAACAACATCTAAGCTACTGTGGCTCCTGCTTCATCAATAACCTTTTACAAGATGTGGAAGAGTGCAACAGGACTATTCTATATTGACAAGTCCACAAAAGGACTATTCTACATGTGCAAGTCCACAGGAGGAGGTCTTATTTTCGATGAGATCTTTAAATTCATATCTTGGAGCAACAATGAAACCCACAAAAAATTCCATGTTTTTATGGTCTGCTTTTCAGTTTCATAAGACGATAGCCACTTTATCAATGAATTCACCTCAAATACTATCAAGATATACCTATATGCTAAGTTTAATCCATATTACTTTGCTTTATAAAAATAAAAATTCAAGTGATCCTTATTTTCATGTCTTGTCCAAGACCTATGGGCCACAATACCAGATCTACCAACCTTGATGGACATCACATGCCTATTTGAGCATGTCTTAGCAAGGCAGTTAATTTTTTTCCCAAAAATTTTACCAGTTTTCTGTAAGGGTTAACAAAATATCATAAACTGGTATTGTAAAGCTGGAAAAGTATTTAAAAGCTAGGTATTTGAAATATGCAGTGAGAGTAAACATTATGTTCAACTGAAAAGTTTGTAAATTATATGCAGACCTTATTTACAACTAGTACACTTTCACAAGCTTCAGTTCCAAGCCCTATGAATATCAATGGCTTGTTACTATTTCTCAACTTTTTTGAAATTTTTTCCATTTCACATAATAATGGCAATCATATCTCCAGCCACAGAATGTGATGTCCAACAAACATAATAGTCTCTTCCTGCTTTTATTCACAAGAATGAGAATACTTCTCTTGTATTGATTATTAACACTTTAAAGAAGCTTATTTTCCCTGTCATCTTCACAATGCATAGTCATTTTTAAAAAAATTCTATAGTCAACAGTATCATGCAGACACTTTGCATTAAAAAATGTGTGCGGTTTAAAGAGCCTGAGATATCAATGTAAAGTTAATCTGGTTCTCCGACTGAGTCAACTAATTCTAATATTGAACGCAAATCAAAAACACAGATGAACCAATTATCTGGACTTGTTGGCAACATCATTTTTTCCTTATTTTTGTTTTTATGCTGTCTCTATTTTAAGTGTCATTTTCATAAGACTTATGGCAAAAAATAACAGGAGTTGGCAAGTCTGCAATACTCCACACACTGCACATATATTTATCTGCCAGCATAACATCAACACTGAACAAGTTAAATCACAATGAACACCTGGGATGGAATATTTCTGACTCATCTTTTCATAATATACCTTCAAGTTTCACCTGCATATTGCATATTGCATTACTGTTTCCTATATCAATATATTGCTGCATTTCTTTTACAAGATAACTACTTTAGCAAACTAAGTTTTGTTCACTGAGAACTACTTCCTGTACACTTCCTACGCAGTAGCATGTATTACAGCTCATTTTCCTTCATACAATTTCCAATATGTAAACATTTCAGCTATACCTGAATCAACCTTTCCATAATAACAAATGGTTTATCCATGTAATTTCAATCATGCCATGGATTTCTTATATCCAGCCACCTCCCTGCTCATGCTCATGTTCTTAAAAAAACATTTCTAAAGATCACATTAAGCAAAATCATCAATGGAGGAAGTTATGTTGTTACTCTCCAATGAAACTGTTAAGAGAGTTTGCAAGCACACTCTGGGATTTTAGTCACGGCTTTTCCTGGTGCCAAACACCTGTGGGTGCTTTCTGTAAAATCTGGTCACACTTTTGTTCAGCAAATTTTGAGGTGTTCAAAAGTTTTTCTAAACTTAGTAATAGTAACCATAATTGATGGCAGATAAGCTTCAGTTATACAATTTAAAATCCAACCATGCAAAAAATTTTCAAGTCAAATATTGTTTGGCTGGTTTATGTTTTTAGGTCACTTAAAAGTTCCATTTTTAGGAACATCATTTGATGGTATATTTGAACAAATTTAAAAGAGCTTCTGGCCTTGAAGGTTTCACTTCAATTTCTTGAGTGAATTTTTAGAAGCTGTTTAAAGGTCTTTCTATTGTTAGTAAGCATGGCAATTTAGATAATGAATCTAGTCAATAAATACCTCGACACTAGAATGTTCCTTGTAAGCTGTACAAGCAATTTTTTAAAAAATTTTGTTATTGTAATAAGCAACAAATGTACATGGTAAAAACTTGATGAATGACAATACCATTACAGGGGCCCTGAGTGGCCAAGTGGTCCAAAGCGCTAACCGTTACTGAAAACTGCGTAGGTTCGAGTCTCTGGCTCAGCCAATGTGAGTATATGAGAAAACTTGCCAGTAGCTTCTTGTGAGTCAATGGTTCCGTCCGGGGTTTACCAGGGTTCTTGTGCCACCATTTATACTAACTGCCATGTATAGTATATCTTGTGCTGAAAATGGCATTAACCCCACAACAACAACACCATTACATCAATTGGCCTTTATGACTTGGTGAGCTAAAACCTTGATGACTAGTTTCAAATGACCGTGACATTTTCTGACAGAGAGTAGAGTGCATTGATATGAAAGGCTGAGCTGTTGATTCAACACAGGATAACAGTTATCCCTCCAACAGTTTGGGAACAATGACCATACAGAAACACTTTAACTGAAAACTTAATTTCCAATGGTCTTGACCTTGTCTGAGGATCACAAGGTGAGTAGGAGCACAACAATTTGTAAAGTCAGAGTTGCCGGAGTTTAAAATCATAGTATGAGGTTTTGGAATTTGTGACTATAAAAAGAAACTTGAAACAAAATCTTTAAAAAAATTATCCTGACCTTGTGTGTGTGTAAATGTATGCTCAAGATGTCAAGTATTTTTGCAAATGTCCAAAACAATAGCTTAAAAGATTTCCTTTTTTTGTGCTTCAGTAGTGAGTAAATGTGGCAGATACACCTGACACTCAAGCAGTGATCTTGTCAGATGTATGTTGTATGGCATGTTATGTATGACTTTGTCCTTTAATCATGATTCTGAAATGTGTAATTGTACAATTCCAAAGTAATGAAGCAGTTCAAAGATGATTGTTCTACATGCCTGCCTAAGGTACAAGTAAATCTGAATGCCCTACCTTTTTTATAGTCTCATCACAATGGCATATTTGTTCCCGTATTGTAGCCAGAATCTGGCTTTTGGTCTTTTGCAACTCCTGCTGTCTGTTGTTGGCCTCTGCTATACAAGCTTTATAGGTTGTCTCTGATTCTGCTGCCTAACAACAACAATAAAAAAAAGAGAGAAATGTAATAAATCTTCATTCAATAACTGGAAATTTGAACAAAAATTAAGTTGCAGCAACATCCTATGCTCTTTATAGCCCTAATAATGAGATTATGAAACCCAGAAATATACATAAATGTATTATCTTGCCTGCGGCAATATCACTGCAGCCCTTTTATCACACAACTGAACTCTGGCCTTAACAACACTTCCTCTGCTGACTAGTGACCAATCTAATATACATTTATGTATAAAAACTGTTGTGAATTTAATGCTGTCTTTCAGCACATGATCGGCTATACATAGCAGCAAATATATCTAGTGGAAAAGGAACCCAGGAAAACCCATGGAAGAAATACTGGCCCATGGGAATCTACTGGCAGGCTTTCTCATGTACCCACATTGGCCAAGCTTAAGACTTGAACCCACACAGATAGAGGTGAGATGTCAGTAATCTGTGAGAGCTTTAGACTATTCTACCACCAGGGTCCCTTGATACAGCTCTAAAAAATTTACCAAGGATGTGCGATGTACACCAATAAAACTGGTCAGAAGTATTATGCCTATTCACACACAACATAATACAAGTTCCCACATAAACTCACCCCAAACCGAACACTAATTGAATTATCCTTTCATCTTTAATATCCACACCAGAAGCAATATCGATCTCGCATGGTAACAACATTTGATGACAATTCATCCATGGTAATAATAGAGAGTACTGCTAGATCCAACCACAATATATCTGTAAAACATGTATGCCCCAACTGCAGACAAGTCAAAATAAAGAAAATTTTAAAAAATTAGAAAAATTGGAAATACTGCTATAATTGCATGAAAGATTAATCAGGTCAGCTACATATGCATATAAACATGCATACTAAAATTCATTTCTCTACCTCAAGTTATATTTGGTTATTCATACTAACAAGGTTTTTCATTGAAAAAGCATTCCAATTCAAAAAAATTTTCAAAACAATCAAAAAATTTTTATGACCTAAAAATCAAAAAGGTTATGCATAAATCAATAAAAATAAGCCTTCCAAAAATTTCCTTTCTCTACCTTAGGTGATTTTTATTATATACTAACATGGTTTTATGGAAAAAGAGAGAGACCAAAAGTTAAAAATGTGTGTTAAAATAAAAATAGAAATATGGTGTACTATAGGAAGAGTTCAATCTATTCAGCAACATAACAAAAAAGGCTTATGAAATTTTATTTATCTACCAAAAGCAGTTTTTGCCTAATGCACTAGCAAGGATTTTGTATAAAAAAAAACAAAACAAAAAAAAGTCTAGACCTCAAAAAATTCAAAAAGCATAAACTACAGTAATAGTATGTAATTTGCTCTTGTAAATATCCACAGCTTCTCACACATTTCCATGGAGATGAATATACAACCAAAAAAGGCATTGCTCTTATAAAATAGTACAAGCACACTTGTCCTCCTCTTGAACAACCCCACTGAACAGCACACCCTGCTTTTCAGGTCCAGAATCCCTTGGCATAAATTAGTTTGTGTTCAAAAGTAACCATCAAGGACAGATACCCCTCTATCATGACCAGCGGACAGAATTCAAGTGCAAAAATTGTCAAATTAATCCCTTAAAAGCAGCCACATAACAGTTGCTTACAGATAAAAAAATCACTAATATTTGTTATTTTCCTCAACCCAACATTCCAAAAAAGTTCCTTTAATCCATACAAAGTAATTAATCTGGTTACCCTTACTACTATTTATTCCTTAGATGTTAAGTTTTATCTTTTTTATAATTACCAGCTATTATTATCACCAACTATTATCAAGATAACAAAAGCTAACAACTGAGAAGCACATTATTGTTTAACTCGAATCAGCATGACATCCAGTCACCAGACAGTAAAATGGTATATTAGCCATTATGGCATACCTCTCTGAGTTTAGAAAATGTACTTACACACGAACCAGACTGGTGGAAAAAGGAAGAAAAATGTCAATCATGTGATTAGTTCACTTCCTTTGTAAACAATGAACATCTTGTATGATAACTACATAGTGCCTTTGAAGGAATAAATTCTCGAAGAAGTTTATAATATCAGACATTCTCACTGTTCGCTGCTCTGTGATGTATTGTGGTCTTCCCAATTGTCTTGTAACACTTTTTGGTCAAAAAGAAAACTAAAAACAATTTGACTAAATGATAAGTAGAGTTTTTAATCAATGTTATAAAGATTCAAATAAATATCATTAAAATACAATCAACTGCCATGACAGGGAAGATGCAATCAATGGATGTACAGGAAAAGTTGCAACCAGATGTTTGTATCCACACTGGCCTAACCTAAGACTCGAAAGCAAATGGACAGAGATGAGATGGCAGTGATCTGTAACAGTGAGCACTTTAAACCACTTGACTACTCAGGGCCCTGACAATGTTAGTAGTGGTTGCACTAATATGAATGTCATACAATGTATTAAGGTGCAAGACAAAACAAGGAAAATCAAAAATTATGGTTTCTGGTTTTAAGGCCATTTTTCAGCACATGACAGGCTATACATGGTGGCCAGTATATTTGGTGGTGAAATAATCCGGAAAACCCTCAGAAATGGCAGCCAAGTGAAGCAGACACCCAAAAAAAGTAATGGAAGAACCTCCTGAGCTCATGAACCAACATGAAAATCACTAAACCACAACCATAAAGACCATAGGGAGCTACCAGAATATGCATTTGCAGTCTGAAAAATGTTAAGGGTATGCATGAACACACAATTCACTGAAGACATTCACTGCCCATACTGGAACTGAGGAGCTGTCAATGGGAGATGGGGGTGTTTGATTTAAATCTGCAACAGATTTCTACATAGTCAAAAACCAGCCTCTGCAACCCTCTGGTAAAAACGATTAAAGAAAAATCTGCAACTACCATTTTTTTTTAGGAATTAGTAAGGATAAAAGTGTTGTGAAGCACAATATCCACAAAGTACTGTACACTTTAGTGCATGTCTTTTGGTAAACTTCAGGTGGCTAGTGAATTATTAAGTCTTTATTTACATCTATTGTATTAACGTTAAAGAAATCAGAAAATAATAATGACATCAAAATAATCAAAGTAGATGATAATAGTTTACCAACATGGTGACTGAACAAAAGCTGTTCAATGCTGTGTGATGTATTGTGATCTTACCAAAACTGTTTGGTGACATTAGTAGTATAGGAAAATGAGGGTTTTGGCCCACCACCCCCCTCCCACACCTCCTCCCCCACCCCCGCCAAACCCTCATTTCCCTATACTACTACTATGTAGACAGATATTTTGTAACCAGACAAAACAACAGGTGTTGGAATGCGATAAGCTCTGTCAACAGAAGCGGGGGTGGGGGAGGAGGTGTGGGTGGGCCAAAACCCTCATTTTCCTATACTACTACATTTTTATGGATACAAGTGTTGGGACACAAAAAAGGTTCTATTTATATAATATTTTTATGTTTAAAGACATACCATTATTACAGTATACAATATTCTAATGTAATCTTATTTCAACTAAATACAAAAAAAAAAAACAAACCTGGATTACAACCAGGTTGCAACTATTTCTAATCAGTACTACTGGCAATGTAACAATTTAATGAATAAATTCCTCCACTAATAACATGGTAGCATACACTGGAAAATGGAATAATGCAGCATGCATGACCAACAAACTGAACAACTGTCCATAGTGCAAACCTGTTCACGCTTAGGATCTATCCTATATACACCGCTTGCAAATTGTGCACAGAAAAGAATTGATTACATAAGGAAATGAATTTCTGATATAAAAATGGATAGGAATTACTTAAACAAGCTTGAAACTATGAAGGAATACATAAATAGGATGCTATGTTTAGAAAGAATCCAAAATAACAAACTGAAATAAATATATAAAAAACGTAAAACCTAATTGTAAAAAGGACTATGGGGATTACCACCTGAGACAGAAAGAAACAAGTATGTGGATTGCCAAAAACATGATGAGAAAACTCACAATAAGGGCAAAATCATGAATCATGAAGCTAAACCACACATCTGGTGTCAATGGTGCATCCACAAAAAGAGGAAGCAAACCAGGATGTAGGATGTGTTACAGGCATCAGACTGGGACCAGGTTCTTTTCACCTTTTAGAACCTCCCATACTAGCAGGGGGAAGGAATTATATATGATCCTGTATAAACTGAAGCATGGAGATTGGAGTTCGAATCCTGGAAGGTAAGCAATGCAATATTGGTTAGTAATGTATTACTATCATTACACCTATTTAAATAAAATTTAGACCTGAGACACCTTTGCTGTTGTATCCAATTAAGAAGATTAAGACCATATATAGGTGTCCCTAAAACTTTCTTATGCACAACCTTTTTAATATACGGTACCTTATGAGCAGCCTCCTCTTCTGACTTTTTTCTCCTGTCAACCTTGCTGCTGGTAATAGATTGCTGGGAACCACTCATGCTACTCTGTGATTTATCTGACTCTACCTTCTGAGCCAGTTCCTTAGCTTTCTCATACTCCTGCTGTCGACTTACGTACATAGAATGAGCCTTTCTCTGGTTGTTCACCGTTTCTTGCTGCAATCCACAATTATTAAAATATGTCTGATTTTAGCTAATCAAGCCTTAAATGAGAAAAGCGTTCTTACTCCCAAATTCAGGCTAAACTAAAAATTCTTGTCTGATTGGTTAATGAGATGAGCCAATCAGACATCAATTTAGGAATTGTATCCAAGTCTGAGCAAAGATATCCTTACAGCTTCATTAACATCAATGATTCAAAGACACAGTTCTAGTACTGAGTTTTTGTGGTTTGTTGTTTAAAACTAAGTATGAGTCAAAGAATGCAGTGCAACATTTTTTCAAAACACACTCTTGGTTTTATTTTAGGTAATTCAGAAATATGTGATGATGAAATGTAAAACTATGGATAGGATGCAAATAAAATACCTTCTCCTCCTATAATCTGTGTGACAATATAATAAGAATCAGTCAATAAATTTTCAAATAAACATACTTCCAAGCAAATTTAGTATCACTATTCAGATATGTAGAATGCAGTACTGCAATGAACGAAGCAAATTATGAATCTAGCATCATACCATTTTTTTAACTTCTTTCATCCATGTCTCTTTGACTGCCTTTCTCATTTTATCATGTTCCATTTTCCTGGCTGTCAAGGGCTGAAAAACAATTCATCAATGGTGTGTAAATGATAAACAAAAATGCAACAGTAACATTGATAGATATATGGTTATGGAATTCTGTTGTACAAAAGAAAAAGAAAAACATTTAAGAGAATGGTTCTTCAACTATGCTGATTACCTGCAACATTGATGTAAACAAAAATGTTAAGCTGACTCACAAAGGACACAACTATTGATGAGACAAAATCTGTTAAAAGCACATCTAGACTCAAAGAGTCTATGCCTTTGGTAAAATCCATCAAATGTGATAAGTGGTTCTTTATTGATGACAATTGCAGGCAAGATGCCAAGTTGCATCTGAAGACAAGAATATGTTTAACAAGGGTGATAACCCTGAATGGATCAGACAAGGCTAAACCCATACAAGTCAAGGAGACAATATTCATATCAAATGACATATGAATATGCTGAACAGTTCTTGAGCTATGCCATTTAAAGCAATGCCTGATGTTAAGGCATGAAGTTAATCACAAAGGGCCATAACTCTATCCAAACTGAAGTTGAAGGGACAATGCATATAAAGGCACATCTAGCTCTATAAAACAATCTATGGTAAATTCTATCAAAATAAGACAAATGGTTCTGAGTTATGTTAATGGCAAGCAATATTCCAAGTTCCATGCGAAGACAAAAGTTTGCCCGACAAGGGTAATAATTCATTCAATAACAGAGCAGACAGGAATAAACCTGCAAGTCTACGAGAAAATATTCATATCAAATGACATTAGAATATGTGGAATCATTCTTATGCTACCACAGTTACAAGCAATATCAAGTGTGAATTTATGAAGTTAATTGTAAAAGGTCATAACTCTATAAAAAAAAACGGTAAAATATGGAGTTGACAAGACAAGACCCATAAAAGTCATATCAAGGTCTATAATACAATAAACACACAAAATTGCATCAGAATAAGCTGAATCGTTTTGGAAAATTGCTGGTTACAAGGACATATAAAATGGATGACAAAAAGGGTGATAACTATCAAAACTAAACCTAAAAAACCTATAAAAAGTACATCTACAGGTATTTTTTAATTCAATTACCAAGTGATATCCAATTATGTGTAAGGGTTGCAGGGCTTTGGTAGTTATAAAATTGTGAATGGACAAGACTGATTGGTAGATGGATGGGTGCCAAAAGTGACTACTACAGGGCTCCAACATCTCTTTGTTGGGCCCTAGTTATCAATTTACATCATAACCCTTCAATCCTGAAATGACTGTCACCCTTCCATGGGTCATCCTCTCATTCAAACTGCACACATTGCTTGTATACCTTTTACCTGCAAATGCTTTTGTGTCTTAAAACATAAAGCATGATAAAAAACAGTTAATATGGATATATTGTATTGCATGCAAGAAAGTGAATGTACAAACCAAATAAAACTTAATTTAAAAATGACAAGGATATAAGGACTTCACGATTCAACAAAAGTAATTTTGGGGGTCACAAATGATTCATTATTAACTTAATTGTCGTTTACTTTGTATAAGTGTATGCAATTCCTTTGTGCTGCTGTAGTCTGTGCTTAAATCTGAAAAAGCTCTAAATCGTTCAACAACTTCATGGAAGACTGACCCAGAAAACCTTTTTCCAGGACAATTAAATTTCCATTCAAATAATGTAATGGAATTACTTACCTCTATGAACTTAGAAGACTGTAGTAAGGCTAAGGTGGCATGGCAAGTCTTGGCATACTCAATATCCTATAAAAATAAAAAAAAGTCACAAAACATTACCATAAAGAACTTGGCAAAACAGTGAGTACAGTAGATGCTTCTATGTGGACAGTTACCCGTAAAAGTTTGGAAACTAATTTAAATATGTACCAGTTGTGGCATGTTACGACCATCATGCTTTTACTTAGCCAAATATACTATATAAGATTCACAAAGAATGAGGTCAGTAACTTGTTAGAATTTATCAATTTAAGCACTGTAGTTAAATTAATGTAAAATACACAAAACATATGAGAAACAAGCACAGTATTGGTCATGTGTTTAATAAATGGCATTTTGCATATACCAACTTGGCACTTATTCATATAATTGTAAATTCCTCACCTGTGCAAGACATTTTTGCATTCCCTGGAATATTTTTTTTTCAAATGAAAAATAAAAATGTACTTTAAGTTTATGAATTTATGTCAGAAAAAAATTAGATTTCTGTCTTATTTTATTTTTTTCTTCTGATATCTGAAGTCTCTGCTGAAGCAATCACAAAGGCTGTTCCATTTAAATATACATGATACCAAGGAAAGGCAGTTTCTAAAATAATATGTCAGGGTACACTGACTTCACAGTTTTTATTAAAATGATAAGACAATTCTAAACAACATTTATGGGTGAGATCCCCACTATAAAAGTGCCTTCCCTGGGTCCCATGTATGTTTTATTGGAACAGCCCTAAGAAGTAAATCTTAGTGGAAACAAACAACCAGAAATAAAGGTTTTTCAGGATAATAATCATAGCCATTTGAGTTTGGTTCACATGAAGTTAAGCTGTACTCACTATATGGTATTTTCTTTACCAGCTTAACATTTAGAGAATGGTGACTGATGGTTAAAATATTTCAAGCTGCCCTGAAGTAACGGACACCAAAATCCAAGTCTGTGAGGGGCATTCCATGTAACATATTAGATCAGTACCATTTTCTTAGGACCAACTACTACATTTTGTGAAGACTCCATACTGATATGACTTTCCATTATGATGGGAATCTCTCATGGGGTTTAGGAAATATCTGGCATTAACATTTTTGGATTTTAGATCGGCACAATTTTCATTAGGACCAACAAGACATTGGAAAAATTCTTTTTATGAAAACAATGTTAATATGGTCATCAGGAGTAATGATAAGATTTTCCACCATGCTGCCCATATTGATGTCCAATTTGAGACTTTTTTCATTAAAAAGATAAGCAAGACATCTTAAACAGTTGTTAAGTGAAAAGCCCATGTCAATACAACCATCTGTTCAGAAAGAATAATGATTTTCAATATCACCAACATTGTAGCCATACTAGAAATAGCAGCAGAGAGGGTGAACCCTACAACAATATATTTGCGACAAAATCGATTAAAGC
>JAEAOA010002176.1:4800000-4880468 GCA_016746295.1 Potamilus streckersoni | reverse complement strand
ATAAAAAAAAAATTAAAAAAAAAAAAAAAATTTTAAAAAAAAAAAAAAAATTTTTAATTATATATAAATTTTTAAATATATATATATATATATATATATATATATATATATATCATCAAGTCGGTTTAGTTATAAAATTAAGAAACTGTTAAAATGAAATAATTGTTTAGTGTGTCATAGTTTGAGATTTTAATAGTATCACCGTGCGAAGTGCACCGTTACTTAACCTAGATGTACAATTCTCTGTATAAGTTATGCAATTGTACCGAATCAACAATCTGACAGCTCTTGGGAAACGAAAACAGCTCAACGTTCCATAATTAGGGATTTTTATATCTTAAAATAATCCACCAAAGATTTACAGCAATAGTTTACGGAAGTAACTATTGTATTAATGTCCTTTATAATGCGTGGACAAAATTACAAAACTAATGGAGAATAAGAACAAAAACCGCAAAACATTGATGTTTCAAGAGAAAGAAGACATCTACTTTAATTAAAGAAACATGTACTACCTATTAAGTTAAATGTGCGTAACCACAATCTCTTGACATGCAAGTATAGATATCCAGTCCATAAGAGATGTAATTTAATTGCCATTAATATATGCCTGAGCATCTACAAGAGATTAATATAAAATTTGTCAACATTTTTTTCTGTTCATTTGTAGGTGATACCTTTTGAGCGTTACCTAATTTATGACTACTATCACGCAATCATGTGCGCTCCAAAAATCATGCCAGATAGGAACATGACAGTGTCAAATCTTGCATTTCAAGTAATATGAAAGGTTTAGTATGATCTTGTGCATATATCTATATATTTAAACCAACAGTTGATATATATCTTCTTCTCTTCTAGATAAAATGTACGTGTTTCTTTTACATTGTAAATGATTATACTCTATAGGTTTTGGGTCATCACTGTATTGTCTTTACTGTTCAACGAGTATATATATATATATATATATATATATATATATATATATATATATATATATATATATATATATATATATATATATATATATATATATAAAGAATGCAAACCATATGGTGAATAACAACCCTTTCAAACGCACTGAATCCACCAAAGGATCACGTGTGTCAGGGATTGATTAAAATAGATGCAATAAACTGACGAGGAACAGTGCGAAACTAGTAACTAATTAGCCTGAGCGCTTTCGACTCTTAATGAGTCTTTTTCAAAGGCAAATACAAAACATATATAAGACAAACAAATAGACACAAAAACGTTGAGCTTGTAAACCTCTACATTGCTGTTTCCACATGGGTCAAAACTTGGTTTCAATGTTCTAAGGCGGCCTATCCAGTATGATTCCTTTTCCTTCCTGGTTTCGGAACTACAGCTGTGGTTGTTAGCAATAGCGATAAGTATTATATCATTGAAAGTGTGGCCAGGGGAGGAGAAGTGTTTTGCGACCGGGCTTCTGTACAGCTTTTTTGTCATTCAATCAGATCTATGAAGGTATATCCTTTTGTGTAGCTTTTCAGTTTCTCCGACGTACTGAAGGCCACAGATTTTACATGTGATGAGATAAATCACATTCTCTGTTTTGCACATTTTGTTTGGATCATGTATGTTTAGTTTAGAACATTGAAACCAAGCGGTCTAAACCAAGATGACTAGAAAATGAAAACTATGCACTAGCAGAATTTAACATTTTTCTAAATCGTCTTAGTATCCTTCCATTTTTACTAAAAGAATAACTGGTATAGAATCAAATATCCGGGATATAATCTGCGTTATATAAATATACAAAAGTAAAAATTGATGTCGCTTTGGCTTGTAGACTTTTAGGGAATTATACACCGTTTTCAGTATTCGCAACTAGTCTATACAAGCTGGTTGTATTTATAGTTTTAACCCATGTGGAGACAGCCATGTAGAGGTTTACAAACAACGTTTTTGTGTTTATTTGTTGGTAGTATATATGTTTTGTATTTGCCTTTGAAAAAGACTCATTAAGAGTCGAAAGCGCTCAGGCTAGTTAGTTACTAGTTTCGCACTGTTCGTCGTCAGTTTATTGCATCTCTCTCTCTGTCTGTCTCTCTTTGTATATATATATATATATATATATATATATATATATATATATATATATATATATATATATATATATATATATATGTGTGTGTGTGTGTGTGTGTGTGTGTGTGTGTGTGTGCGTGATTTGGAATTTTAATGTAGCTATAATAATTTTTTTAGTCATATCGTTATGATGTCTGCAGTGTGGCAGTTTATAGTGATATCTAGCACTGTGATATCATGCTGCACATAAGTTCCATCCAGTCACATTATCCTGATACCAGGCAGATCAGTCCTAACACGAACATCTTAATGCCGAGCGCCAAGCGAGGCAGCTGCTAGTACCATTTGTATAATTTTTTGGTATAACTCGGCCGGTGATCCAACCTACAACCTCCTGCGTATCGAAACCATATCAACGCAAGACACCTCCCAACATTAATAACCAAGAATGCCACTTTCAAACACGTTTAAAGTATTTGGCCTCTCTGACTAAGTCATTTTTAACAACAAAAGCATTACTTACAATTATTTAGAGTGTTTCTTGGTGAATTTTTAACACAGCTGTACAGGTTAACTTATCCCATGTTATATGCTCCTGCTTCTGCTGCTGCTGCTACCACTACTACTGCATGTAACACTTATTCTATAGTGATCGATGCATGCAAGCTACCGCTATATACATATTCAATGAATAGTAAATTGAGACGCAGAAGCTTAAAGTTGACACTGTAAAATCTGAGATACCCGATTTATATCCATAATTAGTACTTTACCTTACGGACTCCTCATGAGCCTCGTAAGTCTTGTTGTATATGCGAACAAACTCTAGCCATCCTATGTTCAGGGCGCTAAGCCCATCTGCGATATGCAAGCACAGGAACACGGTTACTATATGGACCGAGATCTGAAAAGAGAGAAAAGACAGCGAATGCGGATGAACTTAGATTTAAATGATGAGCTTCATAATTATCTCCCTTGATACCATAAAAAATTATATATATATATATATATATATATATATATATATATATATATATATATATATATATATATATATATATATATATATATATATATAGAGAGAGAGAGAGAGAGAGAGAGAGAGAGAGAGAGAGAGAGAGGTCCTGCAACGGAAAAGTATAGAACATGACTTTACTTTCATGTGTGTTTATTGAACGACTTATATTATTCAAATTTTCCGAGATAATTGATATCACAGAAGATAAGAAATATAGTTTTAAATATCAGTCGAATTATCTACTATTCAATTTATCGTTCTAAATCAAGCAATTATGCAAGTAATCAATCTAGCAATCAATCCACGTATGAACTGATGCTCGTTAATAATGTCACGAAGTTAGCAACCTTTCTCAACCTGAAGCATTTGCCATTCACAGTGTTTAAAATACTCAAATAATAGTTAAAAATACTGATTTGGCATGAAATCCGTCATCCTAATATGGGTAAATTTATCTGGCATAATATCAGTTATCCTAAAGTATACACATCGATTTGGCATGAAAAAATGATTAATATAGATAAAAAGGAATAACCGACTTACCGAATGCATGCTCTAGCTGTATTTGTGTCTGAATTGAGACGATGTTCAGTGATTTCCCGAGAACGACAAAACCGGAAGCATGCTAATAAGGATTCTATGCAGATACCAAGTTTAGTCTAATCTTGATAAAAGCAACATCTTCTGAGCAAGCCGGATCTTAATAGTGATAGTGATTGTATACTCGATTGATCCAACTAGCTTGTGTGACAGATTGTACTAATATTTATGGCATGTATATATAGACAAAATATTCGTCTCCCACCAACAACCATCTTAAGTTTTATTTTCAACTATTTGTCAGAAAAAAAAAAAACAAATTTGGGACCCAAATCAAACGTTTCATTTTATTTTCGTGTTTATGCTTTGAAATCTGTAAAAATATGCTACATGGTGGACGACAGACTAACTTTATTTCCAAAAGTAGTTTGCAATATCGAAGAATATGTATTTGGCCACAGCAAGACTGATTTACTATCAAGCGGTCTACCAGAGTTTTATTTGTGTTTTTTTTTTTTAATTGAAAATCTCTGCTTAATACGTATACCTCTTGTTTAATACACATAACCGTAATGCAAATAAGCCATTCAGACATGTTAGGTTCTACATCATTAACTTGCAATTAATTTTCGTCGCCGATTCAGTAATTATATCACTAAACATGCAAAGAGAAACCGGCCGATAGGAAGTGGCAGTCACATGTTTAATCCTGAAAAATTGTTATTGATTGGATAATATACACAGCATCATCAGTTATCCAATCAAAACATTGGTAATATCATGTAAGTTTGTCACGTCCATGTCGTAATTTAAAATCTCAAGCAACTCTTGAAAATAAACTTTCTATATCCTCCACAATATAGCGTAAATCTCTCTTCTTGCGATGGAATTTTTGACATGGTGTAAAAGTCTCCTTGTTATCTGTAAAGATGGTCAAAATTGGTGCTGTTTTTAGTTTAACGCAATTTTCACCTCCGATAGGCTATATATGGCGGCCACTATAATTGGTGAAGGAAAAACCCGGGAAAAACCTATGTAAGAAATCACCGACCCACAGGAAGCTACTGGCAAGCTTCCTCATGGAATCAGTACACAATTAATAAAATCCGGTTCAGTACCCACGAATGTAGTCCCAGTCTATTTTTAGATCACTTTTTCCGGTCTAAATTTGGTGGTGATACTAGAGTTAGATTTTGGCATTCTTGGTAAGGAGTTAAAGGCAATTGATTATTCTTTAAAATGTGATCTTATGGTGTGGTTGTCTGTGTGTATTTCGGCGACAGTGCACATTGAGTAATAAGGTCATGGTGATGATCCGGAAGTGAAATCTGTGTTCCGTTGCCTGGTGTTTTGTTTACAATTCAGCCTCTCAAAAAAATGCAGGTCAACCCTTGACAAGAAATAAACCGTAAAGTCATCTTTGAAAATATTTTAGATTAACATATGATTTGTATTGATTGTCACACAGTGGAAAGTTCAGTACTGAGGAACAAATGTAGAGACCATATAGTAAAATTAATTGTGTACTATGGCCTGTCAGTAAAAACTTGAAACTGATATAATTTTTTTATTATTAATGACATATACATGAAATTTTAATATGTTATGTATATTGACTTTAAAAATATAAAAATGAAATGAGAAGTAAAAAAATAATTTTAATTTTAAAAATTTAAATGAAATTTAAAAAAACAATTGAAAAATAAAAAATTTCCACCAAGTATACACATATATAATATTTTTTGGGAATGATATTAAATGATATCAGCATATATATACTCCTACACCATATACAAGCTCAAATGATGGATATTTGTCAAATTTGATCAGAGAAAATATCTTTATTAGTCAAAATGAGACCCTCATCTAAAATACATGAAGACAAAATTCTTCTTTGCTTTGTACCTTTAGGTCATTGAAACTATTTATTTGGGGTTCAAACAGTTAATTTATGTGTTTATGATGGGGTGACTTCCTGAGTAACACATATCTGCTTGTATAGCTATCAGTAATTGTTTATAACCATAGTTATAGGGTATTTAGTGAGAGGACAGAGATGAAGACTTTATACTAGAACCTGTTCAAGTTCTCTACAAAATCATATTAAGCTGTCAGAGAATGAAAAACAGGTCAGAGGGGTAAAATATACTTTACCCAGGTATATTTACCATTGCATGTAAGAAAACAGCAAAATGATGTAAGTTGAACACAGAATGCATTCCATTTTATTGTTTAGTTTCTTTAAGATGTTGATTGATGTAGTGCGACATTGTAGCCCAGATGATATTATGGGAATTCTCATGATCCATTTTGCTTTATGCATTATTAATGACTAATAATATTTGTTATCTGACACTTTAAAGATTACATAAGTAATATTCAAACAGATTATTTAAATTTAACTTTCTACAACTGATCCTAACATGGTTACATAGCTGACATGAACAAATATGCATATATTTTGTGATGTTTGGAATCAAAAGTTGACATTGTTAGGCTGACATGGTTACCTATAATAAATCTGTAAGGCTTAGTTTTGACTGTGTGCACTTAAAATATCCCAAGATGTTTTTTTTCATCATGAATATGCCTCTGTATGGTAACACATTTCAATTTAGTACTTTGACAGAGGGCGGTATTGCAGCATCAGCTGATATTTGATTCCATTGAATCATTGAATCATTGAACTTAATAACTTGGTAGCCAAGACTCTTAAAAATAGACTAAAAATGTTCAAACAGATTATTTGAATCATGTTTGCACATGTGATTTTAACAAGTACATTGCATATGTCCCACACATGCAAATATCCATCCTTGTTTACAAGTTTTCGGGATGAAAATTTCACATTTAGTTGATGATATAGGATCTATTGGTACCTATAGTTGATCTGTGTGGCTACATTTTGCTATATTCACTCACAATATCTAAAATTGTTTTTCCTTCATGAATAAGATTGCATATAGTAATAAATTTTAATTTGGTACATTGTCATTTGACTTTCCACTATACTGGTATGTATCAATGTTTGCACCAATGATCAAACCTCACCGTTCCAACATTGCCTTAAACTTTATGATACATACTCTACCTGATTAGTTATTTAACCTGTAAATGGCTAAATATGCTTGTAGAAACTTCATCTATTTTTAGGATGCATTTGTCACTTTAATACATGCCCATTGCTTCACATCTTTGAGTGTTACTCTATCAAGTTTACCTTTTTTTAACCCTATTTGCAACCTTAATGTTATTTTGAAATCACCATTTCTAACACATTTTAACTTCATTTGCCTATATCTTTCTGTTTTTTTTAGAATTAAGTGAAACATGTTATATCTTTTCAGGTCTAGCCTGGTATCTGGAACAAAGTATTAGAGTTGTATCATTTTGGAAGCTCTCCAGTAGTTCAATGGTGATAGCAAGGTCTCATAAGAATATGTGCAGTCTGCTGCTATAAGTGACCAAGATGAGTTCATATTAGTACACTGATATACAGCATCTCAAAGACATGGCTTAGATCTTCATGACAGAGATTCACATCATTTTTCTGTAAGGTGGAACTACCCTGAAACCGTATTTTCATATTGCATTGTTGACTTTTGTAGTTATCGGCATTAAAATGGAATGCATATTTGCTATAAAACATGGTAGTGGTCCCATCAAAACTTTAAATTTGAGTGGGTTATTAGTTATACAAACAACTGCCCAAGTACCTAAAACAATAAATGTGGAACATAGCACCTGTCATTGTTTCTTTAGTATGTACACCTATATGCATCTGGATAGGCATGTTGCAATTGGCTGTCAAAATCATTGTGAGCTATCATGCTTCAGTACCCCTGGGGTTAATATTATCAGTTGTACAGACCTAAACTACCATTTGTTTTAAACACCATTCATTAATCAACTTTTCTGCCTTAAATTTGTGAAACTGAATGTCATAACTTGTATGAAAATTTAATTTTTGTAAAATAAATAGTTTTTAAAATTTATATATTTATTTAAATTTTTATTAAAATTTAATATATCAATATTTTTTAATTTCAAGAATACTTTTAGACAGGCCTTATCAAGTATTACAATTAGGTTTTTACCTCATTGAAAAATTCCTATAATTAAGGAAGATATAGCAAATTTAGTTTTGGTTTCTTAAGAACAATTGGATCCCTATAGAACACAAGCACTACACACTTTCTGATAGCTGTCACGTGTTTTGCTTGCAAGGAAATTTCAAAATACTTTATGTATGAAGTTGAAATAGTAGTGGCATGCCAAAAAAAAAGTTTGACAAAAACATTGACCCTTTTCAGGAATCAGTACACAATTAATAAAATCCGGTTCAGTACCCACGAATGTAGTCCCAGTCTATTTTTAGATCACTTTTTCCGGTCTAAATTTGGTGGTGATACTAGAGTTAGATTTTGGCATTCTTGGTAAGGAGTTAAAGGCAATTGATTATTCTTTAAAATGTGATCTTATGGTGTGGTTGTCTGTGTGTATTTCGGCGACAGTGCACATTGAGTAATAAGGTCATGGTGATGATCCGGAAGTGAAATCTGTGTTCCGTTGCCTGGTGTTTTGTTTACAATTCAGCCTCTCAAAAAAATGCAGGTCAACCCTTGACAAGAAATAAACCGTAAAGTCATCTTTGAAAATATTTTAGATTAACATATGATTTGTATTGATTGTCACACAGTGGAAAGTTCAGTACTGAGGAACAAATGTAGAGACCATATAGTAAAATTAATTGTGTACTATGGCCTGTCATGCAACAACATTGGTCAAGCATGAGTCTGTAGTCTACACTGTCAGAGATGAGGTGAGAGTGACCAGTAAAACGAGCGTTTTTTTGTAACATTCTGGCTACCTTGAACCCCCAAAAAAGCTTCAGAATTAAATTTGTTTAGATATTTTTGGTAGACAAATTCGTTGTCTCTCTGCAAATTATATAAATATAACGGAGACTAAAAATGTTTGTTGTTGCAGGTGTCTGTGATTTATCTATGGAAAATGACGTTGAAAATGAAAGGGAAGGCACATATAATAAAGAAAATAAAATGGGATAGTTGGAAAGATAAAAAGTTATAATCAAATATATAAACGAAAGCAATCCTACCTACCTAACTGCCACGTACATGCCTGACTGTCTAAAATATAATAGACGAACATGAAAGAAGCCGATTTCTTGTAACGTCACGCCAACACCAACTGACATCCGTGACGTCAAGTAGGTTTCTCTCATGGCAACACATGTACGTTCTATGCTATGGCAAAATAAACTCTGCTAAGTTGTATGTCACTTCTCTTGAGTTGTTTCAGTTCCATTAGAATAATGTCCATTTTTTAAATAACAAGGTTATTCGTTTTTTAAAACTTTTCTGGTTGTTAACAATATTGAGTTGTAGAGAACAGGGGTTGGATCAGTCTGATTTATTTTATTTTCGAGGCATTCCTTACTTTTCTTTCCAACGCTCAACATTACGCCAATTTCACCGTACAAACTTCATTTGAGATAGCTTTAATGATATATTGATACGATTTGCTAAAAGTTCCCAGCTGCTTGTGTGCATTAAGGGGACATAAAATTCATATTCTTTTTCTTTGATGGAGGTGAAGTCACAATATCCGTTGAAATTGTTCAGTTGATTTTGCAAAAGAACAAAAAAAAAAAAAAAATTACGATCTTCTTCAATACGATAACAGTAGGAGTCTATAACTGTAGTAGTCCATAACTGTAGGAGTCCCACCAGAGAGCCATATTTATAGTTACCAGACTTGATGAAAACAAAATTTATATATGCAAATTGGACATATCCCGGCATTCATCTTCTCCTAGTGATCTGAGTCATCCATCACCTGGGAACTATTACTTTGTACACATATATGCACTAACTGGGCATGCGTGACAGTTATGCAAATCATTAACATGTGCACAGATGACCATCCTTAAACCTCATGTAAAAGAAAACAAAAAAAACAACAAAAAAAAAACAACAAAAAACAAAAACAAAGAAACAACCGTCCTGGAACATATAATGACAATCCCACCCTACTCCATACACATTTATCGCGCATGTCAGAAGCGGCAAGTGTAGACAAACATAACATTAGCCAATGGGAGAATTCTTAACAAGGAGCTCAAATGTCTGGGCAAAGGTCAAAACGGGGAAGCGCGGTGATAAAAGCTTTATAAAGAACTCCACATCTTTTTGCTTATAAAATCTCCCCCATTTTAAAAATAAATAACTAAAATTACACGTAAATCTTCCTATTAATGGTTTATAATACCGTCTTAACGATTTATTCCTTATCGTCTCATTCCTTTGATTTTCGTTTTTGTATGTAATAATTTTCTATACAGTGCAGCCCATATTAAGCTTATTAAAATGTGTAAGAGGTTCAAAATTAAGAATAAAATGACGATTGTAAAACTGCTGGCTACTCTGTTTATATATTAAATCACACAAATAAAATTTCTTCTGTAACATCGTTTCTTTGGTTTACCAATAAAATGTATACATCTCTAATTTGCGAGTTTTATTTCACTATCCAACAAGATCACCAAAGTGAAAGTTTTGCTTATCTTGCCTAAGTTGTATTGATCTTGCTTTCAGCATTAATTAATATTTCGATGTTTGAAATAGATATTCAAGTTTCTAAGATGCTCTTATTCGGAGATGCAAATTTGCTCCGCTTTTGACGAACCAACTTTCTGTTTTGTGTTTTTGTATCCCTCTGTCATTTTCTTTTGTAGAGGGCTTGCATTGATTTATTTCAGGGACGATTTATGAAAATTATTACACCCATGAAAGGGATTATGGACTTTACCCCAATATTTGTTTAGGCCCAGGACATTTCGTTCACCCTAATGAACATTTTTCCTTACTTTACTAAACGTTTCGGACATGACAATCTATATGTTCTTACATCATATAATAAATATAAATGTTTAAATCGAATTAAATTATTTTTTATTTCAAAACATTTGTGCTAATATATAATTTCCTTGTCACAAAAGATTGCATGACTTATTCAAAACCTAGCCTCAGCTTAAATACATTGATACCGCCTCGACACCACATCGTGTGGATTCTTACAAGATGAAGCAATATACCTGTCTGTAACAAAGTTAAAAGAACACTTGCTAGATAATCATGTTCGTTTAAAATGGCGTTCTCTTGAAACCTACAGTTCCAATTCATTGTATATGTCATAACATTGTCACCAACAACTCCAAGATATAATTTTCAGGGAATAATGAATATTAACACAGAGTAGCTGCTTGCAAAACAAGTGAGAAAAAATCCTTTGAGAACTGAAACATCTGTCAAAGAAACTATTCAAAGGACTAGCAGATTTGGATAGAGACTGCTTGTCTTTGTACATACATTCTGGACGCTCTTTTTCCAAATTAATACGTTTGCAACGTGCTAAAGACAGATTCGTCCTAGTTGCTAAAGTATTCTTTGTATACTGTAGACAAAGTTATGAAGGTCACTGACATTTTCTACTGTTTAAAAGTTGAAGAGAGAGTTTGATCCACCTCGTCGGACTGCTTTAATCTCTGTATTAATACCACTGTTACTGGGGTCAATAAGATTTCTCGTTAAATCGAAAGGAAAGAGAGTGGCTACAGAAAGACCACCCTCTCTTTTCGAAGGTGCTGATCCACGTACTATAGGCTTATCTATTAATTTTGTCGTTGATTTGATGGTTACTGGTAGTGTTGCCTCTCTTGTCCATGTTGTTTGAAAACTGGTTGTAGCTGGATGAATTTCAGCGGTAGTAGTAGACACTTCAGTTGTTGTAGTAGTTGGAGTTTCAGTAAATTTATCGATTAGTTGAGCGGGGTTAAAGGTTGACCAAGTCATTGGTTGTGATGTTTTCGGGCTACCATTTGGTGCTGCAATTAGATCGAAGGTGCTTGTAAGAATCTTAGTTGGATATATTGTTGTTGATGGAGCTGGCGTTGTTGATATGGGCTGGGATGTTGGTTTTGGCTCAGTTATTGGCGTCTGAATTGTTGTAGATATTTGCAGTGTAATAGATTTTGGTCTTGTTGATAGCTGAGGTGTTATTGTTGATGTTGGCTTTGCTGTTGTTGTAGTTTTTGTTGTTGCTAGCTGCATTGTTGTTTCTGCCGTTGTTGTTGTCCTATGTTGTGCTTTTGTTGATCGATCTGCCATAGTGGTGGTTGGCATAGTGGTCCATATGGACGTTGAAGTACTTGTTGAACTCGTTGTTGTAGGTTTTGTTGTTGGCTTCGTTGTTGTGGCTACAGTTGTAGTCGACGTATTTGGTGATGTTCTTATTGATTGATCAGTCGTAGTTGTCGTTGGCGTTGGGGTCCACATTGATGTTGAAATGCTTGTCAATCTCGTTGTTACTGTTGAAATTTCAGCATGAAGTGTGGTTGATATTTTCTCCTCGGTTGCAGAAGTAAAATTATGCGCATATGAAGATAAAGCTGACATGTAACGTAATCTATTATCCATCATCTCTCCGATTTCTTGTGCTGAAGTTACAACCTTTGAACTTAAACTGGCTGAAGAGAAGAATTTGGTTGTAATAGATTTTGCTTCAAGAGGTATCATGGTTGTATGATATTTAATGCTGTCTAATGTAGAAAGCAGATGGTTTGTAGTTGGAATGGGTTTTGAGGTTGCGTTGGAATCTGTTGCTAAACTATTGGTCTTAATATCTGATGCGAACCACAGTCTGGATGTATATTCCGGGATCGTTCTAGTAATGGTAGAAATAGTGTTTTGTGTAGTTTTGAAAGGTATCCGCGTTGTTACGTCTGATCTAACATTTCGTCTCGTAGAAGCAGCTGAAGAAGCTGTACTTGTTTGCCTGATAACAGTCTTTACAGATGGCGTTTTTCTATTTGTTAAAGAGGAAGACGAGTTTTGTTTCTGAATGTCTGGCCTGGGTTTAATGGAAGATTTAATGTCACGTGAAGATGCTCTGGGGAGGATGGAAATATCAGCACAATTGTAAAATTCTGTTTGTGGGCCACATCCTGCAAGACCGATGCCGTTGGTACACATGCCCCAGTGATTACCTGGAAACAAAACTAAATATCAATGAAAACTTGAAGTAAATTAGATGATATGGGCACTATGCTTGCTATAAATTGATTGACATTTCACTGTTTGAAGCTCAATAAGTGATTGATTCTTCATCACTGTTTTGAAAGGAAGAACAATCGCATTAGTGAAGGATAAAACTATTGAAAATATTCTCTACGTATTATTGAACAAAAGCATAACTATCCAATAACTTCATTTATGTATTTGCATATTTTATTGTGTAGGTCGGAGAAGCAATATAAATTAAATTATAAGTTTGTTTTATTTTTAAATTAGAAATGATTACTGCTGAATATTATTATGACTTAAGGATTTATAATTTGTGTTTCCGACTTTTGGAGAAAGTAGGTTTGCTTACACTTTCACCACAAATATGAATAATTAATATTTGTATGCATGCATGTCCAAATCCTTGTTTATTTCTTTTTTCTTGTCCGTGTGCATGTTTGCTTGCTATCTTGCACTTTAACCTGCACACATTTTTGGATTAGCTAATTAATTTAATTACCTCCGTGCCATTTCCACTGCAGTACGCATTGTTTACAAGTCACTCCTTGAGGAATATTTAACTTTGCGATGACAAAGCCACTCTTCCCAAGTGGTAAATCCGGATACAGTCGTCTTCCATTTCCTTCTATCCGAAGCGGATACTGATCCAGGCAAGACTGTTTCACTGGCTTGTAGATATCATTGTGAGGGCACAGTCTGAATTCAAAATACCCGCCAACATTGGCGGTGACCTCAACAGTTACTTCAATGAATTCGTCTGCTGAATCATACGTCCGTGCTATGATGCCGTTCGCATAGCGACCGCCAGCCTCGTTCGGACGATCTGAGTCATATGGGTCTCCACATACTCCACATTTTCCATCCATTTCTCCCCACTGATGCTGAAATATGTAAAGAAATCCTGTCTTAGCCCTTATAAAAGGCAAAGTTAAGTTCTCGTTGGGCTGAAATACGTGTTTTTTATGTGTGTAACTTTGTTGATCAAAAAACATAAGTATGTTGTTTGACATATGAATACTTTTCGTCACTAGAGTTTTTAATCTTGTTATCCATAAAATATAAATGCACCACCTTCAGCAAATATGTAGGTGTCAGATAAAATTGAATCATTTATCAGAGAGTTGACAGGAACATATAACCGTTTCAGGACTAAACAAAACAAATAAAAAAGTAAAAACTACTGAAGACCTGAAAGTGTTCATCCTTAACGACATATACTGTACTTTAATTCACTATGATGATGTTACGTATATTTAAATTGAATTATGTGTTTTACCTTTGTAATAGAGAGTAGTAGCTTAGGCCTACCTGACAAATATCATATTCTAAAATATGTGTATATGGATTTGAGTTCAAAGCCTAAGTTTCCCTTGAAAAATCTATGCTCCACATGATGTTTGATATTTGCAATTTATAAAAAAAAGTATAATTATTTTTTAAAAAAAATTGATACTTAGTTCAAGGCTTAGCTTTAGAATATTTTGGAAGAGAACGTTTGACCTACATCCTGGTTATTTTATTGCCTTAGGTTTTTATATTTTATATAAGGTTATGATGATCAATCAATATTCTTCCCTATCTTAAGATCAGTTTGTGTTGGAATCACTTTTGGCTGTGTTCAGTTATAATTTGAAAACAAAAAATAATTTATTCAAATTATTCATTGCAAAAACATTTACGTTTTAGACTTGAACAATATTTTGGGATTATTGTAAATTTATTTAAATGCATTCTGGATTGCATCATTGGGATGCATCAAGACAATCGGCATGCAAAACTATTCAAGACTATTGGGGCATAAGCACATACGTTATTGGAGATTCATTCAGAACGCTATATACTTTTGAAATTGTGATAGAACAGTAGGGCTTGCTGGGATTTATTTCTGAATACTGTAAGTTCATTTCAAAATTTTCACTTTGTATTCGTGGGAAATAAATTCTTTATTTAATTTATTATTCCTTTAGTTTTGATTCTTTCTGTTACTTTGTTTACAACCACTGAGCTGTAACTGATGCACGTTAGCTTGGGGGACGAGAAATAATTGTAAACAATGTTTAGGCAAAGTTTACCCCCCTCCCCTCTTGTCAACAACTGTCAAAGTTTTAGTGACCTCACCATAATTAAATTATGTCAATTTTTTTTTTATCCCCCACCAACTAACAATATTTTATACTGCTGGCTTTTATTCCAAAATATAATTATGGAAATTAAAAGGTGTACAAATAAATTATAAATACATTTTTTTTACTTGTTTAACAGATTTCAAAGTGACTATAACACTTCGAATTCATGAAAAATCGAGACTTTATGCTCCTTTTTTATATTTGATTTATTAAATTTATTGTAAAAAATAACATTGCTGACGTCAATTATCTTGAACCCCCTCCCCATGTCAATAACTGTCAAACTTCTTCAAACCACGTACCCCTTATTTTCTTGACATAATTAATGCACGACCCCTTGCATAGTAGTTTTGAAACAAGGGCAATGCAGACGAGTACCATTTGGTGTCAAATACCATGTACAGAGGAGCCTCGTTAATCCAGACTCTCTTTATCCGGAAACCTCGCTATCTGAATAGGATTCAACGGAAACCTATGATTCAACGGGTACGGAATTCCTAATGTTAATTTGCTCCGTTAATCAAGAAATCCGCGTTCTGGATCCGGATATTAAAATCGAATACCAAACTGTAAAATTACTATAAAAAACGTTTCTCGATATTCAAAAAAAAAAAAATCCGTCCAAAAAAAAAGAAAATTCGAAAAATCGTATATGAAATTACGGATAAGACAGATTGACCTTCTTAAATTTGGAGGTTTGTCAATGAATCAATCTCTGATTAGTCAAATTCTAGTGGTATGTTAGTCTGGTCCCCTGCTTAGTGGTAGGTTAAAGTTAACAATTATCACGTGATCATCTGCGGAAAATAAAACCTTAAGTAGCGTGACGTATTGTAACCAGCGATTGTATAAACTATGTCTGTTTTAGATAGTCGCCGACTAATAATTATATAACACGCTGGGTTTATAAAGTGTCGTTAAGCCTTTTTCTCTTTTACCAATCGTAGGTAACAATCACAGTTTAATGTCGGTACAAATACAGTTGATTGATTTAAACTGTGGACATCTCAGGATAAAATTGGGACATTAATTATCAGCTCATTAGCGCCTTTAACAACTGTAAAATACGACATATAAAAATGGCTGCATTTGTCAGTTTACCATAACGCATTTTATTGCAAGATATCTGTTTTGGTTGTACATTTTACAAACAAAAGTTACAGATTTCTTCAGGAAATTGACCTAATAAATGTAGGTACAGTACATACATGTACAGTGTGATGTGTCGTTAAGCCTTTTTCTCTTTTACCAATCGTAGGTAACAATCACAGTTTAATGTCGGTACAAATACAGTTGATTGATTTAAACTGTGGACATTTCAGGATAAAATTGGGACATTAATTATCAGCTCATTAGGTGGCGCTCTACAGTTTCATATTTAGCATAGGGTTAAAATTTTAAAGAAAAAGAGTTTTGCCGGGTTGCCTCACTAGTTATACTGGTTATTTAAAAGAGACTTTGTATATCTTAGGTGTTGTTCAAAGAACCTTTAATTCCCTTTATTTTGATGTATGATTGATGGGTGTAATATGGGTTAGAGAATATACAGCTTGGCCTTACTCCAGATGTGCACCTTTCAAAAACGTGCTAGCTCTACTTGCTCATTTTCACTTCTCGAACTTCAGAGGTAAATTGTAAAAAAAAGAGCCGATAACTTTTTTTTACATTTTATGTATTTGGTAATTCAGTCATTGCACTTTTAGAAGCTGGTATTATCTAGTTTGGCAAAATTCATTTTCCATATTTTAATAGCTGCCAAGAATAGTGTACTTTAGACAAATTTAGGTTGATTTTTGGAGCACAAGGGAGCAGTCATTTTAGTTAACAGTGTCCCAAGATCATTTAAAATTTCCAAAAGTACAATATCCAAAGAAATGTCATCCACATTACATGAAAGTAGTATATAGGTATGCCAACATTCTCTCCACTGTGCATGTTTAAAATGCAAACAACTTCACCTTACATACATCACTCTCTCAAAAGTACATAATAACTGGTGAGCGCCACCATAAAGAGAATATAGGTATTATTATTGTATGATTTAATTTTGATTGTACGACTGAAATATTTAAGTCGCAAGCATCAAAACAGTCCTTTGTAATAATTGTCATGTATTTCCCCCCTCAGAACAGCATTTATTAGAGTCAGAGTCTTAAACCGGTACAGCCCCTCCTTATGATAAAAAGTGAACTATTTTAAAAATGCGCATTGCATTTTGTCAACATAGCAACCAGTGTTATGCTGATAGATAGGAACATGAAACTAGCCATATTTATTCCTGAGATGTCAACAATAAATTTTACTGTTATAAAATGGATATAACAGGTGAGGTTCATAAAGGTCAAAGGTCAAAGTGTAAATATTAACTAATTCTTTGATATGGAAGAAAGCAAATTTGCTTTGTTATCATTTATTTTTGCATTTCATTGCAAATAAATGAAATAAAACATTTTCACTATGGATTTCTTTTACTTAATGTAACATTTTTCAATTTAAGTTGACTTTATTCCTATATTCTAAGACTTCTAATTTCCCCATAATGAAGGTCACTACACATCCAAACATGCCTTATATCAAATTATGTATGCTAGAGCAAAAATAAGGATAATTAGCTTTTTTCATGAATAAAATCATTGTTAATGTACCATTTTACTCAGAACATCATACATAATAATATGAAAATAAGAAAAATAATTTCATAAATGTTTATATTTGTTTTTAAGGTGGCGCTCTACAGTTTCATATTTAGCATAGGGTTAAAATTTTAAAGAAAAAGAGTTTTGCCGGGTTGCCTCACTAGTTATACTGGTTATTTAAAAGAGACTTTGTATATCTTAGGTGTTGTTCAAAGAACCTTTAATTCCCTTTATTTTGATGTATGATTGATGGGTGTAATATGGGTTAGAGAATATACAGCTTGGCCTTACTCCAGATGTGCACCTTTCAAAAACGTGCTAGCTCTACTTGCTCATTTTCACTTCTCGAACTTCAGAGGTAAATTGTAAAAAAAAGAGCCGATAACTTTTTTTTACATTTTATGTATTTGGTAATTCAGTCATTGCACTTTTAGAAGCTGGTATTATCTAGTTTGGCAAAATTCATTTTCCATATTTTAATAGCTGCCAAGAATAGTGTACTTTAGACAAATTTAGGTTGATTTTTGGAGCACAAGGGAGCAGTCATTTTAGTTAACAGTGTCCCAAGATCATTTAAAATTTCCAAAAGTACAATATCCAAAGAAATGTCATCCACATTACATGAAAGTAGTATATAGGTATGCCAACATTCTCTCCACTGTGCATGTTTAAAATGCAAACAACTTCACCTTACATACATCACTCTCTCAAAAGTACATAATAACTGGTGAGCGCCACCATAAAGAGAATATAGGTATTATTATTGTATGATTTAATTTTGATTGTACGACTGAAATATTTAAGTCGCAAGCATCAAAACAGTCCTTTGTAATAATTGTCATGTATTTCCCCCCTCAGAACAGCATTTATTAGAGTCAGAGTCTTAAACCGGTACAGCCCCTCCTTATGATAAAAAGTGAACTATTTTAAAAATGCGCATTGCATTTTGTCAACATAGCAACCAGTGTTATGCTGATAGATAGGAACATGAAACTAGCCATATTTATTCCTGAGATGTCAACAATAAATTTTACTGTTATAAAATGGATATAACAGGTGAGGTTCATAAAGGTCAAAGGTCAAAGTGTAAATATTAACTAATTCTTTGATATGGAAGAAAGCAAATTTGCTTTGTTATCATTTATTTTTGCATTTCATTGCAAATAAATGAAATAAAACATTTTCACTATGGATTTCTTTTACTTAATGTAACATTTTTCAATTTAAGTTGACTTTATTCCTATATTCTAAGACTTCTAATTTCCCCATAATGAAGGTCACTACACATCCAAACATGCCTTATATCAAATTATGTATGCTAGAGCAAAAATAAGGATAATTAGCTTTTTTCATGAATAAAATCATTGTTAATGTACCATTTTACTCAGAACATCATACATAATAATATGAAAATAAGAAAAATAATTTCATAAATGTTTATATTTGTTTTTAAGGTGGCGCTCTACAGTTTCATATTTAGCATAGGGTTAAAATTTTAAAGAAAAATAGTTTTGCCGGGTTGCCTCACTAGTTATACTGGTTATTTAAAAGAGACTTTGTATATCTTAGGTGTTGTTCAAAGAACCTTTAATTCCCTTTATTTTGATGTATGATTGATGGGTGTAATATGGGTTAGAGAATATACAGCTTGGCCTTACTCCAGATGTGCACCTTTCAAAAACGTGCTAGCTCTACTTGCTCATTTTCACTTCTCGAACGTCAGAGGTAAATTGTAAAAAAAAGAGCCGATAACTTTTTTTTACATTTTATGTATTTGGTAATTCAGTCATTGCACTTTTAGAAGCTGGTATTATCTAGTTTGGCAAAATTCATTTTCCATATTTTAATAGCTGCCAAGAATAGTGTACTTTAGACAAATTTAGGTTGATTTTTGGAGCACAAGGGAGCAGTCATTTTAGTTAACAGTGTCCCAAGATCATTTAAAATTTCCAAAAGTACAATATCCAAAGAAATGTCATCCACATTACATGAAAGTAGTATATAGGTATGCCAACATTCTCTCCACTGTGCATGTTTAAAATGCAAACAACTTCACCTTACATACATCACTCTCTCAAAAGTACATAATAACTGGTGAGCGCCACCATAAAGAGAATATAGGTATTATTATTGTATGATTTAATTTTGATTGTACGACTGAAATATTTAAGTCGCAAGCATCAAAACAGTCCTTTGTAATAATTGTCATGTATTTCCCCCCTCAGAACAGCATTTATTAGAGTCAGAGTCTTAAACCGGTACAGCCCCTCCTTATGATAAAAAGTGAACTATTTTAAAAATGCGCATTGCATTTTGTCAACATAGCAACCAGTGTTATGCTGATAGATAGGAACATGAAACTAGCCATATTTATTCCTGAGATGTCAACAATAAATTTTACTGTTATAAAATGGATATAACAGGTGAGGTTCATAAAGGTCAAAGGTCAAAGTGTAAATATTAACTAATTCTTTGATATGGAAGAAAGCAAATTTGCTTTGTTATCATTTATTTTTGCATTTCATTGCAAATAAATGAAAAAAAAAACATTTTCACTATGGATTTCTTTTACTTAATGTAACATTTTTCAATTTAAGTTGACTTTATTCCTATATTCTAAGACTTCTAATTTCCCCATAATGAAGGTCACTACACATCCAAACATGCCTTATATCAAATTATGTATGCTAGAGCAAAAATAAGGATAATTAGCTTTTTTCATGAATAAAATCATTGTTAATGTACCATTTTACTCAGAACATCATACATAATAATATGAAAATAAGAAAAATAATTTCATAAATGTTTATATTTGTTTTTAAGGTGGCGCTCTACAGTTTCATATTTAGCATAGGGTTAAAATTTTAAAGAAAAAGAGTTTTGCCGGGTTGCCTCACTAGTTATACTGGTTATTTAAAAGAGACTTTGTATATCTTAGGTGTTGTTCAAAGAACCTTTAATTCCCTTTATTTTGATGTATGATTGATGGGTGTAATATGGGTTAGAGAATATACAGCTTGGCCTTACTCCAGATGTGCACCTTTCAAAAACGTGCTAGCTCTACTTGCTCATTTTCACTTCTCGAACTTCAGAGGTAAATTGTAAAAAAAAGAGCCGATAACTTTTTTTTACATTTTATGTATTTGGTAATTCAGTCATTGCACTTTTAGAAGCTGGTATTATCTAGTTTGGCAAAATTCATTTTCCATATTTTAATAGCTGCCAAGAATAGTGTACTTTAGACAAATTTAGGTTGATTTTTGGAGCACAAGGGAGCAGTCATTTTAGTTAACAGTGTCCCAAGATCATTTAAAATTTCCAAAAGTACAATATCCAAAGAAATGTCATCCACATTACATGAAAGTAGTATATAGGTATGCCAACATTCTCTCCACTGTGCATGTTTAAAATGCAAACAACTTCACCTTACATACATCACTCTCTCAAAAGTACATAATAACTGGTGAGCGCCACCATAGCGCCTTTAACAACTGTAAAATACGACATATAAAAATGGCTGCATTTGTCAGTTTACCATAACGCATTTTATTGCAAGATATCTGTTTTGGTTGTACATTTTACAAACAAAAGTTACAGATTTCTTCAGGAAATTGACCTAATAAATGTAGGTACAGTACATACATGTACAGTGTGATGTGTCTCATGTGTCAATTGTTTACACTGATATTTACTGTATGTGTATGTTATATTTACTGTACATGCATGTACAAGGGCATGTTATAATACTGTGAAACAAAAACGATTCAATAGATGTATCCATTAATTTATTTCAACCATTATTGAATATACAGCACATTTACAGCTAGCATAAACATGTACATGTATAAGGTATGATGACATCGTAAAATAAAAATGTGCCTGATTTAATATCTCGTTAATCTGGACAAATTTAATGGGAACGAAAGTGTCCGGATTAACGAGGCTCCTCTGTACAGTGTTTGAATGTTACATATTTATACGAACGTTCAATTCAATTTCAAAAACACAAAGCTGTTAAAAAATCAAATTGTTTCTGGATCATCGGAATCATTGCTCGAAAAGTAACCGTGATGTATTTATACGGCAAAAACATGCGTCATTTTATCCTTTCCATAGTGCGAACATTATCATAGCTAAAGACGTTTGACGATTTCTGCGAACTATTTACATGACACATAGCAGCAGGGTGGGTGAACCCTACAAAATTTTTGCTTGTGAAATTAACCTGAAATAAGGGTTCCTATAGAGGCTGAAAAAAGGGTCAATAACCCTAAACCAAAATATCTAGCTTATATATTACCGTACGGACGGTTATAAACCACATGAGGTTAGCTCCGTTTTGTTATACTATTATTGACTTTTTTTACCCTGATTTTATTGAACTATTTTTTACGTTAAAAACTTGAGCAAAAATTTTGTAGAGGTTCACCCTCCCTGCTGCTCCTGACTTTGTCAGGATATTAATATCGGGACTTTTAACAATAGATTTGGGTTTTTAAACAGATATACAGTTCATAAACAGATGGTCAAGGGGAACTAACCAAATATTTTATCCAGACCTATACGATATCTGGATCTAGGATCATGTAAATTTATCGTTATAAATCCAAAAGGAACTGATTGTGCTTTAGAAAAGAAATTTTTAAATTTAATTATGTCCATATCCCCTGAACACCATGTGTAATAAATATTTCGTAGGGTATAATTATCTACTCCATTAAACACAACCAAAATATTACAATTTTCTCTGATCACTCTAGGTATTTGTGTATATCTTTGAGTAACATAAATCACGTCTGTGTTTTTGTGACGACCTCGAGAAAATATTCTAGCTGGATTAGATTGTTTGTCCAACATTACATCATCATATACTACGAGATTATTAATGAATCCATCCAAATCATCTACAGAAGGGGCTTCATTTATATCTGCGATAAAGTCAATAATATCTTCACCGTCTTTATTAACAGATTTTGCTTTTTCATTAAAATCTTTAAGTACTTCGTAACAATGCTGATCATCCACAGATGGTGCTATTAAATATAGTTTGTTCCATCTCATCCATCTCATTATTAAATTTAATAATAATTGTGTTTTACCCGATCCAGATGGACCTATTATAATCATTCTTATCGAATTTGGTAATGCTGGATGGTGCTTTACTGGTTCTTGTTTTCGTGTCGCCGAAAAATCAATTATTGTATCCATATTATTAATAACATGAGTCTATATTGTTTTCGATGTAGATCATCTACACCCACCGTTGGATTGACAACAATAATAACAAAAAATAAACGACATGCATTAACAAGTAAATGTGTAAAATGTGGTACAAAAAAATATAAATTTATCTCAGGGACAACAAAGGTAGGTGGGGATATAGCCGCATCATTAGGAAAATTACCCGGATTACCATGGGCTAAATATGTTGGTGAGAAACATCTCCCTGGATATAATTATTGTGGTCCTGGAACTCAACTTGATATCCGACTTGATGATCAAGATCAACCAAGACCAGGAGAGTATCCAGTAAATAAAATTGATCAAGCATGTCACATTCACGACGTTGCTTATAAAAATCCTGATTTGCAACAACGGCATCTTGCAGATGTAAAATTGATTCATGCATTAAATTCTATACCCAATAAATCTGTTAGAGAGAAACTCGCTAGTTTTCTAATAAAATCCGCTATGAAAAGTAAAATAATGTTAGGGGCTGGTAATTAATTATAAAATTATTATAATGGAATCTATTTATTATAGTCCTTCAGGGTATTGGAGGGGTTGAGCAGCGATCACTAAACTTGCTAAAGCGGCAAAAGTTTCACATTCTGTTGCTGCAGTGTGGTTAGCACGACAGGCAATATGGCAAATTTATCTACCACCACCAAAAACAATTCAATATGCATATTTTGATGTCAGTATTCCTAAAGAAGTTCATCAAGCAGATATTTTGTTTTTACCACATGATACTATTAAAACACGTGGACGAAAGTCACGCACGTACAAATACGCATTGACTGTTGTTGATATTGCAAGTAGATATAAAGAAGCTGAGCCATTATTAACAAAAACATCATTTGAAGTTGCATATGCGTTTGAGCGAATTTATCAACGTGGTGGTCTACAATGGCCACAGTTATTACAAGTAGATCCTGGCAAAGAAATTCTTGGTGCAGTATTATCTTTGATGAAAAAGCATAATGTCAAAATCAGACGAGGGTATACTGAAATTCATCGTGATCAAGCAATCGTGGAACGATTTAATCGAACACTTGCTGAGCGGTTATTTGGATATCAATATGCGAAGGAAATATCTGCTGACTTTAAGTCCGGTGAGAGATCTTGTGAATGGGTTGCAAGGTTACCAAGTGTGATATCTGCATTAAATAAGGAAATTACTCGTGCAACTTCCATGAAACCTTCTAATGCAAAAACAAAAAAATATATACCACGTAGCTATGAATACGGACAACGAGGTCAACAACCAGTATTAGGTAATGTGATTGTGAGATATTTATATAAACCAGGGGAGTTGGAGGGCGGCAAAAGACGAGTTACTGACCCTATCTGGAGTGTGACCACATATACAATTTCTAGCGTGGTTAGATCTACTGGAAGACCACCCTTATACAGACTAGATTCTACTGCCCCTCAACGTGGATTTGTGCGTGAACAATTGCAACTAATTCCTGCGGATGCACAATTACCTCCGCGTTCACTTATGTAAATTACCACTAGGGCGTCCAGCACCCCGACCTCGGTTACATTCAAGACAGGTCAGCATCACATTTTCACGTGTGTGACCAAGATCACTATTTATTCTATCTACGGTAAATTGTCTTAGATTATTATTCGAATATTGCCATAACATTATTGTGTTACAACTTGCACAGTGATTATTCTGTAATTGTTTTAGTTTTATAATAAATTCAGCATCAATATCAAAGTCACGTTTATTTTTTTTTGTCACATTGCTTCTAAGACGCTAATTTTTTCTTTATTACATCAGCGTCATTAGTAATCTCCTCAGTTAGCACATAATCTATGACAATTCTATGTAGTTGAGTTATTCTTCTGACGCGAGATACGGCAAGATATACTAAATTTGACCACTCGATCCGGTCATCTACAATCCAGATATTTGTATCAGATATAGTTAATCCCTGTGACGAATGAATCGTTATAGCGTATCCTAACGTCCATGGTGATTTATCTATACTCAATGCGCTCTCAACAGAATTGATATCTATCAAAATAATATCATTCAATACTAGATTTTGTACTCGGATATCTCCACCAGGAATTTCAACATCAATATTCTGTCGTCGAGTATCTGATGGACGAATTGCAACTGAGAAAGCTTATGCTTTTTGATTCTGCGATAAATGACACTAAAAGTGAAGACGGTAATAGTCTGGAAATATAAGTGTAGCTAAGCAGGACCCTTGGCAAGATTGATTGTCAAATTTTATATAAAAAAATGATATTTTTTCTGAGTAAGGGTACATAATTTTACATATTCAAATATAATCCTTTGGTCATACTTTATTGAATATGCAATCTTGTATATATGATCAGCCACACGTTTTACTGAAGGCGCGCAAATACCAAAATATCTGGCAGCTGCATATATAGAATTAAAAACTATTTTTTCACCAGTATCTGTGTTGGTAGAAATAACTGTCTTAGGAGTCTTAGGATAAATACCAGTATTTCCAACCTTACAATTTTAGCTTTGTGTAATTGATTCTAAGTTATTTAGATTGTTATTGTGGGGATTTCCGTCTAAATGATGTACAACAAGTCCATCTTTAACAATCCCAAAATAACATTCGAATATAAATTTATGACAACAATACCCTTTTTTTCCACCAATACTAAATATAAAATAACCATTATTATTAAGATTACCGAGTGGTTTCTTTAGTCTACAGTGTCTAATAACACCATCTCTGGATGCCTCGTAATTCGTATATATTGGATGTCTCACAAATTCTTTTTGTTCCATTTGTATATAATATTTATTTGTTTAAATCATTATTTTTTAAATCTGGTTAGATAATCATTTTCTGTCCTTATAGGAGATTTACCTGTCGATGTATCTTTTTTTTGTCATAATATCGTTTAAGTTCCCTATATTTGTGTGCTACCTCTAACTCCAATACCACATTGAATGCATGGTTTTGGTCCAGTACTTCCATGTCTGATACTCTGCATATGGTAACCGCATTATTTGTTTACGCATGACTTATTACAATAAGAAATATGTCCGATTTTTAACCAAACACATTTATTTTCTGTTTGAATCATTTAATATATACTAAATTTCAATTTGAATATTTGTCTTAATTATAATAATGGAAGAATTATCAACAATTGAACCATCTGCTGCTAGATTTCATCTTGACAGACTATTAGGATATAAATTTAGTGTTTCGATGAAAGATCTAGCTTCAATAAATGCAGATATAACTAAACGTATCCGTGAGGCCAAAATGGAATTTCGAGAAGATGGTGCTGTGTATGTTTGGTCAACTTTTAGAGTTGGAAAAGTTATTAATGTGATGAATGACAAACGAGCAGAAGTAATTATTAACCACCTTGATAATCAAAAATATCTTATTTTATTTAATAAAATTTATTGTGAATACAGACGATAATATTTGGATATTTCGTGACAAGAGAACTCCTATTCATATACAGTCTGGAAATAATAAAATGATATTATTAAGTAACAAATCCAAACCTGGAATACTGACGGGTATTGATAGACCGTATTTTGAGCGAGGATATCCAGTTACTGCTGTGGTATATGGATTGATTTTACTGAATGATAAACCTAATATTGAAGATCTCAAACCGATGAAACTGTCAGAATTAAAAATAAATTGCGTGGCTGAACGCATTATTGAACATTTTACAAATGCGATGCGTGGTAATGGCTTAACAGATTTAAGACGCAAAAAAATATGTGAATGGGGGAAGGCCGTAAAAAATTCGGGTGCATCTATTAAGGATGTTGCTAAGCTAGAAAAGTTATTAAGATTTCCAATAACAGTAAAAACACTAACAGGAGAGATATTATACAAACCAAAATATATAAGAAATGGAAACCCTATAACGATTATTGATCATAATGCACATGCATGGACTGATGCAGTAACTATATTTCCACGAGACAGAATGATTAAATTTTATAATGGTCATATATTTGATTTTATTAAAAATATCAGTAAAAATGATCCTGTATCTATTTGATTATTTCAGAGATCGGAACACGATTGTCATGATCAATTTGTACGACCAAATGGTGATATTTATCGTACAGAATTTGTTTATGAAGAAATGAGAAATCTTGCACTAAAATATACTTCTGACGAGGTCAAAGTTAGACAACTACTGAATAATTGTTTTACCGTACCAGCGGTAACGGCCCATTTCGCTCAGAAAAAAAAAATCATGGAAACCTACAAGATCAGAATTTATTGAGGATATACAAAAAAGTTGCATAGAATATGGGCACGGAGGATTATGGAATACTAAATACGAGTATGATGATGTTATATCAGTCGATATGGCTGCATGTTACCCTGGGAGTTTTCTTGGATATGGTGAGTGTTCTAAATATTTTAACAGATTCGGACACCCCACACATGACATGGCTAGAGTTTCAATAAATGGACCCTTACCAGATTTTGACATAACAGGATTTGCATATGTAGAATCATTTGCACCATATGTGTATGATCCTGTGGCTAGATATAAGACCGTTTATCTTAATGGGTGTGGAGGGTCAGGTAAAACAACTCGTGTGATTAAATTATTTATGAACAACAATTCAGATATGATTGTTTTGACACCTACACATAAACTAGCCAGAGAGATAAAAGAACGAGATGTAAAAATTGTACCTATCATAGTTTCTTTAGATGGTGTGGAGATACGTGGACTCCTGAGCGAATGGGTGAGAAATATATACCTAAATATATTATATGGGACGAAATATGTACGGTGTCGTTAGAAACACTAAAAATATTCCTTGAATGGTTATTAACAAAAAATACTGCTGTGATTATGTGTGGTGATCATGGTTAGCCACCACCTTTTGTTGGACAGTCTCCACATGAATGGCTAAAGAATAATATAGATTATTATGAAGAAATATATGATGATCATAGAGCTATTGATGAACCGCTGAAAGAACTTAAAAGACTAATCAGACTACAACCAGATAAAATACATTGTGAGATAATGCGTGAGATAATTCCAGAAACTACCATGAATGATTTTTGGGTTTTATGGAGACCCACTGATTTGATAGTCGCAAGTAGAAAGATAGTTCGTGATGAATTGCAGAAGAAATTATTTACGCTACATAAACCTATAATCAGATGGTAATGTGAATTTATTTTGAAACTTTTTTGCTGCAACAATTCAAACTCATACATAATTTTTTCAGAGTCAAGATTATTATATATCTGAATTCCTTTATGTTTTAATTTTTTAATATCAGAAATTATATCATTAATGTTTATATATATATATATATATATATATATATATATATATATATATATATATATATATATATATATATATATATATATATATATATATATATATATATTTGTTTAAAATAAAAAATAGTATTAAATTGACTTAACTATAGATGATAAAAGTCATATTCTTTCAGAAATTTGTAGATTTTCTGGGATTCACATGAATTATTTATAAAAATCTGAAAATAGGCCCAAAAAACAAAATAAAATTTTAATATTGATACGCTAAGAAACAAAAATTAAAATAAATTATTATTTATATTAAAATCTGTAAATGTGAGAAAATTTATGATTTATTTCAGAAATCTATAGATTTTGTAAAATCGAGTCATATGTTTGCACGACTTCCTTCAGAAATATGTAGATTTTGTAAAAATGAGTCATATATTTGCATGAATTATTTCAGAAATCTATAGATTTTGTAAAAATGAGTCATATATTTGCATGAATTATTTCAGAAATCTATAGATTTTGTAAAAATGAGTGATATGTTTGCATGAATTATTTATAAAAAAAATCTGAAATTAGGCCCAAAAACAAAATAAAATATTAATATTATTACGCTAACAAACAAAAATTAAAATAAATTATTATTTATGTTAAAATCTGTCAATGTTTCAGAAATCTGTAGATTTTCTAAGTGTTTATTTGTCTGTCTGTTTAGAAACCAAACAACGGTTAGTTCCCTTGCCAATTGTTTATATACCTACTGACCTTGGATGACGTAATATTACCTATGTATACAGACGTAATTGAATCCTTTTTTGTATAGTGTGGTAACTTAAGACGATATTGTAATCTACAGCAAAGCGTGCTGAGTTCGTCTGGTGAATTAAGTAGCTTGAAGCAGACAGGTTTAAACAGTTATCTTTATAAACATATCCGGTTGATGTATTTTAACTGCAGACTGCACAAACAGTACTTCAATTTAACGAATTACACTCTCAGTGTATACAGATATGGGTTATTCAAACGCGTTAATCGATTTCCGGTATGGGTTATTTCCTATTTTTATGTTTGTAATTTTATTTATATATTTTAGTAAGATTCATACACATAAATTTATAAATGTTTGTAATTTTATTTATATATTTTAGTAAGATTAGTACACATAAATGGCTATCTTAATAAAATTATATTTGTAAAACCATTACATAATATAGTAATAATTAAAACTTAGATTCATCGAACGCAGCATGGTGTAGAGGTAAATCGTTGGACTCTAAATCTATAGATCTGTGGTTCGATTCCAGATTTCGCCGAAATGGATTTGGTCCCGGGGATGCCTTTTATATATATATATATATATAATTGGGGGCGGGGTGCGCCTCAGGTTTCGATAAATATCTCACTGTGTCAGCCACTTGAGTACATTTTTGTGTACCCACAGGGTTTTCACAGGGGTTTTATTTATCGAAACCACAATGCAATGCGTCGCCCCTAAAATAATCAGTAGCATGCCTTGAGCTCTCTGACAATGGAGAACCCCCAAAATAACACATTCCAGAAAGGAATGCTAGCCAAAAGAAACAGTATTATGAAGTGCCGCATAATAAGTCATAAGAGAGACAAACATGTTAGGACTTCATAAGATAATAAAATATAATAGAGACAAACAGTCATACATATAATTATAGTATTATAAAAGATATAAAATTTCACAATTGAAAAGAAAATTATACAATTTTATATAATACATTGGTATTAAGGCCATTAAGATACAAAGTATCTAATTTATGAATCCAATAAGTCTCTTTTATTCATTCAATGAATAGTCATCGCTTTCATATTAAAAATTATAAAGATCCTCAGTTTTCATCTAATATTTCTACACATTTTAACACCCATAATCACTGTCTACTCGATTTTTCTTTCATGCCAATAGATATTGTGCATGGAGACATGAGCGGACTTGTAAAAGAGACTTATTGGATACATAAATTAGATACTTTGTATCCTAATGGCCTTAATACCAATATATTATATAAAATTATATAATTTTCTTTTCAATTGTGAAATTGTATATCTTTTATAACACTATAATTGTATGTATGACTGTTTGTCTGTATTATATTTTATTATTTTACTGATTCAGGTTTCATTAGAGACTCGTGTGTCTTTTAGATCCTGCCATATATATAGTTGTTGTTTTAATTTTGCATTGTTTTTATGACGTTACCTAATGACGTAAATTCTTATGAAGTTACGTAATGACATAATTGTTATTTTAGCCTGTAAAGACGTCATCCGTTTATTTCAAAACATTTTGTGCCTGAAGAAGCATATATTATAAGCGAAACTAGTTGCACGGAATTATCGGCGTTTGTGTTGTTTTTTAATCCCAGGACTTCATAAAAGACACACCGGCTATCAGGGGTTCCAATGAAGGGTAATCGCTAGGATTGCTACTGATTAGTTTTGACAAAAATCAGACAAATATATATAATAAATAATGAATATATTTATCAGAAATATAAAAATATAAAATATAAAAATCAGACAATATATATATAATTAAAAATAATGAATATATTTATCAGAAATATAAAAATATAAAATATAAAAATCAGACAATATATATATATATATATATATATATATATATATATATATATATATATATATATATATATAATTAAAAATAATAATGAATATATTTATCAGAAATATAAAAATATAAAATATAAAAATCAGACAATATATATAATTAAAAATAATATTTATCAGAAATATAAAAATATAAAATATAAAAATCAGACAATATATATATAATTAAAAATAATAATGAATATATTTATCAGAAATATAAAAATATAAAATATAAAAATCAGACAATATATATATGATTAAAAATAATAATGAATATATTTATCAGAAATATAAAAATATAAAAAATAAAAATCAGACAATATATATATATATATATATATATATATATATATATATATATATATATATATATATATATATATATATATATATATATTACTAAAAATATATAGAATAAATAATGAGTATAAATGAACCTCACTCAACAAAAATTGCTCCCCAGCGTTTAGAGGCAATTGAAAAATATTTACCTATCCGTGATACTGTCAAACAACAATTGCAACAACGTCAGGAAAGTCAAGTTGAATTTGCAGGGGATACAAAACAATTATTAAAACCGATAACAGATACCACTAAAGATATTCAACCTGTGTTAGATCAAACAGCTAAAACAATTCAGAAAATAGAAAAAAGAACTAAAAAAATTTCCAAAAATTCTCGAAAAACTTCCAGTAGAAATAGCTGATGCAATGCCAGTCCTAGAAATGCCTGAAGATGCAGACCAAGCTCGTGCTGAAATAGGTGATCTATCTAACATAGGTTATAAATTTAGCGTAGATTTTAATGCTAATATTAAATACGTTAAAAATGTAGAGGATTTAGCTGCGTTAACTGTGGAAAGTTTTAGTGATAGAAAAAAGTTTTTAAAACCTGAATATGCTGATAAATTTGTAAGTTATGATACTTGGAACAAATGGATATTTCGTATACACGATAACGTTAGTCGGGTTAGAAATGGTGATCCTAATTATGTACAGCATATACAGTATATTAACTTTGTACAAAAACAACCAAAGCAACAACAAACGCCACCACATCAGTTACCACAAACTCCAAAACCACCAAAGAAACAAAAAACACCACCACATCAATTACCACGATCACCAGTATTGTTACCACTACCACAACAATCATCACCTCCAGAACAATTTCCTATATTATTACAACCACTACCACAATCAACCCAAATAAAAAGTGAAGAAGGGCCGGGGTTGGATACCTCTTTCGGAAGTGGTCTTATTACTCAGTGTCCTAACAACGTCCTTGCTGATGTTGAACGAATAGAAATTCTGATTGGAGAAAAACGAGCTGGTAATAATTCCCCAGAAATCATTAACGAAGTTGCAGATATTTGTAAAAGATTATTTAGTGGCGGTATTATGGATATTGATGTGTATCGATCACTTATTAATGAAATTGCCGATGATTATTATAGTGACTAAAACGCAGTGACTAAGTCACAGAGATTAGATGCAATTAGTGATAAAGTTAATTAATAATAAAATGATAATACACAATGCTCAACGTGGACCAACCATGGTCAGGGTAATTAATTCTCGAACACCGATTTACAGGGCAACCTACGGAGATGGGTTAGGAGATATTGTTCAGGGTTTGTTTAGAAGGATAGCCCCAAAAGCAATACCAATTGCAAAGCAGCTGGGTATGAAAGCTATTGATGTTGTTCGTGAAAAAAAGTATAGGTGTTGCTGGTGACCTTGCTAGTAAAGCATTCTCAGCGATTAAAGATAGACTAGCGCAATTAATACGTAGACCTCAACCTGTCCGATCTCAGTCGGTGAAATTGCCCAGTACTGAAATGATGCCCGCAAGTGTAAGTAAAATAATAAATCAAGCCGCTAATCAAAAACTAGCAGCAATGGCGATGCCATCTATGGCTGATATACCCTTATCAGAAAAAGAGAAAAACATAACCGCTAGTCTGATAGCAGGAAGTGGTCTTCGTTTTAGAGGATAATAATTATAATAAATATGTTCAAGCGTATGAGTGACCCCGCGTTTGACATGGACGCACCAGTTCTCAAAGATGAGTCTATACACGATTATCAGTATTATTCTTATGAAGCACGAATTCCAAATCAACGAGGATGAATTGAACTTCAGTTTCATGATACAAGTAGATATTTTCTGCCCTCAGAGGCTTTTATTGAGGTCGAAGGTGAAATATTAAAAACCGATAATACTGAATATGCAGCCGAAATTAGTGTTGGTTTTGTTAATAATGGTATTATGGCGTTGTTTGATAGCGCTACGTACATGATTGACGGAAAAAATATTGAATCAATTCAAAAAGATGTTGACGTAGCTACAACCATACTTGGTCTTGCAAGATACAGCGATGATTATTCAAGATCAGCTGGTCCATCAATGATGTTTGTAAAAGATACTTCTAATTCTCCAGAATATCAACAATATGAAATAGGACGACCAAGAAATTTTGCTAGAAACGCCGATGCAGATATACAAAGTATGATTATTAATATAGATCCTGATTTCAACTTAGGATTTAGATCACGTCGAGCGATGTTAAAAGGAAATAGAAGAATATTTTCACGTGCAATTCCACTATCACACATTTTTGTATTTTGTAGAAATGTCAGAAAAGTCATTTTCGGAGCCAAACATACAGTTGTACTAGTACGAAAGGCTGCAGATGATGATGCAATATGGAGACCCGCTGGTGATGCTGGTATGGTAATTCTTACAAAACTTAGTCTCTGGATGTCAGTAATGACCCCATCAATATCTGAAGAACAACGATTATTATCTTTTATCAGTCAAGGAGGTAAATCAATGCAATCATGGCTGACAATGACCACAGATGCTATCCAGAGTAATATTAACGGTTTATTTACATGGCAGATAGCCTCTCAGCAAGGTGTTTCTGCACCAAGACACATATTTATTGTATTACAAAATGCTGCACGAGTAAATGATCAAACGCGTAGTATTATGATATTTGATAAACTCGGTGTTTCTGAGATTTCGTTAAGGATAAATGGACATCAAGAACCATCCGAGGATATATTACTTAATTTTGATCAAAATCATGTAGCACGTGCATATCATCGTCTTATGTCGTTCATGGGCCGTGATCAAAATGTTGATACTGGATTACAAATACCTCAGTTAGATTTTACATCCTTGTATCCTATTTATTATTTTTCGCTCGAACATTTAGATTTGACCCGACAATCAGTAGTAGATATACATTATCGAGCTAGTGTTAATAGAGGAGTTATTGATAATTATAGAGCAATTGCTGTTATACTTAGCGATAAATCAATGCTCATAGAAGGTGTTAGTGGACGAATGAGAGTCGTTGATGCTCCAGTAGAAAATATGTAAAGTGTAATTAGATCATTTATCATTATTATAAATGTCATATAATCACGTTAATGTTACCCTGACTCCTGGCCAGGTCAAAAGACTGCAATCAGCATCAAATAATAACTGTGGAATAACAATATCATTAAAAAAGGAACACATGAGTGGTTCAAATAAATTATCGTTAACTGATCGTCAATTCAAAAATTTTAATAAAGCAAAAAAAATCAAATAAAGGTGTCAAATTTGATCTTTCTGCGGCAGCTATTAAGGATACTTTTAAAACTGGTGGTATATTTCCCCTTTTCGCAGCTACACCAGCATTAATAGCCGCTGCAGCCCCGGCTGTTGCAAAAGCCGCTGCATTAGGCGCCGTTGGAACAGCCGCTGGAATGGCATTAAAGAAAGCGACCGGACAGGGAATAAAAAGAACATTTAAAAAAAATGGGAAAAGGTCTCAGATTACCAGGGACCCCGCCTTCCTGGTACGGTAAAGGCCTAAGACTTCCAGGGACAGTTTACTGATATCGCCTATGTCTAATTTTGATTTACTCGATGCTGTTAAAAAATTAAAAATAAAAAACTTTAGAGGTGTTTTCATGCGCGATCAATTACCAAAACAACCAAACAATACTGAAACAGGTATTATAAATCTCGATCAAAATTCTGGACAAGGTACCCATTGGGTGGCGTATGCAATTGATCCACGTGGAATTATTTATTTTGATTCATACGGATTAGCGCCACCAAAAGAATTTATTCATTATGTCAGTAATAATACTGCACCAATCTGGTATTCAACGTTACCTACACAAACATTAACCGATCCACCAATATGTGGTCGAGAAGATATTTATGGAAGATCTGCTCGTGGTAAAACTCGACAGCAAGGTGATTTATCTAAATATGCAACCCTCAATAAACTTAGAAATGAGATTGATGATTTATTTAATATTGCAAGTGTGGATCAAAATAAAGTGGTTATTTTTTCAGGACAAACAAGGACGATTAAAGACGAGTAAAGTACAACTGTCAGACGTACTTACACGAATTCATAATGCAGTTGATGATAATATCGTAACTTTTATTGATCGGGGTAAAATACAGGATTCTGGTAAATCATTTAATGATTTTGTTAAAAAAGCTGGAGGTGAATTTAGTGGAGACGTTATTATGAACAAAAAAATACAGATCTTGGAAATCCAACTTCAGATAATGATGCTACAACAAAAAAATACGTCGATGATAAACAGACTCTAATCATTAATGGAATAACCAACATCGAAACTGAATTTACCGGTCACGTGAATATGTTTTTGAGTTTTCGCGAAAACATAAACAGAATTAATAACGAATTTTTTGGAAAGACACCAAATGTTAATATAAAACTTACTGATATTAATACAAAACTTAATGATATTATTGTTGGAATTCCTGATATTGTTAAAAAAATAGACCTGATTAAATTTCCTCACGATCAGATTAAAAATATTGTGTATGCTGTTGCTTCTGGGTCTGGTACATGGACGCCAGAAAATAAAACCATTAAATATACAGCAAAACTCGCTGGCATATATAGGATATCCGTACTTAGCGGTGTAGATTTTATAATATACACTAACTCTCCATCAACTGGTAATATTTCTAGAATTATATCCGTAAAATTAGATAAAGATCCCGAGATAACATTTACGCTGGAATCGTCTGATAAACATTCGGTCTCAGTTGAATACTGGTGGTATTTGGAATTTGTAACTCAATTAACTACTTAACATCATAGTATAATGGATCAAATAACTATCGACGTTCAACGTCACAGATATAATCAAGCATGTGAATGCCTGACCAAACTAAAATATATCATCGACCATTATACAATAAAAATAAAAAATATCGTAGACGTATGGTCGTTATTGATATAATTGTGTATTCAGGTTCTGCTATTGTTGCTGGATCCGGATTAATATTATCAACATTAACGATGACAGCTCCAGCAATTATAACAATTATTGTTTCAACTTCAAGGACTATAGCAGGCATTTTTAATATTATTGCTAAAACAATAGCTACATGTGCGAATGATAAATTGCGCGAGTATATGATAAAATTACACACAGCAACAGCAACATACTCTAAACTATCTGGATATATTTCCACGTATCTCAGTGATGGTAAAATATCTGATGAGGAGTTCGTAACTATAATTAAAACCTACGATGAAGCATTCAAAATTGTTAGTGATTCTGCTGACAAAATAAATGGAGAATTAAACAATAATAATAACAATAATGTCAGCAACTGAGTCGAGAGAGTTGTTACAGCACATCGTCGCTAATACAACTCCTTCAAAAACTACTATGATATCGATAAATTCGACCAATCCTGAATTTAGTGTTAACTTTCCAACTGCAATTCCAGTAAAAGAGATAGCATTAGCTCAGTTACGTGTTTATTATAGCTGGCCTAATATTAGATCAAAACCATTTGGTGGACAACAACCAAATAATTCATTAGTATTCGCAAATAAAAATAAATCTGATGGAACTCCCGATTGGCAAGTTGTTAGTATTCCAACTGGCAGTTATCAGTTAGAACAGAATAATTAGGACTTCCAGCGCAGAATTAAATCTTTAACCGGGAAAGAGTCTAAAATAGCAATTACTGTTTACGAACCAACATTATCGTCAGTAATTGAAATAAATTCTCCTGACTATGCTGTAGATATTTATCAAAGTTCGATTAGATCAGTATTAGGTTGACCTGAAGTCGCGCCAGATTATCAAGTTCCACCAGAACCACAGCGATCCGACTTCAATATAGATGTTAAGAAATTTATACCACTTCCAGAATATAGAAACAAAGTTCCATTTATGGAGAGCACTACAGCAAGTGCTTATCGTAATTATATACATCATACTTATTTTATAAGTTTCATTCAAAGTAGGAGTGGTTTAGCAAGAATATCGACACTTGATGTTGAGCAAATTAACTCATTATCAAGACCGATTAAATCTGAACACGAACACATGTTTAATAATCTTAAAAATTTACTTTCCAGCATCAATACTTTTTATAACGATGATTTAAAAAATCAAATAATTGAAACAATACAACATCTAAATCAAGTTGTAGCAGACTTAGAATCTGTAAATAAGGATATTGTTGACAGAGAGAAAATAATAAATGTGCCGGCAGATAGATCTTCTAGCTCTTATATAGTTAATGAAGATGACCAAATCCAACGTGTAAGTCATAAGCGATTATTTAAGACAGTATTTATGAAATATTACGGAATCACAGAAGAACAGCTACCAACATTTATAATACCCGGATTTGACTCCGAGAAGTTAAAAAAATCAGTTAGTGATCTTATTGATGAACACTTTAAAAGAATATGTAATTCCTGGAAAAAATTAATTCCACCCCCAGCAATTCTCAAATATAATAATGATCCATATGGAACAGGTCGTCATATCTCACCTAATATTGTTAATATAACATCCACCATCGCACTGAATCTAGTTTGCGATATAATTGATAATAGCTACCATTTTGACCTCTCTAAGTCTAATCAGGCTCAGCAGGGGTAAATATTATATTCATCTAGTATCCAATCCCCTCCGGGCTGGCTGATTGTATCTGAGCCAATAACTCAAGTCTACCTGCGTGTACATAATCCGCTATTGTCAAGTATGAATTTCAAACTCACAAATCAAGATGGTAATATTGTGGACCTGCGCGGGGAGACGTTATATATTAATTTATATATACGATCCTAGATTGGTCTAGATAAAATATTTGGTTAGTTCCCCTTGACTATCTGTTTATGAACTGTATATCTGTTTAAAAACCCAAATCTATTGTTAAAAGTCCCGATATTAATACCCTGACAAAGTCAGGTGACAAAGTCAGGAGCAGCAGGGAGGGTGAACTCTACAAAATTTTGCTTGAGTTTTTAACGTAAAAAATAGTTCAATAAAATCAGGGTAAAGAAAGTCAATAATAGTATAACAAAACCGAGCTAACCTCTTGTGGTTTATTATGCGGTTTATAACCGTCCGTACAGTAATATAAAAGTCAGATATTTTGGTTTAGGGTTATCGACCCTTTTTTCAGCCTCTGTAGGAACCCTTATTTCAGGTTAATTTCACAAGCAAAATTTTTGTAGAGTTCACCCTCCCTGCTGCTCACATTTACAACTGCTATATGCTGTCCTAGGTCAGACAAGGTGACGCACGTTATTGCTTATCACGACAGCTGTACTTTAATATTAAAATGGCACGTGTTGATTTAGTCATAGTGCTATTTCATCGTTAGTTTATAATTAGTCAATTTGTTTGTAATTGATTATGTTAAATAGCAATAATATCAATTATACAAAAACATTGTACGTATCACTCAACAGAAAAGACTTGAAATAATACGGCGCAAACTTTTATTTCTTGTTCCAAACATTTTTGCACATAGCAAATTGTGTATGATAAACCTACATGTATGTATGTATGTATGTATGTATGTATGTATGTATGTATGTATGTATGTATGTATGTATGTATGTATGTATGTATGTATGTATGTATGTATGTATGTATGTATCACCGGCTAGATTAAAGAGCTATTGTGTTTATTGTCGTAACTTGCATTTCCGTTTTCGAAAGCTCATAAATATAACCTTGTCACACGATGTAAAGTGATAATGTATTCAAAACATGTTTATTTCACGCAGTATCAGGTTTTGACAAAAAAAATGATGTATGGGACTTTGATGTCAGCCACAAAGAAATGATAAGATACTTAATACTTGTTCGTTCACTCATTTTATTCGGTTGCATACTGCATTCATCCTTGTATAGTCTACATTCAACTGGAGACATTCACATTGTCGGCTACATTAAAACTGTGTACCGTATATACCTGAGGGACACCGGCTGGACATACAATTGTTTTGCTGCTAGGTCAAATACAAAAAAGCAACATTAATAAAAACCAAGTGAAAAGTAACATCTATTCATTCTCGTAACAAAGGCTTTAGTACCAGTTCTAACCAAGTTGTAAAAATTAGTATTTACAAATCAAATGGCTGATGTAGTAGTTTAAACAAAAGCATTGCAGATTGATGAAGTTTTTGAGCCTCACTGCTACCAGTTTATATTTTGCTTCAGGAAGCCGTTTGCCCATCACCTTGTGTTTTAGCGAAGTAAAAAAGTTAAAAACAATAAAAAAAAACACCACCCACCTACCCACAAAAAAACAGCAACAAAAACACGCTTAACACAGTTGCTGACAAATAACATCAAATTGTCATCTATAAAAAGACAGAGTCTTATAAATGCAGCAAAACTTGTTTTGGACCATTCTATGGTAATTTGAAAACCGACAAAATGCATGAACGCGGAACCGGGCTTAACGACTCTTTTAGGGATACCAAAACTCTCACTCCAAATATTAACAACTGTCAACAAGAGAAAACCAATGGCTACAAATGCGTATTACTTGAAATTTACAACACCCCAACCCCCACCCCTACTCCCACCCCCACCCATTAAACACTATCCACCCAAAACTTAGTATCTCAAGCGATCGTGTTGTCATCGATTTACTGCAATATTGTACTAAGCTGCACGAACTCGAAATTCCTAATTGTTGACCACGTGCACCATCCTACCGTACTGCTAGTAATAGCACTAAATACACTTTGGACTAGGTCATTATTGTCAAAACACAATGCCTCCAGTTTCATGACGTTAGTGTCTGAACACCTAAGACTTTAACATCCAAGATATAAACTGGATCAGCAACGTTATCAATAGTCATCGGTACAAAAAGCCTGTCGATGAACGCTTCCTCTCTCCGTGAAGCGAGTTATGCCTGAACAATACAGAAAACATCCAGACCAGATAATTTAGTACGTTGGCTCTCTTCTTTACCAATAGATTATCTCCGTTGCTTTGCCTGACCATATTCACTAACTTTCATTTCTTTGTGACAAGGAGTAATGAAATCAGCCAAAAGAAAGCTCTCTCTCTCTCTCTCTCTCTCTCTCTCTCTCTCTCTCTCTCTCTCTCTCTCTCTCTCTCTCTCTCTCTCTCTCTCTCTCTCTCTCTCTCTCTTTTTTTCTCTCTCTCTCTCTCTCTCTCTCTCTCTCTCTCTCTCTCTCTATATATATATATATATATATATATATATATATATATATATATATATATATATATATATATATATATATATATATATATATATATATATATATTTGGAGGAAGCCAACTATCGAATGCACGTGCATTCAGCTATCCCAGTTATTTTTTTCGCTTTTATATCAGCGGGACTACCTCAACCCCTTCTCATCGCTCTCTTCACCCATATACATGGATATTCTTCATCGACATCGACAGATCTCACTTTTGCAACAGCACCAACCAGGTAAGCATGCTGAATCATCGATTTGACCCATAGTTTACCAAAGAAGATACATGTATATCACACCCTCCAGACCCTGGAGATATCCATATATGCTGCATGACTCATATTGTCTCTGAACAAAAAGTCACGAATCTGCATTATAACCAGCATTGCTGTCGGAGAAGATGTGATATGATTATGATTTTTATCGTAGCTTTAGCAATTTTTTCAGTCATATAGCAACGATGTTTGCAGTGTAGCATGTTAATAGTGATGTCTAGCACTGGGGCATCATGCCGCAGACATGATGTCACAACAGGTCAAATTATCCTGACACCTTGCCGACCTTAATCTTAATGCTGAGCGCCAAGCTAGATAGCTGTTAGTACCATTTTTGTAAGTCTTTGGTATGACTCGACCGAAGATTGAACCCACGACCTCCGCATCCGAGGCGGACGCTCTAACCACTAGGCCACCGGAGCGGTCGATTACGGAGAAGAAGGTCGTGTGATACATAGCTGGATAAAATCAAGCAGGTCAAATGCCATCCCCTTGAATTTATCCAAGACTTTGAGCAATCCATCAACATTTCTGAAAGAAGCGTCATCAATATAGTGCAAAGAACAGCCCGCTTGAATGGATTGAGGTCTTTCTCTTCCAAGTTGGACAAGTATTTGTCTAGACTATATCAAATCCATCTCCACCAATCACTTCAGGCTTCCCCAAGGCACAGTTTGGGATCTCCTCCTATTCAAGGCATATATTAAATAACCTACTAGGCCGCACATTATATCCGACCGTACTCTTTACGGACTATTGATTCATGCACAGAACCACCGGTTTCTCAGAGGACTGCGCTATCGTTTGGCAGGACATTGACAAATACCACTAAGATTCCAGTCCATATAAAAATGCGCGTTCTTAATGATCAGCCACAATCGTCGCACAGTTATTGTCAAAAATCTCTCATCCACAGACACATCCTAAAGACCACCACTAGTACAAAATATCAAAGAGTCAACATCTGTAGTGACCTGTCCTGAATTAAGGACAACATCACCGAAAGGTCAATTCCACTATGGCTAAGGTCCAGCCCACTAAACCTTGGGAACATACTATCCTTGGAGCTACTTAATCAAGGACTAAAGGGAAATTCTGGCAGTTCCAATCAGCCTCATCCGTCTAAAACATCATCCGTCTAAAACTAAAGGGAAAATCTGGCTGTTCCAAAATACCTCATCCGTCTAAAACAGTGGTTCTCATCCTTTTTTAAATCTAACAATATTTGTTTGAGCCTTACGACCCTGTTTCCACATTCTGACAGGTTTTGCCACTCTCAAACAATACACTCCAGAACATCCTCACAACCCTGATTTGGGTCGCGACCTGGTGGTTGAAAGCCATCGGTCTACAAGAACAGCTTCTTCTCCAGCCCTGTCATCATGCGGAACATTGAAATTGTGATAAGCCTGCCCACACTGCCACACTGGAATCCTTCCGACCGGTTATGGTTACCTTCAGTTTTTAATTCGAGAAACCTTATTTCCACTCGTGATGCTTTATCTTGACCCCACACACGTGCATTCCTAATTATAATTATACAAGATGATGACGAATTATAAAAGTGACTGGTGAAATCGCAAGCTGAATTAATTAGTTTATTTATGGCAGTCTAAATAACAATTATTTATGAATGCCGAAGAAATCGTCAGAAACATATTAAAGTATACGATTATGAATTAAACTAATACAGTCATCATGTAAACACTTGACAAGATTATTTTGAAACTTTAGTGGAAAAGTATACTCTTGGATTAAATGATCGTAAATTATATTTTAATTAATTTGACAATAATATTATTCCTCTTTCACTCTCCCACTCACTGCCCACCCCTCGATCACTCTCACTCTCCCACTCACTGCCCACCCCTCGATCACTCTCACTCTCCCACTCACTGCCCACCCCTCGATCACTCTCACTCTCCCACTCACTGCCCACCCCTCGATCACTCTCACTCTCCCACTCACTGCCCACCCCTCAATCTATCGATCGAAAACGATATAAGTTTTGTCTTAAAATTGTTTGTTTCCTCTTTGTAAGAATAGCTTTTTACAAGTAAAGATAACTTCTCGGGAAGATCGGTCATTTTTTTTTTTACCGAATGAGACAAATATTTTACAAGGCAATAATTAAATTAATTAAGGACATAACGGTTTATTCTACGTTTAAGAAAAAATATAAATGTACTAGTTTTATCATTCTACTCACTTGATATCACTTGGCTAATGTTAAAGGTTGTAGAGAAATGTGATCAAACATTAAAGTAAAGTTCATCCAGTGCAAGTGACAATATCATTCTTTGAAAATTTCTATATGATATAAAAATAATTTTTCTCATTTTTTTGAGACTGTGTAAGTGAAGATATAACAATCTTTACTCGTTTAAAAGAGACCCAGTCAATTTGATCTCAAAGTTATATGCTTTTTCTTCCACTGCTTGCACCAACGAATATACCTACATACATACATACATACATACATACATACATACATACATACATACATACATACATACATACATACATACATACATACATACATACATACATACATGCATACATACATAAAGTTGAATTAAATCATCATTTCCAGACAAATGGATTAATGTGCGCAACGGGAGATAAATTAGGTCTACCTGTGTGTGTGTGTGAGAGAGAGAGAGAGAGAGAGAGAGAGAGAGAGAGAGAGAGAGAGAGAGAGAGAGAGAGAGAGAGAGAGAGAGAGAGAGAGAGAGAGAGAGAGAGAGAGAGAGAGAGAGAGAGAGAGAGAGAGAGAGAGAGAGCATTATATTTATGTAGGTTTTAATTTATCAGTTCTGTTAATGGATGATTTGCAAATGAGAAACGGAAGAAACAATTTCAAAGTAAAGTAACCAGTCAGCACTAAGACACCGTATGATAAAGTTGTTAAAGTTTCAGCAATTAAGCAATTAAAACATCACATTAAAACGAAACAAACATTTTGTGAAAACTTGTTCAAAGCTTGATTTTTAAAATTTATTTTTTAATCACTTCTTTCAATGATACATTATCAAACTGGAGGCGCGCCCAGTCTGAAAACGCGGATCGCTTTATGTTATAATGTACGAGGTAGTAAATCATAAATACTCGACAAAAAATTAATCCTATTTATTATTATTCTGTCTTGTTACGTAGAAGATACGTCTGCCCAAGGCAAATATGTTTTGACAGTGAATACTTAGTATTTGAAAGCGTAGATATTGTGTTTACGTAAATAACACAATTCTTACGAATCATATGTCTTAAAATAAGTAACAGAAAAGAGTGAAAATCAACAAGTTTTGTAAAATGCAACAATTTATTTCCTTAGTGACAATTTGAAACTAACTTACATTTTTATGAATTAATTCCCAAATAGTAAGAACTATTCTACCAAAAGTCCAATAGTTCCAATAGTTTTCTGAATGAATTCCAATAGTGAATGTTCTGATGTGCCTATAGAATAATGTTTATGTACTCACAGTCTTGATGTGTGTGTGTATATATATATATATATATATATATATATATATATATATATATATATATATATATATATATATATATATATATATATATATATATATATATATATATACATATATACACACAATATAATTCAAAATAGACTTGAGTGAATTCACAATAATCCTAGAATTGTAGTTTAGTTCGAAAATATAATTGACCAGTGAACAATTTAAATAAGTAAATGGAAACAGAACACAACAATAAGACAGATTCTACTTATGAAGTTAAAAAAGAAAAGAGTAATTCTGAGTTAACAATATTATATAAAAAGCTAAGACACAATAACAGGTCCAGGATAAGGGTAATTTGTCCCCATAAAAATTTTAAAGCAGCTTGCTTCGAGAGCATTCTTATATTCTTAATTGTTTTAAAAACCTTAGACATTGAATTCGTATATATATATATATATATATATATATATATATATATATATATATATATATATATATATATATATATATATATATATATATATATATATATATATATATATACGAATTCAATGTCTAAGGTTTTTTAACACACACAAACACACACACACACACACATGGATAAAGTCAAAACCACGTTATGAATTAAATATACATAACACAATTTAGATACAGATAAGGACAGGTTAATAGTGTATTGACTTAAAGGTATACCATGAGACTAATGCAGATTCGGAGATTATAGACCTACATTTACATTATAAAACTGATACAGATTAGTATACTTTTACCTGACATGTGTACAATGAGACTAATGCAGGTTAGAAAATTATTGAGATAAACGTATATCATAAGACTGATAGAGATTAATAGATTATTGTCTTAAACGTATATCATAAGACTCATAGAGATTAATAGATTATTGTCTTAAAGGAATATCATAAGACTGATAGAGATTAGTAGATTATTGACCTAATTGTATATAATTAGTCTGAGCAAATCAGTGTTTCAAAATATAAATATTGAGACTAACATAACTCAGCTATGACTTTTGCTATCACTAGAATACATTTGTGTAACGTGGTACTGTGATAATGGTTCTGTTTTGCAGACATTTTTGTCACGAGAAACGTTTGTAAAACAGTTTACCAAGATGCTGGTTATACACAAATCATCTAGAGAATAAACGAGTGAATTTTGTTGTATCATGATCAATAAAAATAAGGCCCATGCCTGGCGTGCTGTTTACAAACATTTTTACCTTAAATGTATACAATGAGACTAATGCAGGTTAGAAAATTAATGAGATAAACGTATATCATAAGACTGATAGAGATTACTAGATTATTGTCTTAAACGTATATTATAAGACTCATAGAGATTAATAGATTATTGTCTTAAACGTATATCATAAGACTCATAGAGATTAATAGATTTTGACCTAATTGTATATAAATAGTCTGAGCAAAAAAATGTTTCAAAATATAAATATTGAGACTAACATAACTCAGCTATGACTTTTTCTGTCACTAGAATACATTTGTATGCTGGAACCCGAGAAAAGAATTTAACCCCGAGATTTTAGTTTTTTATTGGATGCTACAGCAAAAGGTTTGCGCATAGCATAGCGTGTGTTATGTGTATTTCATTTATATTAGATACTAGACCTTTGTCTGTGATTTAGTGTATAATTTTTGGCTTACCTGTTTTTTGCCATGATCGTGGTTTGTATCTACCTGACTACAGTTACTTTTTTCAAGGAGTTTACATGAATTTAAGTTTAAGGCCTGACCATGTTTACGAATTAGTGAACATTAGTTTTCCATAACATTCTGTTCTGTCATAAGTCAGGTGATGGTTTTGAATATACAGAGTGTTTAGTAAACAATTATTTATTCCTGTTTAATATATGTCTTTGTTATTATTTATCGTGTACAGTGGATACCCAGTCATTCAACAGCGTCATCATCAGCAAAGTGAGATATAATTGGATATAAATTTATTTATTGAAATTATTCATTGGAATCACAAAGTGTTCAGTAACGGTGGACTTAAATATTACTTTGCGATTAGTATATATTGATTAAAAAACATTCTGGATTATCTCATTGTGATACACCAAGACTAAATGAGCATATTCAATTGGTTCAGCGACATATTCAATCAAGATATTGAAATTCATTCAGAATATTGTATTCTTTTGAATTTGTGATAGGACATTTAGGACCATCTGGAGTTTAATTCGTAATATTGTAAGTGTTTCGAATTTTCACTTCGAATTCTTGGGAAATAAATTGTTTGCTGAAATTTAGTAAAAGTTATAGGCCTCGCTTCTTTCTGTTTTTTAGAGTCGTAACACGTGTGATCTTTACTTACAACTTGACCAGTGAGTAAGTACTTAATTTATGTACAAGAAAAGTACGAAACAGTTGCGAAATATAAAAATGCCTGCCTCCAATCAATATATGCAATTAACGGTACTTCAGTACGGCCGACGCAACAATCCAGCTAATGTGATCGTTTCATGCAAAGATGCGAAGAGTAGTCATGTGACTTGAACACCGCCAGCAAAAATACCATACTAAATTTAGGGAACACATACGGATTTTTTTTTATCTTCAAATATTTATTATGCTTACTACAATGATCAAGTGCAAATGACAGGACAAATGCATGTCACTGATTTCAATCTGTGAATTTAGTAGTTTTATTCATGGCTATTCGAAAGGATGTAATCAGGACTTATTAGGCAGTGTTTATATTTTACAAAATTTCTAAATGTCACCTATCAAACTATGTGAACACATAAGTTGTTTGATGAACTGTTGCTATTCTAAAAACACGGATAAATGATTTCACTTCTATATAATACTTTCCATGCTATTTTCATATAAGTATTAAAGATGACAAAAAAAGAACATGTTTAATATTCTCAGTCTTTCTCCTAAAATTAAGGATTCAATTTAATCAATAAACACCAAGAAAAAGAACATAACTAAAACAAAAATAATACTATAGTGACTGATAACCAAGCCTTTTACAGATACTATAGTGACTGATAACCATGCCGTTTACAGATACTATAGTGACTGATAACCATGCCTTTCACAGATACAGTAGGGACTGATAACCATGCCTTTTACAGATACAGTAGGGACTGATAACCATGCCTTTTACAAATACAGTAGGGACTGATAACCATGCCTTTTACAGATACAGTAGGGAATGATAACCATGCCTTTTACAGATACAGCAGGGACTGATAACCATGCCTTTTACAGATACTGTAGGGACTGATAACCATGCCTTTTACAGATACAGTAGGGACGTATAACCATGCCTTTTACAGATACAGTAGGGACTGATAACCATGCCTTTTACACATACAGCAGGGACTGATAACCATGCATTTTGCAGATACTGTAGTGACTGATAATCACAACTTTTACAGATACTGTAGGGAATGATAACCATGACTTTTACAGATACTGTAGAGACTGATAACCATGCCTTTTACAGATACTGTAGAAACTGATAACCATGCCTTTTTACAGATACAGTAGAGACTGATAACTATGCCTTTTACAGATACTGTAGTGACTGATAACCACACCTTTACAGATACTGTAGAGACTGATAGCCATGCCTTTTACAGATACTGTAATGAGAGATAACCACACTTTTTACAGATACTTTTGTGACTGATAACCATGCCATTTACAGATACTGTAGAGACTGATAACCATGCCTTTTACAGATACTGTAGAGACTGATAACCATGCCTTTTACAGATACTGTAGTGACTGATAACCACACCTTTTACAGATACTGTAGGGACTGATAACCATGCCTTTTACAGATACTGTAGAGACTGATAACCACATCATGCACAGATACTGTAGTGACTAATAACCACACCTTTTACAGATACTGTAGGGACTTATAACCATGCCTTTTACAGATACTGTAGAGACTGATAACCACTCCTTGCACAGATACTGTAGTGACTAATAACCACACCTTTTACAGATACTGTAGGGACTGATAACCATGCCTTTTACAGATACTGTAGAGACTGATAACCACACCTTTTACAGATACTGTAGGGACTGATAACCATGCCTTTTACAGATACTGTAGATACTGATAACCATGCCTTTTACAGATACTCTAGTGACTGACGACAATGCTTTGTACAGATACTGTAGTGACGGATGACCATGCATTTTACAGATACTGTAGAGACTGATAACCACTCCTTTTACAGATACAGTATGGACTGATAACCTTACCTTTTACAGATACCGTAGAGACTGATAACCATGCCTTATACAAATACTGTAGTGACTGATAACCACAACCTTTACAGATACTGTAGGGACTGATAACCATGCCTTTTACAGATACTATAGATACTCATAACCACACCTTGAACAGATACTGTAGGTACTGATAACCATGCCTTTTACAGATACTGTAGAGACTGATAACCACACCTTTTACAGATACTGTAGGGACTGAAAACCATGCCTTTTGCAGATGCTGTAGAGACTGATAACCATTCCTCTAACATATACTGTAGAGACTGATAACCATGCCTTATACAGATACTGTAGTGACTGATAACCACACCTTTGCAGACACTGTAGGGACTGATAACCATGCCTTTTACAGATACTGTAGAGAATATTAACCACACCTCTTACAGATACTGTAGGGACTGATAACCATTCCTTTTACAGATGCTGTAGAGACTGATAACCATGACATTTACAGATACTGTAGAGACTGATAACCATGCCTTTTACAGATACTGTAGTGACTGATGACCATGCCTATTACAGATATTGAAGTGACTGATAACTATGCCTTTTACATATATTGTAGTGACGGATGGCCAAGCCTTTTACAGATACTGTAGAGACTGATAACCACAACTTTTACAGATACTGTAGGGACTGATAACCATGACATTTACAGATACTATAGAGACTGATAACCATGCCTTTAACAGACACTGTAGTGACTGATAACCACACCTTTAACAGATACTGTAGGGACTGATAACCATGCCTTTTTCAGATACTGTAGAGACAGATAACCACACCTTGTACAGATAATGTAGGGACTGATAACCATGCCTTTTGCAGATACTGTAGAGACTGATAACCATGCCTTTTACAGATACTGTAGTGACTGATGACCATGCCTTTTACAAATACTGTAGTGGCTGATAACCATGCCTTTTACAGATACTGTAGAAACTGATGACCATGCCTTTTACAAATACTGTAGAGATAGATATCCACACCTTTGACAAATACAGTGGGGACTGATAACCATGCCTTTTACAGATACTGTAGAGACTGATAACCACACCTTTTACAGATACTGTAGGGACTGATAACCATGCCTATTACAGATACTGTAGAGACTGATAACCACACCTTTTACAGATACTGTAGGGATTGTTAACCATGCCTTTTACAGATACTGTAGAGACTGATAATCGTGCCTTTTACAGATACTGTAGTGACTGATGGCCATGTCTTTTACAAATACTGTAGTGGCTGATAACCATGCCTTTTACAGATACAGTAGAAACTGATAACCAAGACTTTTACAAATACTGTAGAGATTGATAACCATGCCTTTTACAGATTCTATAGTGACTAATTACCATGCCTTCTACAGATACAGTAGGGACTGATAACCATGCCTTTTACAGATACAGTAGGGACTGATAACCATGCCTTTTACAGATACAGTAGGGACTGATAATAATGCATTTTGCAGATACCGTAGGGACTGATACCAATTTCATTTACAGATACAATAGGGACTAATAACCATGCCTTTTTCACATACTGTAGAAACTGATAACCTTGTATTTTACAGATACTGTAGTGACCGAAAACCATGGTTTTTCAGATACTGTAGGTACTGATAACCATGCCTTTAACAGATACTGTAGTGACTGATAACCATGGCTTATGCAGTTACTGTAGTGACAGAAAACCACACCTTTTACAGATACTGTAGTGACTGATAATCATGCCTTTTACAGATACTGTAGTGACGGATGACCATGCCTTTTACAGATACTATAGATACTCATAACCACACCTTGTACAGATACTGTAGGTACTGATCACCATGCCTTTTACAGATACTGTAGAGACTGATAACCACACCTTTTACAGATACTGTAGGGACTGAAAACCATGCCTTTTGCAGATGCTGTAGAGACTGATAACCATGGCTTATGCAGTTACTGTAGTGACAGAAAACCACACCTTTTACAGATACTGTAGTGACTGATAATCATGCCTTTTACAGATACTGTAGTGACGGATGACCATGCCTTTTACAGATACTGTAGAGACTGAGAACCTCACCTTTTACAGATACTGTAGGGACTGATAACCATGCCTTTTACAGATACTGTAGAGACCGATAACCATGCCTTTTACAGATACTGTAGTGACTGATGACCATGCCTTTTACAAATACTGTAGTGACTGATAACTATGCCTTTTAAAGATACTGTAGAGACTGATAACTATGCCATTTACAGATACTGTAGAGAGTGATAAACCAAATCCTTTTACAGATATTTTAGAGACTGATAACCATGCCTTTTACAGACACTGTAGTGACTGATAACCATGCCTTTTACAGATACTGTTGGGACTGATAACCATACATTTTTTGATACTGTAGAGACTAATAACCATGCCTTTTGCAGACACTGTAGTGACTAAAAGCCATGCCTTTTACAGATACTGTAGAAACTGATAACCATGCCTTTTACAGATACTGTAGTGACTGATAACCACACCTTTTACAGATACTCTAGAGACTGACAACCATGCCTTTTACAGATACTCTAGTGACAAATAACCACACCATTTACAGATACTGTAGGGACTTATAACCATGCCTTTTACAGATACTGTAGTGACTGATAACCACACCTTTTACAGATACTGTAGGGACTGATAACCATGCCTTTTACAGATACTGTAGTGACTGATAACCACACCTTTTACAGATACTGTAGGGACTGATAACCATGCCTTTTACAGATACTGTAGAGACTGATCACCACAGCTTGCACAGATACTGTAGTGACTAATAACCACAGCTTTTACAGATACTGTAGGGACTGATAACCATGCCTTTTACAGATACTGTAGAGACTGATAACCACACCTTTTATAGATACTGTAGGGACTGATAACCATGCCTTTTACAGATACTGTAGGGACTGATAACCATGCCTTTTACAGATACTGTAGTGACGGATGACCATGTCTTCTACAGATACTGTAGAGACTGATAACCATGCCTTTTACAGATACTGTAGTGACTGATAACCACACCTTTTACAGATACTGTAGTGACTAATAACCACACCTTTTACAGATACTGTAGGGACTGATAACCATGCCTTTTACAGATACTGTAGAGACTGATAACCACACCTTTTACAGATACTGTAGGGACTGATAACCATGCCTTTTACAGATACTGTAGATACTGATAACCATGCCTTTTACAGATACTGTAGTGACTGATGACCATGTCTTTTACAGATACTGTAGTGACTGATAACCATGCCTTTTACAGATACTGTAGTGACGGATGACCATGCCTTTTACAGATACTGTAGAGAATGATAACCACTCCTTTTACAGACATTGTATGGTCTGATAACCATGCGTTTTACTGATACTGTAGAGATTGATATGCATGCCTGATACAGATACTGTAGTGACTGATAACCACAATTTTTCCAGATACTGTAGGGACTGATAACCATGCCTTTTACAGATACTGTAGATACTGATAACCACACCTTGTACAGATACTGTAGGTACTGATAACCGTGCCGTTTACAGATACTGTAGAGACTGATAACCACACCTTTTACAGATAATGTAGGGACTGATAACCATGCCTTTTACAGTTGCTGTAGAGACTGATAACCATTCCTCTAACAGATACTGTAGAGACTGATAACCATGCCTTATATAGATACTGTAGTGACTGATAACCACACCTTTTAAAGACACTGTAAGGACTGATAAGCATGCCTTTTACAGATACTGTAGATACTGATAACCGTGCCTTTTACAGATACTGTAGTGACTGATGACCATGTCTTTTACAGATACTGTAGTGACTAGTAACCATGCCATTTACAAATACTGTAGTGACGGATGACTATGCCTTTTACAGATACTGTAGAGACTGATAACCACACCTTTACAAATACTGTAGGGACTGATAACCATGCGTTTTACAGATGCACTAGAGACTGATAACCACACCTTGTACAGATACTGTAGGGACTGATAACTATGCCTTTTACAGATACTGTAGAGACGGATAACCATGCTTTCTACAGATACTGTAGAGACTGATAACCGTGCCTTTTACAGATACTGTAGTGACTGAGGAGCATGCCATTTACAGATACTGTAGTGACTGCTAACCATGCCTTTTACAGATACAGTAGAAACTGATAGCAAGCCTTTTACAGATACTGTTGAGATTGATAGCCATGCCTTTTACAGATTCTATAGTGACTAATTTCCATGCCTTCTACAGATACAGTAGGGACTGATAACCATGCCTTTTACAGATACAGTAGGGACTGATAACCACACATTTTACAGATACTGTAGAGGCTGATAACCATGCCTTTAACAGATATTGTAGAGACTGATAACCATTCCTTTTACAGATACTGTAGAGATTAATAACCACACCTTTTACAGATACTGTAGGGACTGATAACCATGCCTTTTACAGATACTGTAGAGACCGATAGCCATGCCTTTTACAGATACTGTAGTGACTGATGACCATGCCTTTTACAAATACTGTAGTGACTGAGTACCGTGCATTTTACAGATACTGTAGAGACTGATAACTATGCCATTTACAGATACTGTAGAGAATGATAACCAAATCCTTTTCCAGATACTTTAGAGACTGATAACCATGCCTTTTACAGATACTGTAGTAACTGATAACCATGCCTTTTACAGATACTGTTGGGACTGATAACCATATCTTTGTTAGATACTGTAGAGACTATTAACCATGCCTTTTGCAGATACTGTAATGACTAAAAACCATGCCTTTTACAGATACTGTAGAGACTAATAACCATGCCTTTTACAGATACTGTAGGGACTGATATCCATGCTTTTTACAGATACACTATAGACTGATATCCCTGCCTTTTACAGACACCGTTGAGACTGATTACCATGCCTTTTACAGATTCTTACGCGATTGATAACCATGCCTTTTACATATACTGTTGGGACTGATAACCATATCTTTTTTAGATTCTGTAGAGAATAATAACTATGCCTTTTGCAGATACTGTTGTGACTAAAGACCATGCCTTTTACAGATACTGTAGGGACTGATAACCATGCCTTTTACAGATACTGTAGGGACTGATATCCATGTCTTTTACAGATACTGTAGAGAGTGATATCCGTGCCTTTTACAGATTCTTACGGGATTGATAACCATGCCTTTTACAGATACTATAGGGACTGATATCCATGCCTTTTACAGATACCATTGAGACTGATAATCATGCCGTTTGCAGATCCTGTTGAGACTGATAACCACACCTTTTACATATACTGTAGGGACTGATAACAATGCTTTTTTACAGATACTGTAGTGACTGATAAGCATGCTTTTATAGATACCGTAGATACTAATAATCATACTTTTACGGATATTGTAGGGACTGATATCCATGCTTTTTACAGATACTGTAGAGACTGATATCCGTGCCTTTTACAGACACCGTTGAGACTGATTACCATGCCTTTTACAGATTCTTACGGGATTGATAACCATGCCTTTTACAGATACTATCGGGACTGATATCCATGCCTTTTACAGATATCATTGAGACTGATAATAATGCCGTTTGCAGATCCTGTTGGGACTGATAACCACACCTTTTACAGATACTGTAGTGACTGATAACAATGCTTTTTTACAGATACTGTAGTGACTGATAGGCATGGTTTTATAGATACCGTAGAGACTATTAATCATACTTTTACGGATATTGTAGGGACTGATATCTATGCTTTTTACAGATACTGCAAGGACTGATGACAATGCCTCTTACAGATGCTGGAGGGACCGATGACTATGACTTTTACAGATACTTTAGGAACTTATATCCATGACTTTTAAAGATACTGTAGGGACTGATAACCATGCATTTCAGAGATACTGTAGTGTCTGATAACTATGTCTTTAATAGATAATATAGGGACTGATAACCATGCCTTTTACAAATAATGTAGGGTCTGATAACCATGCCTTTTACAGATACTGTAGGGACTGATAACCATGCATTTTAGCGATAATGTAGTGACTGATAACTATGTCTTTTACATATAATGTAGGGACTGATTATCATGCCTTTTACATATTCTGGAGGGACTGATAAGCATGCCTTTTGTAGATACTGTAGGGTCTGTACTCTATTCTTTTGTTCATTTAGAAGCACTGTAAGCGGTGGGTATTCTCATTCGTTTTGGAATTGCCAAACATTTGATTAATAATGAGTAGACGGTGATGTTTGAAATGGAATGAATCAAGTTAGAATATTCCCAATCACAATGCTAAAATTACATATTGCGATTTTAATTACAATTGAATACATTCGTCAAGATAACAACAAAAACCTTAACAAACTTTATAAGTGCAACCATTATTATAAGTGCGGTATTTCATTTTCATTAAATTAGGTCAATGCTGTTTATGAGCAACGTTGCAAAATCTTGCCCAAAATTTGTTTATTTCTTGAGACACTTTTTGGAAGGAGAATGCCGAACTTAACTGACATGTGTTGGTCTTTCCAGAAAACATTATACTTTTTGAAATATGTTTTGCACAATAATTTCTGAATTTTAAAAATATGCCAAAAATGATTGCAACTTTAATTTGACATAAAACAAACCTGGTAGCTAACTGAAAATAATATTGACCAAAGATCGCAGAGGAATACCGATACAATTTCTATACTGAAGAATCTCATAATAAAACAATTTTTTTTTAAAAAAAAAGTAAATTGCAGATGTATTAGTCTGTCCCGAACAATAAAAAGGTTATCTTTGTGTAACTCAAATATGTGGCTTGAAAACAATGCTTATAAGAGGATTGATCAATTATAAGATGACTGATCAACTTTTGCTCGCTTTTCAGTGAGATTATCTACTCCGATAAATCAAACCCCAACATCTGCGTGTTGATACTGATGATTGATGTGTGGGTCTGATATCACCTGTTCATTAATATGTGCAATTTTGCTGCATGCAAATCATTCCGGAACACACCTGCGTTCACTTTTGACACATAGCGGTAATTGGTAGCATCCGCACCTAGCACGGAATTCAAAACTTTCCACAGGAGAAAGGGTTATGCTTTTCCATGTGGATTTAAAAATCACCAAACAGGATTTGCTCGGTAAATGTAATGTACATGTCACCAAAAGAACCTTTCAGTCTACGGTATCTCCACACCAGCGAGAAACTCAGGTAAATGTATAAAATGTACACCGATGTGTGAAGCCAAAACTGACTGCAGATTTTTGCATTATTTAATGAATAGGTGACACCTTCTCCTAAACCGCCAATCAATATCATAACGTATGAGGGACTGATTTATAGGCCGACGATTAGCTCATAGATGCATCGTTTTCAACTCCGGTTGCTTTAGTTTGTTATTAACTCTGAAGTATCGTATTCAAATCAGGTCGCTTTACAGAACGATTAGTTAAGTATCGTGTTCAAATCCAGTCGCTTTACCTGTGATTAGCATCGTAAATTGTGTTGTTTATATCTGGCTGACGTTTTTTCTTCTTCTGTAATTTGTTTTTATTGACCAATCATAATAAATATTTAAATCAGCCACTGGTATTACGGCAGATCGCCCTTGTTAACTTACCTGTAATTTATAAGACTGCCTTGGTACAGTTGCCATTTCGTCATAGTCTATGATGAATATGCAATATGCATGTAGCATTATCTAGTGATTCCTAACTCGTATAAACTACTTTTGTATTGGCTATTGTGATAGTAGCATGCGAAGAGTTGTATTTACATCCAGTCCTCAATAAGACAGAACATTGTTTAGTATCTTAAGTAAAATAAATGTATTATGGTCTTACACTAAGTGAGAGAAAAGAGCGAAAAACAGCAAGCTTTGTAAAATTCAACAACTAATGTATTTCCCTAGAATACAAAGTAAAAATTTAGAAACGAACTTTCAGCAATGCGAATCAAATCACCTATTGTCCAAAAAATTTCTTTCACCAGTCCTAATAAATAAAGTTCCAATTAAATTCCAGTAGCGTTTGAATTAAGATCTGAGCGAAAGGTGTCGGTGTGCATGTGGTCATGAATGTACGAATGTAATAGTGCCCAGTCTTCGAATTATTAATAATAAACAAATAAATCAAAATCAAAATTGAGCACAACATTACAAATGATTCTGCATCACAATCTTATAGAGAGAAAAATTTTCTTGAATAAGCAAGATTATATTAAAAACTAAAACACAAAAGACGAGTCAAAGAAAAGAAAGAGAGGAAATCGTTTATTGTTAAAATTACAAGTTAGTCGGTTATTACGACATCTAAGCTATGAAATTGAACAAGGTTATTTAATTTTGTAGCTAATCTCAATTTGTAAGGAACAATGATTCGTTCCGTTGAAAAGAAGCGAGTAGATTGTTTATTTTAAGATTCATTTGTGAAAGGCGGCTTATAAGATAAGTTGGTTTTATGACATCTAAGCTAAAATATTGAACAAGGTTATTTAATTTTGTAGCTATTCTCAATTTGTAAGGAACAATGATTCGTTCCGTTGAAAAGAAGCGAGTAGATTGTTTATTTTAGGATTACATTTGTGAAAGACAGCTTCTAAGATAAGTCAGTTGTTATGTCATTCAAGCCATTGAATTGAACCAAGCTATTCAATTTGTAACTAATCCCAATTTGTAAGAACCAGCTTAGTCCTATATACTTTTTAATTTATCTACCCAAATTTGATATAGACCAACATAGTCCTATATACTTTTTTAATTTCTCTACCCAAATTTGATATCCTAATATACATAAAACTGAACAAAGATGGACAATCAGTTGACGTCATAGACTTTTAACTCTGCACCTTCATGATAATAATAATGATAGCCATGTAATAATTATCGATGATTAACACAATATCATACAGAGCTGTGTACGCCGGCATACCGCGTGGTTTCTGAATTTACCACAATTATACTTGTGACCAACAATTTAATGTTCTATCTGTGAATAATCCAAAAATATTTGTTGTTCTGATTTAATGCAAAATAACACCACAATATTATTTACATAAAAGAAAATAAAATATTTCAGCTAATAAAATCACGGTCACAACACTTCCACCCCAAATATTAAATGGCCAACACCTTATAATAGATTAATTTGGTATGTGTATGTTAAATGTTGTGCAAGTTATGATCAAAAGCTGTAACTGAAGAGAGATGATTGAATTTAACACTATAGAAGGTACTGTTAAAGACATCGGGCTGACATTCGATAGCCTCGTGTTAAATTTGAAAGTGTTGATACTGAAGCCAACCAGTTACTAACTATTGTAATAATAAAAGACAAAGGAATAAATATATTTATACATTCCCACACACTAACAAATAACTCAAAGATGGAGAAACGAGTTTGATGCAGCATAGGAATATGTCCAGGCCGTGTCAAACGAGTTCTGTCCAGACCGTTTCATACGAGTTTTGTCCAGGCCGTGTCATACGAGTTCTGTCCAGGCCGTGTCATACGAGTTTTGTCCAGGCCGTGTCATACGAGTTTTGTCCAGGCCGTGTCATACGAGTTTTGTCAGGCCGTGTCATACGAGCTCTGTCCAGACCGTGTCATACGAGTTCTGTCCAGGCCGTGTCATACGAGTTTTGTCAAGGCCGTGTCATACGAGTTCTTTCCCCAACTCGGAACAAATCACTTATGTAGTTTTGTATTTATTGCATATCCCTTTTAGTCACACGCTCCTTTTTGGCTCTGAAATTTTCAGAAATGTTGTATGGGATATATGAATTGATTTAAACCGCAGTTATAGGCACGTTGATTTTTCTCTACTTCTCTAATGGAACATAGATATTGGGCCATTAAGCGATCGTTTCTTCACAACCATACTTACTGCATACACACACTCTACTTCAAAACAAATTTCAGGGCAACTTTTACTGAATAACTGTACTTAAACAGATTCAATTTTATAAAAAAAAGGCTCATTATTTTACGGTAATTCCAAACTCTACGTTTCTGTTTTCATTACAAGAATTTATTGATGTATTGAACATAATGGGGATGATTTAATCTTATATATTTTTTTAACAAAACAAGATTCGGTCTCATTCTAACATGCGGACTAGATTTTTAAGAAACATTTGGATATTTTAAAATAAGAAAATTCTCAACAATTATTGTTCTGTTTTCTTCTCTCTATTTTCTCCTTGAACTGAACCAAGCATTTTAAAATGTAAATAAACATACAATTCCTGTGTATATATATATATATATATATATATATATATATATATATATATATGTGTATATATATATATATATATATATATATATATATATATATATATATATTCCAGTGATGAAAACGTTTCAAAAACACTATTGTAACAAGATACAATTATTTTAACTTTGCGTCATATTTAAAACAGTTGCTGATCCTGCGATACGTCTATGTTGCAAATGCTTGTCAGTTTTATCCACAGATTTACTGAGCAAATTCGATTCTACGTTAATATTAATGGACAAACTGTAAGTTCCCCCACTTAGACTTGATCCTTAAATATGTCATCCTGTGGACCTCATTTTTAAAATTTTGAAAGGGATTTTATGGAAGTTTGGTATCTTAGATGTCCTTAAAAACGTAGTACTGTAGACCATATTTTTAAGTTTGGTATTTTAGATGTCTTTAAAAATGTAATACTGTAGACCATACTTTTAAGTTTGGTATTTTAGATGTCTTTGAAAATGTAATACTGTAGACCATATTTTTAAGTTTGGTATTTTAGATGTCCTTAAAAATGTAATATTGTAGACCATATTTTTAAGTTTGGTATTTTAGATGTCCTTAAAAATGTAATACTGTAGACCATATTTTTAAGTTTGGTATTTTAGATGTCCTTAAAAATGTAATACTGTAGACCATATTTTTAAGTTTGGTATTTTAGATGATTTGCAATCTGGAATGTCTCTTGGGATGCAGGCTTCTCCAAACGTGAGGAATTTCTAACCATGCCTTGAATCTTGACATGACTCCATGAGTCCGTCTTTCTTTATCTGGGCTTTTAAAATTTCAATACAAGATTTCAGCATTAAGGTACTCACTCTCTCTCTCTCTCTCTCTCTCTCTCTCTCTCTCTCTCTCTCTCTCTCTCTCTCTCTCTCTCTCTCTCTCTCTCACACACACACACACACACACACACACACACAAACTTGTGTTGATAATTTTGAATAGTTTCAATTGTAAAGAAATAGATCATTCCGGATATTTTATAAATGGAATATTATTTAATATTTCAAATTCTAAAAGTAATTATAGGCCTGGTGTGCGATACGAAAACTTTAGGTGTGCGATATTGAATCACATACTGAATCGCTTTATTGCACGCCAGATCAGTCATGGAAGCTTAAATGACTACGTAATAAAATTATATTTGTAACATCCATCATTAATTTGTAGCATAAACAACCATTTTTTAAAAGGAAAGTTAAGTTTGTGTACTGTTTTGTAATGAATAATGAAAACAAGATGTAAATAGCATTTAAGTTCTACCTCAAATAGTATTTAATGACGTCATCATTTACATTATAAGTAACAAGATATGATGTCAAGACCTAAAATTTTACTTTAAAATCTTCCACAATACTATTATGCATTTTTCTTAATTTTCTTGTATTGAAGTTACAATATATTTGTGTCCCACATATAATCTTTTATGTACTGCAAATATAATCTTGTATTTGTGCACCTTTCAAAAGAAATTTATTCAACTATCTGAAGAGCATAAATATTTAGCCTTGCATGACTTGCAAATTATGTACCTTATATAAGCCATTTCATAAATTTCATATGAAACGGGTAACAATGCAAGATCTCCATATTTAAATAAGGGTTTTCTTTTCTTTAATTGTTTTGAAAATGCAAAATAATTTTGGAAACGATGGTGAGGGTTATGACCTTTGCAACCTCATATAAATATAGTTATTTGGTACAAAGAAAATACAAGTGAAGAAAAATGTTGCGAAATATGTAAAACAAGATTACAAGAGTATGTAAAACAAGAATACTTACCCAGAAGCCACCACAATTAAGGGAGTGATCTTCATAATTCTTGGGAACTTCCCATCCCTCCCTCCATAGGCTGGACCTCTGAGGTGGGTCTATCATACGTCCATGACCTGATACTAAGGAAACGGTGCTGCATAATGCAGCCAGATATATAATCAAAGAAAAAGATGTCCACATTTTCTGGTTTTCAAATATGAAGCATCTATCTTTATATGTGACAAGATATCCACTCAAATGTCGTAAAATTGTTAATTGGTCTAACGTGGATGTGATGAAATACTATTGAGTTTCGTTCAGAGATCCAATACGTAAAAAGCAATGAATTTCTTCAAAATTAGAGTAACATCTCTATTTGCAATGTGACTTCCCCTTGTATTATTAAAATGGAAATGGATTATCACTAGTTGTATCACAATATCTTTGATTAGCTCCATAAATTATTCCTTGCCTATGTTTACCATATAAATATTCATATAATCATCCCCCGTTAACATAAGTCTCCTCTTGATTGATGAATAGGTTTCCAGAACAATAATGGAAAACAATGGGAAACAAAGGACTTTTTAAACTATTATGCACCAGACCAGTAAATTCAAACGAGGTCTGAGCCCTTCAGATAAAAGGTGTTTGAGAAAAATTAAATTAATTTTATAAACGTAATTAATGTTAGTGTTTAAAATTGTAAATAAGTCAATATTTTGCTTGCAATACAAAATGGAGGCGTTAAAAGATTTGAAAATTGTACATTTGAAGATGAAAAAATTACTTTTGATATCTTAATTGTTTAAAATCTGCGGGGTTTCACTTAATGGACCCCAGCAATGCTGTGAACCCAATTAACTTTCAAGAATACGTAAAGATCGATTTAAAAAGTATTTTGTTCTTTAACCGGAATATCGTAAATGTTGTACATGTGAGCATTTATGTGTTGTCCTTGAATGTCGTAAACATACCATTAAAGGGTGTCACGTGTTATCAAGCTGGACATAGACTGATGATAAAATATCCTTGCTTTTATCGTTGCAGATGGAAATCTGTACTTTTAGTACGACATTAATTTTTAAAAATGGAAACGTAATGAAATAAGGCAAGTACGTCTTTTTTGTCAGAATGCTTCCTCAACAATTAGCTGAATTTTTTCCCATATCAATCACCCGTACAATCCATTTTAAACAGTTTTAGACATTATGTAAAGTACGGCATAGTCAGTTCCAAATAATTTGAATAAGAATCTCCAGCTCAAGTAAAAATTCTATACTTAAGGAATCTCCGTCAGCATGTCTGCTGGTACGATTGGACATGGACATCTCTTGTCAGCATATTCTAAATGTAACTACTGTGATCATGTGCTAAATATATATTCCGTCAGATTATTCTAAATACATATGCTCTCAGAGTATTCTAAACATATATGCCATAGAGTATTCCAAATCTGCCGTCAGAGTATTCTAATTATATCTGCAGTCAGAGTATTCTAAATATATCTGCAGTGCTCATATGCTAAATACTTCTGTAGTTAAAGTATTATCAATATATCTGCTTTAAAAAATTAAATAATATCGTGCAGGTTTAGAAGTATTACAGTCTTTCCATGGTTCCATGACTGCATGTGAATAAACACCATTTTCTAAATATTCACATAGTTGACATCCTTAAGTCAACTAATTTGCCAAAAATAGCGAGGATACCAACCAGCAGGAACATAATTAACACATATCCCGTCAATGACATGTCGATACTGTTTTTTTATTTGTGTTCTTGTATTTTATATCCTTCGTTTTATCTTTATAGTTAATTTATATTTTTAACATTTATGACATTCTTAAAGATTATTAGATCCAATGTAGAGTTTTGCTTATTAGCTCTGACTTGTCTTGATTACAAAGGGACATGTCCATTTTATGAGCTCTGTCTTAATTACAAAGAGAAAAGTCCATTTTATGAGCTCTGTTTTGTCTTGATTACAAACGGGCTTATGTGTCTGTCTAACAAACTACTCCTGAAATTAAATACGATAACATTTTATCGTATATTTACTATGTATATCAACTAGACGGAATGTTCGTAAATGTACTAAACATATCAGTTAGAAAGAATGTCAGAAGTAAATTCGTAGATGCATGAATGTACAGATTCTTGGAAGGTAATTATTTGAAATAGTTTGAACTCACGAAAGAGGCGTTTGGGTTAAGTAGCTCCCAATTTGAAATTTAAATACAGAAATCCTTGCACAATATCCATATTTATGATGGTATACATCTGTTAAATAATTTTAAGATAATGACATGCCTTGTTTTGTTTCTATTACTTTTCGTCCAGCACATATCTCTTTGTTTCCATAGATACTCCATGTATACCCATATTTTGTTGATGAGATGGATATTGCGACATACAATTTTATTAATTGTTGATGCCATGGATATTGCGACATACCATTTTGTTAATTGTTGATGCCATGGATATTGCGACATACCATTTTGTTAATTGTTGATGCGATGGATATTGCGACATACCATTTTGTTAACTGTTGATGCGATGGATATTGCGACATACTATTTTGTTAATTGTTGAAATTGGTTATGTTTATATAAGTGGACAAAGCTTATAGCATATAATAACTGCAAAAAATACTTAAGTACACATAGTTAAATATTGAACCAGAATGTTATAAGTTGAGTTCTTTTTAATTGTACACACTTTGAAAGACTATTTTACGGCAAGAGAATAAAACAGTGATCTAAAATCGTTCTCAAATAATAAATCACAGTGACAGATTTATATCAGGCAAGACAACTCGTTTATACTTCCTACTTTTTTCTTTTGTCCAGAATATTACATTGATTGATTACGCTGTCATAAAATGGAATGTAGCAAATTAACTGTACCTTTTCATTGCTATACAATCAAAATATTCCTTCAGTGTATCGAATACCTTTTTGTATTAAGGAAATGGAAAAAGAAAGTATATGGAACATAGAACCAACACAATAGCAGACTCGGCCTAGTATGTGCAAGATTCAAACCCGTAACACGCTGCCTTATGAATCATGCATGCCAATCACGGAGACACATATGCTCCCGTTTAGTAAGAGCGATTCTAGTTAATGTCTTTTTTAAAAAATGAAGAATGACCTTTGGTTGTGACTGTCTAAATGAGTCGCTTGACAAACAACGAATCAGCGCCCTGGGTGAGCGAGTGGTTTAAAGGGCTCGTCGATTACTACCATCTCACATCTTCCCCCGTTGGTTCTAGTATCGGGTTCTGCCAAAGTGAGAAATCTGCCAGTAGCTTCCCGTGGGTCAATGGTTCTTTCGGGCATTTTTTCGGGTTCTTCCTCCACTAGTTATAGTGGCCGCCATGTGTAGCCCATCGTAAGCTGAAAAATGGCATTGACCCCAAAACAGCAACAACAAATAATGAGTTACTGAAAGACGTATAATCAGTTGACATCTGCTCAAGGTAAAATCCTGTTGTAACATTTGGCTTTAACAAGATTGACTTAAGTGGTCTGATTCCTTAAGCCTAGATCTAACAAGAGAGACTTAGAAGTTTGATTCGTCATGCTTAGACCTAACAAGACAGACTTAAGTAGTTAATTCAGCATACGTAGATCTAACAATACAAACTTTAGAGGTTTGATTCCTCATGCGTAGATCTAACAAGACAGACTTTAGTGGTTTAATTCCTCATGCGTAGATCTAACAAGACAGACTTTAGTGGTTTAATATCTCATGCGTAGATCTAACAAGACAGACTTTATAGATCTGATTCCTCATGCGTAGATCTAACAAGACAGACATTATATGTTTGATTCCTAATGCGTAGATCTAACAAGACAGACTTTATAGATCTGATTCCTCATGCGTAGATATAACAAGACAGACTTTATAGGTCTGATTCCTCATGCGTAGATATAACAAGACAGACTTTATAGATCTGATTCCACATGAGGAGATCTAACAAGACAGACATTATAGGTCTGATTGCTCATGCGTAGATCTAACAAGACAGACTTTAGAGGTTTGCTTCCTCATGCGTAGATCTAACAAGACAGAGTTTAGAGGTCTGATTCCTAATGCGTAGGTCTAACAAGACAGACTATAGAGGTCTGATTCCTCATGCGTAGATCTAACAAGACAGATTTTAGAAGTCTGATTCCTAATGCGTAGATCTAACAAGACAGACTTTAGAGGTCTGATTCATCATGCGTAGATCTAACAAGACAGACTTTATAGGTCTGATTCCTCATGCGTAGATATAACAAGACAGACATTATAGGTTTGATTCCTAATGCGTAGATCTAACAAGACAGACTTTAGAGGTCTGATTCCTCATGCGTAGATCTAACAAGACAGACATTATTGGTTTGATTCCTAATGCGTAGATCTAACAAGACAGACTTTATAGATCTGATTCCTCATGCGTAGATATAACAAGACAGACTTTATAGGTCTGATTCCTCATGCGTAGATATAAAAAGACAGACATTATAGGTTTGATTCCACATGCGTAGATCTAACAAGACAGACTTTAGAGGTCTGATTCCTCATGCGTAGATCTAACAAGACAGACTTTATTGGTTTAATTCCACATGCGTTGATATAACAAGACAGACTTTATAGGTCTGATTCCTCATGCGTAGATATAACAAAACAGACTTTATAGGTCTGATTCCTCATGCGTAGATCTAACAAGACAGACTTTATAGATCTGATTCCTAATGCGTAGATCTAACAAGACAGACTTTAGAGGTCTGATTCCACATGCGTAGTTCTAACAAGACAGACTTTATAGATCTGATTCCTCATGCGTAGATCGAACAAGACAGACTTTATAGATCTGATTCCTAATGCGTAGATCTAACAAGACAGACATTAGAGGTCTGATTCCACATGCGTAGATCTAACAAGATAGACTTTATAGGTCTGATTCCTCATGCGTAGATATAACAAGACAGACTTTAGAGGTCTGATTCCTCATGCGTAGATGTAACAAGACAGACTTTATAGGTCTGATTCCTAATGCGTAGATAATAATCAAGAGGAGCTGCTAAAATGTGAATTGTTCACTGAGGATAATACAACAAAGACGCCGTTGATGATATGTTTGCTATATCTTTTACCAGTAGTAAAGGAGACAAGTCATTTTTCTTTTGCGTTCATAAATCCTGTATAGGGGGATAAAAGAACAGTACAAATCAAATTTTTGAAAAGATTAGCTATACTCGGATGTTATATGGAAATTAAGTCACACACACACACACACAAACTCACACACACGAACTTAAACACACGCACACACTCACATGCACACAAACACACGCACACACTCACATGCACACAACACACGCACACAAACATACACGAATTACATCTTGTTGGTTCGTCAATTTGCTAGTCTATAAACCCCACTCGTTTTAATACTTATTTCAACATCATCATCAGTCCCGTAGTCTGGCAGACTGTTGGGGTATCACACAAGACCTAACAACCAGCTACCTTCATTCATCTCGATTTTCCGTCTTTCTCAGTGAGTCGCTCAATGTCAAACTTGTATGCTCTCGAATGTTATCTCACTACCTCTTTCTCTACCCGCCTCTCTTTCTTCTTCTTTGTACAATGCTTTGCAGGATTGTCTTGACAGGTCCTGATGATTGTGTGACATGCGCATACCACTGCAGTTTACGTTATTCACTGAACTCAGGAGGTCTTCTTGAGGCCCAATGGCTTGTTTTGTCTTTTGCCTATTTTGTTTTTCATTGGTGACACGGTCTTTGTATGAGACGCCGAGGATCTTTCAGAAGCATCTCTGTGACTTGTATCCTTTTCTCTTAGTCAGTTTTTATGGTCCATGATGCACAGGCGTTGTGAAATATGGATATAACCAGTGAAAGCATCAGTTTGACCTTTGAACTGAGTGCGATGTTCCTGTCGTTCCTGATGGACTTCAGGTTTGTCAGCGCTGCTGTCTGTGCAATCATGGAGAGTATTTCAGTCTTCGATCCTTAATCTGTTACAATTCAAATACAAGAAGCTGTGGACTGAATCTAGCTTTGTACTTTGGACACTGATGACCATAGAGTTTTTGGGCATCATTGTGGACTTCTCTGCACTGGTTTTGTCATTCTAATCGTTCTCAACCAATTCCCTATGCTGCCGTTGAAGAATACCGCAGTGTGGTCAAAGCGAGATGTGTTACAGAATAAAATATACTGAAATAAACATTTTTTATAGCACAGTTGCTTAGAAAATACTATTTTACCTATTAGATATATTAATGATGCCATCGAGATTGTGCAAAAATATAGTTAATACGGAAGCATATAAAAGTCAAAGTAATGGCATCGGAACACGTTATTTGCGAATATTCGAAAATAAAACAAATATTCTAGTATTCGTTTATGTACCTAGGGATTAACGATATCTAAACCATACCCAGTATTTTGTTTTAAGAAAAAAGAAATAACAAATTAAAAAATTATCTATGCAATGTTTAATTACTTTGCAATATACCAACTTTAAAGTTAACAATTGCCAAAATTCAAAACATCCACTTTCAAATTTAATTCAAATATCCACTTACTTGGTAAAAACAAGCACCCTCTTACGATATAATTTCCATTACCCACTTACTAGGTAAACACAAGCACCCTCTTACGAGATAATCTCCAATACCCACTTACTAGGTAAACACAAGCACCCTCTTACGAGATAATCTCTATTACCCACTTACTAGGTAAACACAAGCACCCTCTTACGAGATAATCTCCAATACCCACTTACTAGGTAAACACAAGCACCCTCTTACGAGATAATCTCTATTACCCACTTACTAGGTAAACACAAGCACCCTCTTACGAGATAATCTCCAATACCCACTTACTAGGTAAACACAAGCTCCCTCTTACGAGATAATCTCTATTACCCACTTACTAGGTAAACACAAGCACCATCTTACGATATAATCTCCAATACAAGGTAAATTCAAACACCCACTTAAAGGTTAAACTGTCAAAAGAATGAACGTCAATTACTCCCAGCTGCAGGAATTCATTTAATTGCAGTTTAAACACTTTGAAAGGGTACGTTGAGTTGATAAAATACATAACAAAGAACGGGAGTCATAGCAATATCAACGTATTAACGATGCATTAATGTATCAATCATGGTGCCACAATTTGATTCTTATATTAGTAAATTTTAACTTAAATCTGAAATCATTCGTAATATGGACGGATTGAAATAATATTGTCGGAAAAATAGTTTTTATATTAGCTTGTTAATAAATACAAATTAGGCTAGCATAAAGAAATGACTGAAGCCTTCAAACCGTTGCAATGACAGACGGCATGGCGTCACCACATGTATAACTCTCAGAGCTTGACCAAGATCAACCAAAATCAGTATTTCAGACATCGTAGGTGGCGCTCTACAGTTTCGTATTTTTTGCACCGGATTAGAGTTTTAAAGAGAGAGAATTACCCCGGGTTTCATCATTGGTTTTATTGGCTGTTTAAAAGAAGATTTTGTATATCTTAGGTATAGTTCAAAGACACCTTTATAGTTCATACACCTTTACTTTGGTGTATGATTGATGGGTGTAATATGGGTTATAGAGTATATACCTTAGCCTTACTTCAGATGTGCACCTTTCAAAAAAGTGCTCGCTTCACTAGGTCATTTATACTTTCTGAACTTAAGAGGTAAATTTTGAAAGAAAGGGCCCATACATTTCTTTTTTACATTTACAATATTTGGTAATTCATTCATTGCACTTTTAGAAGCAGGTATTGTCTGGTCTGGTAAAATTCATTTTCCCTTTTTTAATAGCTGCCAAGAAAGATGATGTACTTTAGACAAAATCAGGCTGATTTTTGGAGAACAAGGGAGCAGTCATTTTAGTTAGCAGTGTACTTAGATCATGTACAATTTCCAAAAGTACAATATCCAAATAAATGTCAGCCATATTCCATCAAAGTAGCAGAGAGGTATGCCAACATTCTCTCTACTGTGCATGTTTTAAATTCAAACAACTTCACCTTACATACGTCACTCTCAAAATTACATAATAACTGGTGAGCACCTTCTTTTGTACCATAAAGAAAGTCCATTTGATTAATATTAATCTCTTTTGGGAACAAAAATCTAAACGAAACGAAAAGAAAAAATATACACTGAAATAAAAGCATGTAGAAGGAGACATTGTTGGTATGGAAGTATAAAAAAATGCATCGACAAAGAACAATGCACAGTGACTTGAGATGAAAGCAAAAACCTACTCTGGCACATGAAAATACTCGCAGAGAAATATTCCAGAAAACCCGAAGAGAGTCTTAATTTAAAAAACAAATTCACCACTAAATGTAAACGGACTAACTGAAATAAAATTAAAGTACTGAATACCTTTGTTGTTGGGCTTAACGCCATTTTTCAGCACACGATACATGGCGGCCAGTATTAATAGTGGAGGAAAAAACCGAGAAATCACCGGAAAGAACCACCAACCCACGAGAAGCTACTGGCAAGCTTTCTCACATATCCACATTCGCCGAATCCTAGACTCGAACTCACGCAGACAGAAGTGAGATGGCAGTGATCCGTAACGGACAAGCGCTTTAGACCACTTGGCCACTTGGGGCCCCCTGAATACCTTTGAAAAAGGTACATCTGTAGCTGAGAAATTTATCAGAAATTAAACGACAAAACTATTGAATTATTTTACTGACACTTAATCCCGAAAATGGGTTGACGTGATACCAAACGTTTATTGATGACATTAATCTAATTCATCATAGATCTATAAATATGTATCAAGTGGAAGAAAACCATAGATAAATCGAAGATCAATTTATTGTTGTTTTGTTGTGAGTTTAAAGCCACTTTCAGCACATGATAGGTGCTTTTTACATTGAACGACACAAAAATAGGTATTTAAATTTATCCAACTGTATACCTTAAATTAAATGGGAGCAAAAATCTAACATTATTTAATACAGTCCATTTCTGCATTTTTGGTATTCTTAAGAGCTTTGAAAGAAATTGCCTTTCATTGGTGCAAGGTCCACGCCTAAATGACTAATACAAGTTACTTTTGACGGAGATAGAGGTGTTTAATTTGGCGACAACATTAAACTATCAATGTTAGGGAACGCTTTGACCCTTGACCGATCAATTCTTCACTTTTTTATGATCCTCATCTCAGACGGTTTATTCTTCAATACCTGTAAACAATCAGCTTGAAGATAAAAAAGCTATTATTTTAATTTACAGGCGAGTGTGATTCGGTACATGCTTCAATGATAGATTTTCCTTTATCCAGGGAATTTCATTAGCATTAACGATATATAAATTGCCGCCAGTCTTGACGGATCTGGTATCACTGACGTGGACTTAGGGCGTGTCTAAGGCTTGACATTGAAAACATATGTTGCTGAGAATTAAATTGGATGGAAATATAGTTTTAATTTGCATTCAATATGATTTTTCCTTCCATTATATTAAATTTATTTGAGCGCGAAAAGAAATAAATAAAAACACAAGCAACGTTACATATAGGTACTCTCTTAATGAGGCGGTGTTGCTTAGACTAAGGAAAATGGCGCACACTAAAAGTCTGTTAATTTTTCCAGATAGAACATTATCACAAAAATATTAAAAATTAACTAATTACTCTAATATCAAGTCTGTTCATTTCTCCAGACAGAACCATAGCTCAAAAATATTAAAAATTAACTAATTACACTAATATCAAGGCGTTATGTAAAAATATTTTTTATAAATAAAAAAACCCCAATTTTATTACAAAATATCATAATTTATTGAATCCATTGAAATACCACCGAAAAAGTCACACTATCTTGTATTACAAAACTGATGTTGAAGATATTTTCTTTATTTAGTAGCTTACATAAGAATTTAATTAGAGCGGCATATGTTTATTACAACAAACCGCCCAAGTATAGATGTACCAAACTGCATGACTAAGGTGACAGTTATTATCATCTAAACACATTTAAAAGAGGATAGTATATTGTATAACAATATCTATTGTATACCGATATCTATTGTATACTGATATATATATATATATATATATATATATATATATATATATATATATATATATATATATATATATATATATATATATATATATATATATATATATATATATATATATATATATATATATATATATATATATATATATATATATATATATATATATATATATCCAAATAGCCATATACTATATATATATTTATATCCATTGTATGCTGGGATCTATTATGTACTAGTATCTATTGCATACCGATAACTATTGTATACTGATATATATTGTATACTAATATCTACTAAATACCGATATCTATTGTATACCGATTTATATTGTATACCGATATCTATTGTATACTGATATATATATATATATATATATATATATATATATATATATATATATATATATATCTATCTATATATATTTATATATATATCTATATCTGTATATATATATATATATATATATATATATATATATATATATATATATATATATATATATATATATATATATCATTTATATTTTTATGCATTGTATACTGGGATCTATCATGTATTAATATCTATTTTATACCGATATCTATTGTATACCGAGGTCTATTGTATATATCAATTATTATTATTGATATATTTTGTAGACCGTTATGCAAGCTCTCTCTCACACTTTATATATATATATATATATATATATATATATATATATATATATATATATATATATATATATATATATATATATATATATATATATATATATATATATTGCATACCAATATTTATTGTATATTGTGATCTAATATATAGTATTATCTATCATGTATATATATATATATATATATATATATATATATATATATATATATATATATATATATATATATATAATTATATGTATCATATACCAATATCCATTCTGTTCTGGGATCTATTATATATTACTATTTATTGTATACCGATATCTATTGGATACCGATTTCTATTGCATATTGATATATACTGTATACCAATATCCACTGCATATGGAGATCTATTATATAGTAATATCTATTGTATACTGATGTCTATTGTATACCGATATGTATTGTATGCCAATACCATTGTGTATTGACATCTGTGATATAGCAATATCTATGACATACCGATATCTATTGAAAAATGATATATATTTTATACCAATATCTATTGTATACTGGGATCTGTTATGTAGTAATTATCTATTGTATACTGATGTATTTTGTATACTTATATATATATATATATATATATATATATATATATATATATATATATATATATATTATAGAACAATATCGATTTTATACAGAGTTCAATTATAATGTAGTATTTATTGTATACTGACACCTGTTATAAACCAATATCCATGGTATACAGAGACCCAATATATATTAATATCTATTATATACTGATTTATGTATACTGATATTTATTGTATACTATTATATATTGCATACAACTAAATATTATTTATATCTTTTCATCTGATGCATAAACATGTTGTTCTATCTAGATTTTCATTTAATTCATGTCTGTCTGTTTATAAACGTAAGCGAAGACACATATGTCTGGAACCAACACATTCACTCGATCATTACGTAAATGTTGTAGACCATAAAAGAGTAGCACATTATGGAGAAAGGTAATTACCAAAATCTGGTAATGCTTAGGACCAACGTCCTCATATTTTGAGCCAGTGAATACCTAGCCGTTATTACAATTATTCTATAGTGATGGAGACTTTTCGCCTTGACGTTTTGTAGTGGCACAAATAGTGCTGATTACCTAAAAATCAAGAAATTACAGATTATGTAAAATTATTCAATTTTAGATAAACAATTTTAATATTATAATGAATTAATTTTAATTTAGATCAACAAATAATTTGCATGGAAAAATGATATCTGTACAATTGTTAATGAACTAACGACCGCTGCTGACAAATTGTGCGCTGCATACAAATTCTTAGATACAAGCTAGAATCTTCTGCATAATGTATACCATGTATTTAAGATCATACGTTCGCTATGTTGATTTGTTACACCGACGCATGTCGATTTATTTTATACCAAGACGGCCTGAAAAGGTTACGTTACCCCACTTGTTCATACAACCATTAATCAATCATTTTTCTGCATGTCGGAACACATACATTTATATATTTCAGTTCTAAATATTAAAAAGGTCAACAAATCGGACAATCTTCGAACATTAATGCATATATGGCTATTTGGATATTTTTAGACAGCTTTCTATAATTTTTGTTTAATTGATGGACAACTGTTCTTGTTTTAATGTAGTCGTTAAATGCACTTACAAATAACTAAAAGCTGTTACGAGGCTGTATTTTCTATTGTCGCACAAACGATATCATTCTTTTCTTTCAAATAAGATTTTTTTACTAAGTCCGCGTAATTGACTATCCTTTGAAGCGACTACTCGTGATTGACTATCCTTTTAAGTAAGTACTCGCGACTAATTGCTTTGATGTGAGTACTCGTAACTGACTATTCTTTAAAGTGAGTATTCGTAACTGATTATCCTTTAAGGTGAGTACTCGTAAATGACTATCCTTTAACGTGAGTACTCGTAACTGACCATTGAATAAAGAAATAATTTTGTAATTGACGATTCTTTCCAAAAAATGCATGCAATAGACTTAATAAATGTAAATGAAAGAGAATCATTGTTCGGTTGTGCAGGACATGGGCTGGAGTAGATGTCACATTCGGTCTCATCTGTCAGTATCAACTAATGACTAATTGTCTCCAGTACTTTGTAGTTATGGTTGGTTAGAAGTCTTTCACTATAGAAAATTAGTCGCATCATTTATATACACAATAAAATGGGACAGTAATTGTGCATTGTTTGATATAAATAATGCGTTTCTGAAAAAAAGCACTTTCGTAAATTTATATTATTCGTTATTCACATTATTGTAAAAACATGAAATTTAAGAAAAAAAAAAGTGCACAGATATCTGTGTATCTAATTACCATATCTGAGTATATTTATAAAAAGACATTCAAGTCAGCTAATTAGGTGTTGTCTCGTATATAACTGCTCATGAGCAAACGTTTTATTCCATAAATTAGCCAAGATAAAGTTTAAAGTCACCCTCGTATGCGGAATACTTCTCCTTGTAAATAAAAAAAATGAGAATTGTGTGTGTGTGTGAGAGAGAGAGAGAGAGAGAGAGAGAGAGAGAGAGAGAGAGAGAGAGAGAGAGAGAGAGAGAGAGAGAGAGAGAGAGAGAGAGAGAGAGAGAGAGAGAGAGAGAGATGTGCATTTGTGAAATAAGTAAACAGTGATGCATATAACAAGCAACAAGATTTCGTGTTACATTAAAGCTAGTTTTATATAAAGTGATCAATCAAGGATTTCACATACAATCTAAGGTTTGCAAAAGATAGTGTAAAAGGATAACTGATCTTTCTGCAATCACGTACATTTATTAATGCTCGCTCATCTTATAAAAACAATATAAATTCGGGTGAAGAAAGATACAACTATATATGACCGAAGATTTTCAAATTCTTTCATCTATATGATAATATGTTATCAAAATCACAAGGAACTATTCAATGACAGGTTGATTCTTAACCTAAATCTGCACGCAAATTATGTTACTCTCAAATAGATAGATGGGAATGCATGTGCATATTTTGAGAGTAAATTATGTCATTCATTTACATCTTTTATACACAATACAATAGATATATTTATTAAAGAAGGTACTTATTATGCACCAAAATACATTGGGAATATAAAAATAAACATTACATAAATTAAAACCATATGCAAATATCTTTGCCGTTTTTTCTCTGCACTGATACATCACAAAGTATACATCTTGCAGATATTGTGAAAGAATTTTTTGGCTTAGTGAAAACACGAGTAATGACATGAAATTAACATCTTCTAATAAACTTTCCATGAAACACTTCACGTCCACTAAGTAAAGCGCAATTTTCATATCACAATTTACTATGTAGAGAACTTATATGAAAAGAACTGAAGATAAACATATTCTGCTTTTAACCAATTGGTTTGAATCGATACGGTTCCGCCTACAAGTTGTGACATGCGAAGACAAAATCATTAAAGAAATAAATCCGTGTAACTGGATATATCTTAATCTTAAGTCTGTTATCAACCCAAGCTTTTATGATTTATTATTTAAAATACCTTTAAAAATGTATATATTTCAAAACGGCTGAGAGCATAAACTTTGCCACATGTTGTGATATTTAATGGTGACATTGTTGACATATTTACAAAAAGTAATTTTAAATACTAGTGTCATCACTTTTTAAGTTAACAAAAGCTCCATAGGATAAGTCGAAAACATGTATAGGTTCATTAATCTTGTTATCCTCTTATTGAGGCAAATTAGTTAAAGCAGACCCCCCAACTACTGGTTGGGTCGCATTATTTTCTACTTGTTGTTTTGATAATGTGGAAAACTGTGGAATGGATTTAGTTGTAGATATATCCTCCAGACACTTCAGTGCCAGATGTTGTCACATCCATTACATTATCAGAATTTTTTTCAGATGTAGTAGAAAGTAATATCAATCTGTCTATCTACTACAATATTATCAGTGGAGATGATTTTTCATGTTGTGATATCATTCGCACTATCTGCGGCATTTGTCACAACCTTTCATTCAGTTGAATAAGTCTGAATCTCACCTGGCCTAGGATTTATCGTGGTTATATTCTAAATTGTAATTAATGGTAATTTATGTGTTATTTCTGTTGCTGTAGCAGAAGTGTTAGTTTTGCATTCTCTAAGAATTGTCGATTCATTTGTTGTTTCCACTCTGTAGTAAACGTTGCTACATTTCTGGTTATAGCAAGTATTATATGAATTGTTGTGATGTAAAGGAAAGAGGTAGTTTGTACTCTGGTTTTATGACAGTTTTGCAGCTGTAGTTGTTGAGTTTGGAGCGGTTGAAGTAGTTTCCAGTCTGGTCGTGGGCTCGTTTGCAGCTGTAGTTGTTGTGCTTGAAGTGTTAGAAGTAGTTTCCTGACTGTTCATGGGCTGAGTTACGGCTGTAGTTGATGTGATTGGAGCGGTATATGTAATGTCCTGCCTGGTTGTTGTCTGAGTTGCGGCTGTAGTTGTGGTACTTGTAGCTGTAGTAGTAGTTTCATAGTTAGTCGTGGGCTGAGTTTCAGTTATTGTTGTGGTTGTGATTGTATAGTTAGAAACAGTTTCTTGTCTGGTCGTGGGCTTAGTTGCAGCTCTAGTTGTTGTGCTTGGAGCGGTAGCAGCATTTTCCTCTCCGATCGCGGGCTGTGTTACGGCTGTAGTCATTGTGCTTGGAGCGATTGAAGTAGTTTCCAGTCTGGTCGTGGGCACAGTTGCAGCTGTAGTTGTGCTTGGAGCGGTAGAAGTAGTGTCCATTCTGGTCGTTGGCTGAGTTTCAGCTGTAGTTGTTGTGCTTGGAGCGGTAGAAGCATTTTCCTCTCCGATCGCGGGCTGTGTTACGGCTGTAGTCGTTGTGCTTGGAGCGATTGAAGTAGTTTCCAGTCTGGTCGTGGGCACAGTTGCAGCTGTAGTTGTGCTTGGAGCGGTAGAAGTAGTGTCCATTCTGGTCGTTGGCTGAGTTTCAGCTGTAGTTGTTGTGCTTGGAGCGGTAGAAGCATTTTCCTCTCCGATCGCGGGCTGTGTTACGGCTGTAGTCGTTGTGCTTGGAGCGATTGAAGTAGTTTCCAGTCTGGTCGTGGGCACAGTTGCAGCTGTAGTTGTGCTTGGAGCGGTAGAAGTAGTGTCCATTCTGGTCGTTGGCTGAGTTTCAGCTGTAGTTGTTGTGCTTGGAGCGGTAGAAGCATTTTCCTCTCCGATCACGGGCTGTGTTACGGCTGTAGTCGTTGTGCTTGGAGCGATTGAAGTAGTTTCCAGTCTGGTCATTAGCACAGTTGCAGCTTTAGTTGTTGTGCTTGCAGCGGTAGAAGTAGTTTCTAGGTTGATGGTGGGCTCAGTTGCAGCAGTAGCTGTTGTGCTTGGAACGGTAGAAGTAGTTTCCTGCCTGGTCGTTGGCTCATCTGTAGATGTAGTCGTGCTTTCTGTGCGTATTGTAACCTGTGTCGTGGTTGTTTCTGGCTTTGAACTTGTTGTTGCAGATGTTGACTGAGGTTGTCTAGGTTGAGCAGTACGTTTGGAAATTTGCTGTCCGGTCTGGCTACTCTTTTCGATGGCAATGTCGGCACAGTTGTAATATTCGATCTGAGGACCGCAGCCCCTTAAACCCATTCCGTTCTCACATAATCCCCATTGGTTTCCTGGAAAATAATAATTACATTTAAAACAGATTTTTGGGGTGGGTGGGTAACATCTTACATAGAACACCCACATTTGTCTGTGTTTCGGCTGTCATTCAACAGGTCGCGAGTTGAAAACTAGCTGCGACATCCCAACTTTTTTTACTTTATTATTTTTCTGTTCAAACATTCTTTTAAATTCTCTCATCCCATTTTTTTATTTTATATTTTATTTTTACTTTTTTAAAGTTCCTGTCCTAGAACCGGCAATAAACATAGAAATACTATATTAATTAAAGTATCTCGTTTTGAAATTTGAAAAATGGTGTAAATGATTGAATGAACAACAATCAATATCTTTATTCTTTAAAATCTGTCATTTTGTAAATAAGATATCAAATAGCTAAATATTGCTAAGTCTTCCATTGCTGTTCGCAAAATTGGTTTTTAACATTATTTATAGTAGTCAGGGTGATATAAATTAATACTCTTGATAATATGTATTGCATCTTTATTTACAATATTAATACTGCTATCAATTAATACGGTTGATAATATGTATTGCGTCTTTATTTACAGTATTAATACTGCTATAAATTAATACTGTTGATAATATGTATTGCCTCTTTATTTACAGTATTAATACTGTTATAAATTAATACTGTTGATAATATGTATTGCATCTTTATTTACAGTATTAATACTGCTATAAATTAATACGGTTTGATATAAAGTATTGTGGCTTTAATTACATTATTAAAAATTATCGAAATTAGCACTAGACCAACTCCAGCATTATGAATGGTCTGCTTTTGTGATGATGATGTTGATGGTGGTTGTGTTGGTGGTTTTACATAGAGATTGTGATGATGATGTTGATGGTGGTTGTTTTGGTGATTTTACATAGAGATTGTGATGATGATGTTGATGTTGATTGAGACAGTGATTGTGAATCGCGTTTTATTACAGGAAATGGGGTGGTAACAAAAATGTTTACTGCAGTCTTGAAGCTTAAAGGTTATCAGGAATGAATGTTTATGGTAATTTTAAAACATATTACTTAATTTAATAATGAAGGAACCAGATAGTAGATTTGTATTACTCTCATGTCGACGCTTTTGCGATATATCAGGAAAAAAAGAACAAAACATTCGACTTTGGGATTACGAGTCCGACGCTCTAACCAAATGAGCTTCATGGACTCCCGAATATCAGGGTGCTTCTAGGACTAAAATAGAGCAGGCAAATAAAGACAATCCTAAGTACTTGTTTTAATTGTGGGTCATATGTCATTCCAAATTCCAAAACATTTTTTTCCTATACAATTCTATCAAATGAATTAAAAACGGTAATAATAATAATAATAATAATAATAATAATAATAATAATAATAATAATAATAATAATAATAATAATAATAATAATAATAATAATAATAATAATACCCACCTCCATGCCATTTCCATTGCAGTACACACTGACTGCATGTTACTCCCTCTGGGATCTCCACTCTCAGCTTGGCAACCCCACTCTGCCCGGACTGTACATTATTTGGATAATACCTATTTCCGTTGCCCTCGATCTTTAGAGGATAGTTGTCCAGACAGGACTGCTTCACAGGAGTTTCCGCGTTATTACTGGGACAAAGTTTGAACTCAAAATAACCTCCTATGGAGGCGGTTATCTCCACTGTTATATTTATATACTTGTCTTCTTGTTTATAAGTCCGTCCAATAATTCCCCAGGCATATTTACCGCCAGCTTCATTTGGGCGATCGGAGTCATAGGGGTCGCCACATACACCGCATTTACCTTTCATAAGGCCCCACTGGTGCTGCCAGGTGAAAAAGAAAAATGTCAATAAAATTTGTTTGAATCTCATATTATTATAGAATGCAGTTCGGATTAAGATATTTTATGATTTTTAAAATTCTTTTGTTACCTTTGTTAAGTTGTATCAACTAACTCTGGTCAGGATTACGTTATTAGGTGTCAGTGAGGTGAATTGCGTGGTTTATTTATTTTATTTAGTTCTAAAGATACATTATATCGCCGAGGACATGCTGCACGTCTTATCATCAAACAACCGTTGTAATGCGGCAAGTAATCCTACTTTGTATACAGCTCGTGCATAATCTCTAAACAAAGAACTCTTTTTATTAAGATGCATAAACATCATGTATATCTTGCAATTATATTTCGCACAATTTTTAAATTGTTTTAACATAACAAGGAAGATAAATTAAACATCACGATCAAGTCAGTTTTTTTTCCAAATAAAAAGAACCTATGAAAGAAGTGAAGTTTATTTTTGAGTCGTTTGTACAAAACTTTCTTAAAGAAATAATTATTGATCATTTGAGTTGTTATCGATCATTGTTATCGATCACGCGAGTTGTACTAATTATGTCGACATTTAAACGACGATCAGGAAACATATAGAAGGTAAAGGAGACTTTTTTTTTTTTACAGCGAATAATCGAATAAATGACGACACAAAAGCTGGCTACAGACAGCATGAAAAATTATTCACCTAATCCCTTGTGTTTTTTATGTGTACTAAACAAAAGTAAACTAAAATAATCTTTGTTGTAAATAATATATACCTACCCCATTGCAAACATTTGCCATCATGGCATATTTTGTGTCAATAATGCAAGTTATCTTTTCTAGAAATGCTGATTATAGATTTAAAAAAAATATTTTGGGCAAGATCATTTGTCTTTTGACATTACCACTAACAATATAAAATATCAAAAGAAAAGAAAACTGATTCTATATCTAAGATTAAAGTGAAGCTATATCTTTAAACAAATTTTAAAGAAGTTAAATGTCAAACTTGTTAAATTGTATCACCCCCTACAAAATGACCCAACAAAAAAAGCAACAATAGCACCAAAACTATAACCAAGTTAGCTCACCCAATATCCACCGCAATCGAGAGAATGATCTTCGTAATTCTTAGGTGTGTTAAACCCCGCTCTCCACATGCTTGAACGTTGTGGGGGCTCGATCATGCGTCCGTGACCAGCAACCATAGAAACAGCGGTGGCTATTTCAAATAATACGAAAAGTTTTGTTATCCCCATCATAAGCTTCGAGCAACAAGCTCTTGTTAATGTTGTCTATTGAATATTTTAACTCTTAACTGATTACTAGAGATTGAACATGTAGAGCTTGATCCGAATCTTGGATAAAAGAGGTTGCGAAAGTAAATACTTAATTCCGGCCAAAATAATGAAATTCTATGATATTAATGTTAACTGTGTAGCTCTTCTAGTTCCTCTCTGCATAAGAGTGACAAATGAACTCCTTATATATTCGGAAAGATCCGTATTTGCCTATTTGCAGAAAATACGTGGGAGGTGCGACAGGTGAAATCACATTACGCAAAAGACACCCATTAGTAATTTAAGCACATAACAAAAGGCGGGATTGGACGAAAACAAGGCGTAATTGGTTAATACCGACCACAAATATTACATCATGCTTAAACAACATGTCATTTCCAAAAAGACTAACTGGTCTTTGTAATTCGTAGCAAAGCAGTTACACTCCTTGCATAATTTAACTAATTGGTCTACGTAATTCATAGCAAACACTACAAAATATAAATATTTTTTTATGAAAGGGAATTGAAACTCATTCTCTTCATATTTTAGAATCCATAATTTGTTATTTAATCCCGTGTCCACATAAAATTTTAGCAGAAAATGGTTTTGATATATTTTAAAGCCAAACGAAACTGTACTTTGATGCCATTAAA